>WHYT01017411.1:629941-661347 GCA_009806455.1 Tetrax tetrax | reverse complement strand
GGACCGGCCTCCAGCGGGCTGCTGGGGGGGCAGCGCGGGCTGTCAGCCCTGCCGTGCGGCTGCGCGGGTGGGATGGGGCAGCAAAAGCCTGAGCAGGCAGCAGAGGCCAGGGCTGGATGGCAAATATGTAGCGCTCGTTTATTTAATCAGCATAACCCGATGAGTAGAACGTCTGGGCTGGGGTGGTTTTGTTCCCTCCGTCCCTGCCGGGGCAGAGCTGAGGAAGCCATGCAGCAGCCCCTGGCTAATGAGAAGTGCTTTCTGTAAACCACTGCTACCCTCTCTCTCTCCAAACCCAGCTCTGCTCCCATCCATCAGCCGGTTGTACTCTCTTCAGGTTCCTTCTTCAGGCTGTACTTTTTCTTCCGAAATAACCCAGACGCAGCAGTAGCCCGTGCCCAAAGCAGTGACCTGAGCTGTGGGTGTTTGTTGGTCTCCTGCCCTGCCTTCAGCGAGCCGCGTCCCGGCAGCGTGCTGGTGGGACGTGCTGAGCTCCCGGTTACCCGGGCTGGCGCTGCAGCTCCCGTGTTGCCCACTCTTGTACCGGCCGGGTCCTGGAAGCTGAGCTCTTTCCTCTGGTTCCTGGGGTTCTAAGGGGCAGAAGGTTCCTCGGGCCGACAATGGAGAGAAGTCTGCGGTCTGCAGCGCCATGTTTTCTCGTTCCCATTGAAAGGAGGCAGGAAGAGGTTGGTGTTTGTAGGTTCAGCTGCGCTCTGCAGCAAACAGCAGGGTGGGGGGAATGCCGGCAGCAGTGCTCTTCCCTGTACTGTGTTTTATTTAAGAAGAAAAGGCTCAGAAAATAGAAATACCACACACTCTTCCTCTGCCTCCTTGCCTGTCAAAGCCAGCAACACCCTGCGAGGTGACGCTGCCTCCCCGTGACCGCTGGGCCCGGGCCGTGGGGTGACAGCCCCAGGTCAGTACCGGTGTGCGCTGGTCGGCAACTTTGCACCATTTTGTCCTTTGCTGTAGCGAATTAGCCAGCCCAAAATACACCTGCATCCCTAAATATACCTGCAGCGAGGGGCGGGGTACAGGCCACGGGGAGCAGCTCAAATTAGGACTAAAATAACCCACTTGATTTTGCATTGATTAGCAAGAGTAATTTGCCCTCCAAACGCCACTGCGCTGCTGGGTTTGGCTTAAAATAGCCTGACAGCACTTCAGGGCACGGCACTCGTGCGGGGTGCAGCTCCGCGCACGTTGGGGGGGGTGAGCGGGAGGGAAGGGCTGAGAGCCATGCCCAGGTTCCCCCTCCGCAGCCCACCCTGCCAAGGGGCTGCCGGCCGTTCCCTGCGGGAGAGCTGGGCCCGGCAAGGCTCCTGGGGACCCTCAGCCGCCCCCCGAGCCCCTGCCCGGCACCTGTTAGGTTACAGCAAACGCTCCTTCAACAGCAAATGGCTCAGGGAACTAGTAATTAGCCTTCGACATGCCCCTGAAAATATTGCCATGATGCATCAGAAACTATTTTTGTAGTTTTTTTTTTTTGTTTGTTTTTTTGTTTTTTTTCGTTTTGTTTTTTTTTTTCCCAAGAGGCTGGAGCTCTTCCAGCGCCCCGGCACCTCCTGCACAAGGGCATGAACCTGGTCAGGTAAAGTAAGAACCCCCCACCCCGTGCAAGCAGAGTCTTAGGCACCAGTTTAGCAGCCTAAACGGTGTGTATGTACCCTAACACACCAGTTGCTTTCATGGGCAGCTGCAGGCAGTGCTGCGATTGCACTGCACTACGCGTGCTGATTTTCTTTTTGTTACTGGATTAAACTCTGAAGGCAGCGCTCTGCAGTAATGCTGCAGTCCAGATTGGCCATCCCCCACTAAAGCCTTATGTAAATGCTCTTACACTGGACCAGAAGAGTCAGAAATGGGTTACACTTTGCTAAAAAAGAAGGTACTTTTCTTGGCCACAGGTGTAGATGAGTTGCTTCCCTGGATATAACTCATGGGTGATGATACACCTAATTTCACTGGGTTTGTGGTGTGTGTTGTGTGTGGTTGTTTTGGGTTTTTTTGGTTTTTTTTTTTTTTTGCACACTTCAGCCAGGTTCTTCAGCTCCTTGTCAAGACGGGTGGCAATGGCATTGTGCAGCCACTTTGCTTACGGCGCCAGGACAGCACTCAGTGGTGACTGCCCAGCCACAGTCTGTGAGGGGGGGGCATTCCCTCCCTGCCCTGTCCCCCACGGTCTCTGCAGGGCCCTCCAGGCTCCTGGGTGTCTCGTGTCCTTCTACGAGCAGGGAAGAGTTAAGTCAAGTCTTGCAAACACACTGGCAGCATCCTCCAGCAGTCAGGAGGACACTTTGGTGGCTCCCAGCGAGCGGTGCAGGACGAGGAGATGGTGGTGGGTGCCATCCCCAGGGGGTAAAACACCCCCAGCGACAGGCGCTGTGGTGAGGGGGCCACGGGACACCAGAGAGCCCTGGGGACAGCTGCTGACCTTCCCAACCGGGTGTCTGCAGGCAAAGAGAGCTGGTGGGAGCAAAGCTCAGCGCGGTTGGAACAAAGAAAGAGCTACATCTTATAGACAATGCCAAGCTCTGCTTTATTTTCATCAGTTTGATCAGTACAAAAGCAGACAGCGTATGTTTCACTTTTTATTCTTTTTCATTTTAATTAACACTTTACAAAGTACAAAATATACTGTCATTTATTTTGGAACATTAGGATTTTTTTTTCTTTTTTTCTCTTTTGTTTTTGTGGTTTTTTTTTTTCCATACAGTACATAAATCTCAGCTTTTCAGCATAAGACCAGCAAAGAAAAGAAGCGTGTGCAATCGCTGGGAAAGCAAAGCATCCACTTCTCAGCCCCACACTTCATGCCCAAAGCACGATCCTCAGCTGCTGCCCCCTCCCTCTGCCCCACGGCGGAACGTTCCCCCTCACGCAGAGGCTGCCGTGACGCCACCGACGCTTTCGCTCTCCCCTGCGCCCAGGCTCTCAGGCGCTGCCTTCCCCCGGCCACAGCCCGGAGCACGGGGTGCAGCAGGGGCCCCTGCACAAGGTGGACCCTCCCTGGTTGGTTTGCATCAGTCTGGTAATCAAAAGGGAGAGGAAAAAAAAAAAAATGGCATTTTTTTTCTCCCCCAGTGGAAAGGCCATGTGGGGTTTCTCAGAGGTGAGCAGGGAGGAGAGGTTGTGGGGATGCCCAGGGCTGCCTGTGTCCCCTCAGCCAGTTTGGTGGGTGTCTGAGGCCAGAAGTGGTTATTTCACTAAATAACTTTTTAAAGAAGACCCTGAAGATGTGTGTTTCCTCCCCGGGCTGCCTAGCACGGCCGTTGGAAGCAGCAGGGCAGACCCCGGTGAGCTGGCCAGCAGCGGCACCGGGAGCCTCTCTGCTCTCCTGGCCACTCACGAAAACTTGGGGTCAATGCTGCGGCCACCCTGGGCACCTGGGCTCCTTCTTAAGGCCCAAAGAAGGGGAGAAAGAGAGAACAGCTTGGTCTTGTTCAAGCCAGTTGAGACACTAACGAAGTGGCAATGCACTCGGGTTGTGGGAGGGCTGCCCCCCCCAATCCAGCTCCGAATGTGCCCAATGCAGTGGAGTTACGGCGTAAACCCGCACCGTGACCCCGCGGGGCAACAGCTCCCTGCGTTTCAGCCCAGAGGAACCAAACTGAAAATCTGTCCCTAAGCACTGATGAGGATGACGAGGCTCCCTCCATCCAATGCTCCCTCCAAGTGAACCCTCCTGTGTGCCTCATGGTGCCCAACGAGCAGGAAACAACCGGCGTGACCCAGCGCCGCGCTGTGGGGCCGCAGCTGGACACGTTTGCAAAAGGGGGGCTGCAGCTGTGGCACCGAGGATCCCCAAACGCCAGCACCAGCAGGACCTGCTGGCACGGCTCGGTAGCAGGAGCCTGTTCACCGAATTGAGGTGATCACGGTCCCTGATTTTAGTGAAAACGCGAGAGCGGGCTGCCTGGGCCGTTAATGGAGAGAGGGAGGGAGAGGGGCTCTTCCAGGGGCTGAACCGGAGCATCCAAAGCTGGATCCAGCCGTGAGTCACTGCCCAGCAGCCTCCTCCTCTCCTGCCTGGCGCAAGCGCCGCAGTCATCCGGCCACAGTACAAGCGTCCCCTCGCTGTCACTGCCATCGCTGGCCACCGCAGAGGCAGCGTGGACGGGGAGGATGCACTGGGAGAAAACACGGTTGCCGCAGCGCTAAAACCAACGGCCCATTCCTCAACTTCGTGTCTCACGAACCCCAGATCCAAGGCTGCGGCCCAGGCACAGGGGAGGGATGACAGCAGTGACCCAGCTGTGAGCGGGGCTGGGGGCCGGGACCCCGCTGGCTGTGACTCAGAGCAGAGCCCTGGTGAGGGGCCGGCGGGTGCCACCTCCCTCTGCATCACCAGGCCCCTGGCCCGGGCACCAGCAGCACGCAAACGCAGTTCTCACCCCTGCTCTCCGCGGCCATCGGAGGAGCACGAGTGTCTTTAGCAGCTGTAGCAGCGAGGTTTTGGGGTGAGAGGCAAGGGCAGCCCCGGTTGTGGGGCAGGTCTGGATCCCTGCTCCAGGGCCGGGTAACGCTGGGAACGCAAGGAAAGGACTCTTCCAGTCGCCCTGGGGAGCTGCAAATGCACCCCAGCCCCCCGCCCCCGGGACACCGGCGTGCTCCTCCATTCCCCACGCGATCGCAGTGGTTCACAAACGCAGAGCAAACACAAACTCAGAGGAAGGAAGAATGGAGATGATGTGGCTCAGGCCCCATGGGGCTGTGAGAGGACCCGGTCGGGCAGGGTCTGGGGAAGAACGAGGGGACGATTCATTTTTTAATTCTATGATGAAACTAAAATAAGGCCGAGGTCATCGAGCCAAAGCAGACAGCGTCTCTTCCTAGCACTCAAAGGAAAAACTGGGTGCTCGCACTGCAGTCACCCTTTTCGCACAGTCCCACCCGCGGCCGCGCTGGCCGACACACCGACAGCGCTGGCACAAACACGCACCGCGGGACAGAGGCTCCCAGAAAGGAGACGTCCGAAATTCAGTGATCTCTTCAAGAACAAGACTGGTGAAACAGGCTGCCTGTGCGTACTGTGGACGGCGTGGCTGGACAGGAGAGCCCCGGACAGCCCGTGCCTCAGCAGCGAGCCGCGCTGGGAAGGGTCCCCGCGCCCCGTTCGGGGCAGTCCTGCCCGGAGGCAACGCTGCCGCAGGAAGGTTTGCAGTTCCCACAGTTGTAGCAGCACAGCCAGCTCTCTAGGTAATTTCAGTGATCCTCAAAAATAAAAAAAATCACAAGGCTGGCCTTCAAAATAATTACCAGAATCAACTACACCAAAAGCTGTGGGGTTTTCTCCTTTGCCCTATGCATACGACTCCCTCACTCTTTCCTTCAGCCTCCCGCAGGCCGAACGCTCTTCGCTCTTCCCACCGACCACGAACCCAAACAGGAGACTGCTGGTGTTCTTCAGCAAAAGGGAAATTCCCCACGCCTCCCGTTCCAGCCGACGGGAAGGACTCTGTGCGGGCAGGGAGGACCCGGAGGGCGAGGCGGCTCCGTTTGCGGGGGCTGTATCTCCCGTGTGCCCTGTTCCCCAGAGCGGCCTCCCGCAAGCCTGAGCCCGGCGGCTGCTTCAGCCGGGGCTGAACCCCTCTTCCGGCGCCCGGACGAGCAGGGACGCTCGCAGCGACCGCGCTGGCAGGCGGGATGCTGCCAGTGCCATTCCCAGAAGGGCCAGGGAATCAAATACTTGGAAAATGCATTTTTCAAGTTACAAAAGAGCTGGTAGGAATCCTTTGGGAAAAAGGCTTTTTACTCTCATTGCAGAAAGCTGGTTTCAAATCCTCAAGATGCCGAGATCGCAGCTGAAAGCTGGAGGGAGCAGGGGGACCCTGAACTCCAGCCAGTCTCCGATGGCATCTTCCCAAAGGCACCGTGCAAGAGAGACGCGGCCTCTGCCACATCCACACAGGGAGGAGAAAATGGACCAATCCCCTCAAAACGAAGGATGGAAGAAGTCTTTTTTTTTTTTTTTGGCATCTTTTAGGGTTGGGAGGACATCAGTAGAAGAGCTGGGCCTCCCTAGAGGGACGCTCGGCAGCTGATCAGCTCCCAAGGGAGCCCAGGGAATGAAGCAACTGGTCTGCAACCGCGGCACCATTGCGGTGCCGGGCTGGGCTGGCCGTGGCCACGCTGGAGCAGGGCAGCCAGGGCAGGAGGTGTGCGGCCGCCGTCCCTCTGCTGCTCCCCGCACCTCGGCCGCAAACCTGACAGCCTTCCAGCCGGGATGAGCTGCGCAGGGTTCCTGCTCCCTCGTGGCTGGGCCCTGCTTGAACCCGGGGCAGGCAGTGGCACAGGTAACTCCAAGAGGGAATTACGGAGCAGGGAAAAGCTACTACGTGTAATCTGCAATTACAAGGAAACATTCAGGCCTGGACTTCAGGGTACAAATGATCTTCCCAACCTGAAGGAGAAATGGCTGGTGCTTAGAGAAAGGGTCACCTTGGCTATGTACGTGCCAAAGAAGTGTGCTTCTCTGCACATTCACACCCTAGAACTAGAATATACCTTGCTTCAGACATACTCCATCTATTTCCCCTGCTCAGAACAGGGTCTGTGCGTTGCTCCACGCTCACCAGAGCTGACCAGCCCCCAGTCCCATGGCGCAGAACCCCATCCTCTTCCTCACCTGTGCTCTCTGGAGCTGGTATTTCAACCCAGCTGTGCTTCACAAAGACAAAATAAAGAAGGAGGCCAGGGGATGGAAAACAAGGGGCTGAAGACAGCAGAACAACTCAAGATCCACAGCCGAGCATTTCCCTCCCCAGGGCGCTGGGAAGGTCCCGCAGCCCTGCCTGGGGCGGTGCACGCAGTGGTTCTGCACCGGCTCAGGGCCGCCGGGATGCCCGGGGGCTATCGCTGGCCCCCGGCACACAGGGACCACGCCAGGTACAGACAGACAGATGCACTCGTGGGGAGAAGGTTTCTAAATCTGGAGGCAGATCTGCACATCTTGGCCAACGCAAGCACCCCAGCACACGCTATAAAACGTAAATACCATTTGGCAAGGGATTACTGGGTTTTACTCTCCCGCAGGTAACAGTTTAATCCAATCCAACGTCTGCAGGCAGCGCTGGGACAGGTAAGCGAGACGCCTTAAGCTGCTTACTGGAGATGTCCACAACAGTCACAGCAACAGAGAGGAAAGAAATCCTCATCAGAAACGATTTCTTGTCCCTCACCGAATGCTGCTGGGAGACACTTCCACTTGGGAGCCAGCAGCTGACAATCAGGCTCGGGCTGAAGGAGTAATTTCTCCTTGTCGTTATCAGAAAATACCAATTACCCAGTGCCAGGACAGGAGCGTTTGCTCTCACCGAGCACCGACTGTGCTGACACAGGACCTGGCACCTTCCACTCAAGTCCTTGACCTCTGAAGTGGGGAGTCTGAACGCGCCGGTGCCCTTGGACAACACGGATGAGTGCACGGACGGGAAAACCCACAAGGATGTGACCGACCCCTCCGGCCACGCTGCCCGGCACCACCGCTACCGGAACACACACAGAGGTTCCTGGAGGCTTTCCCCCAGGAGAGGCTGAGCACTGGGAGATTTTTGGAATACCACAGGGAGGGCTCATGCCAGCCTTGCTGGGATCGTGCTACTGGGACAAATGGATCCCCAGGGGGTCACTGGGCTCAGCAGGGAGGCTGGTCAGGGAGAGGGGGACTGTTTGATTCAAAGAGGAAAAAAAAAGATTGAAAATGCTTTTATGTTCACAACAACAACGAGCAAAACTGCATACGTTCGTATTTGCACAACTGAAAAATAAAAAAATAATTCCTCTGCATCACTCGGTACTCCAGCTATCCCCTGCCTCTCCAGGCCTGTCACTAACAGGGACCCCCGCAGACCCCTTCCTGCCGCAGCACGGAGACGTGCGGGAAACAGCCGAGACAGAAACAGGGATGCCCACAGGGACAGAGAAACTGGGGCTGACACCACGGCTGAAGCCACGGCCCTTCTGCAGCCGGGGCAGCGACGGCTGCATCAGCTTACGGGGAGGCTGCCCACTCTGGAACAAAAGCAAATTCAAGTACTGGATAGCAAAGCTAAGAAAAGATGGGAAACTGGTTCCTTCAGAGCCAGACTGAGCAAACACATGCAATTCAACCACTAATATCCCAAACAGCTTCCCTACCCTCTGAGATGTCAGAGTTGTGCTAAAACCTCCTCCCGGGGACACGCGGTGAGAGCCGGTCCCTGTGCGGGGCAGCCAGCGCGGGATGTGCCGGGAGCTCGGGCCTGGGGACGGCAAACCCAGCCCTGAAACGCAGCGCGCGCCGGTGCAGTCTCTGAGGAGAGCACGCAAACATCACACACCCGTTTACACCTGCGCGCAACACAGACATAGGAAGAACTTCTACGTAAACGCTATACAATTATACGAACGTACGCACACGCTTGCACAGTAGAAAGGAATTTGCAGCCAAAATCTAATCGAGGTGGGGGAAAAAAGACCAAAAAACTCCGTCGTAACCCACAGGATGTGACACGGGTTGAGATTTCTAAGAAATCAAAGGCCTCGGAGAATCAAGGAGGGCACAGGAGGGCTGCGTTCTCCTTCCCTGCCCCCCTCCTTGCGGGGCTGGAAACGCTCTCTGCATTTCGCTGTTTGGTGAATTTTTGTGCAACGAGAGGAACCAAGAGGGCACGGAGAAGGTCGCGCAGCGCTCCGGTGATCCCCGACGAGCAGCAGCCACAGGCAGGTGAAGCCCTGCAGAGAGCGGAGCGGGGATGCTCGGGACAGCACTGCCGGGTAACTGGCCTTTCGGCAATGCAGAGCCCAGGCATAGGGCGTCCCACAGACACGTTCCTCCTTTTATCCACACAGCACAGTGCCAGGATGCTCAGAGACACGATCAGCGTAAGGCATTTAAAAAAAAAAAAAAAAAAGACCTTTCAATCTTTCTCACCCTCAAGGCCGGGTGCCAGGAGAGCGGGAACTTGAGCAGCTTTAAGAGCCCCCGCTTTGAGCTCATCAAGCACTCCAGGGTTATATTATTATCATTACTATTAATTTTTTTTAACAAAGCCCCTACAGACCCCTTCCTGCCTCATCCAGCCAAGGTCTCGCACCCAACACCGCTGTGCAAGCTTGCACTGATCCTGCCTGCACGCTGGCCGGCCCTTCCCCAGGGCTCCCACCAAGGTCCAGCCAGTTCTGGCCAAAGTCAGTGCTTCTCAGTTCCCCCCGGCAAAGGAACGCAGGGACCGCAAAGGGGAAAGCATCAAACAACCCCAAGTTGTCTAAAATGATCTTCTGGTTCTCAGGACAAAACTAGAGAGAAAATAAAACGGTGAAGTGGAGGATGATGGCAGAGACAGAGCCCCTCAGTGGATTGTACACCTCGTGAAGTTTTCAGCCTAACTTTCTCATGCTGGGGCACCAACCTGCTCAGCGAAGGTTTGACACACCCCCAAAATTTCTGCAGATTTCACAAATTTAAGGCCAACTCCCTTGCAGAAAAGAAAAAGTGGAAAATTTCAATTAAAAAATAGTCTGAGTGCAAATTTTAAAAATAAAATTAAAAACTATTTTTTTCACTTCCTCTTAAGGCTCAGTAAAGGTGATGCTTGTTTCAAGTAATTCCTTACCATACACGCCGTGGTCCTTAGAAAGCAGCGGAGGGTAATGCACGTTGCTCTCTGACGTGGAAAGCAGCTAAATAATCATTTTCTGAGCCTGAAAAAACCCAGGAGCACAAAAACCCTGCCCCACTGACTGCCCACGCACACAGGGAAAGCTCAGGCTCGACTCGGCCGATCAGAAAACCCAGCTGGCAACTCAGCAGCTGGACACCAACTAGTGTTGTAACCCTCCCCCCAAAAAGTCCTGCACAGTCCTAAAAACACCCCAATCTGCCACCCCAAGGAGAAACGCTTCAACCTTTTACATGGTGAAAAGCTACCGACCGCCCTGCTCAGCTCCCAGCCAAGGACGCCGTGCAGATTCCCACACAGCTCCGGGGCTTTTTTCCCAAACACGGCACCGCACAGCCTGTGCTCGCATCCTTACGGCACGCGGCAGGAGACCAAAGCATCTTTCCAACCAAACTTCCAGAGACGCGTGGTGCCCCACCTGGAATAAGCCTTTACTCCAGAGATCTGGAGCCAGTGTGATGTATCGGGGGGAATTCTGGAAACCCACGTAAAGGAACCGCAAAACACTCTGCTCGGTGAAGTACTCACCATGTGCATCAGCGTTTCGCAGCAGGGATGCTTTAAGTCTGTCAGGGCCTACAAAAGAAAATTATCCACAATTTTTCCTGCGGATGCTCGGATTCCCTGCCTAGCTGCCACACAACAGCCCACCGATGAAAAATCGGGAAAATTTCAAACTCAATGTCTGGCTCCAGCAGCACCAGAAACCACCACCGTTAAGCTCAGCCCTCCGGCACCATGAATGAGGAACTATGTGTGCTTCCATGTCCTACACACCAGTATAAACCTGTTCGCATGTCCTACACACCAGTATAAACCGTGGCCACGGCATGATCTCGGGTGCGTGCTTTCTGCCTCCAGATTAACGCAAAACCCTGGCTCAAACCTACATGACAGCCTCAGCAAAACCCTGCTAGAGGCGGGCTCTTAAGCAAGGCTGGAAAGACCTCACTGAAACTGTCAGACCTGCAATTTCTTCATATCGAAAATGAAACTGGAAGAAGTCTAGAAATGCACCAAATCCTTGGGCTCCTAACCGTAAAAGCAGAGTCCCCTGCAGACGGCTTCTCCTTTCCACCACCCCTCGCCGCACGGTCACCGTGTGGTGCAGACTGCTGGTACCTATGTCTGGGGTGACGCTTGCTCTCCTGGCACCAGTCCCGCTGTCTTCTCCAGTGCTGGGAGTGGCCATGGCGCAACTGGGAGGTGGGTGCCACCATGGGCCTCAACGCCAGCTCCCTCTGCCCGGCAGCTTTGGCTCAAGCCAGGAGCGGACACTCCTGCTGCCCCACAGGAAAAGCCCACATCACCTTCCTGCAGCAGGACCAGAAGGAAACGCCTCGGGATCTCTGCGTTCGCAGCGCCGTTCTGCTTTTGAAGGGCTGCCCACTGAACCCCATGGAAAAACCTTAGGAGTCAAGTCCCCAGCTGGCAGTGATTTCCACCCTGGTGAGGAAGGAGCTGATGAAAAACCACAGGAGGGTCCCAGCAGGGCTTGGGTGGGGACAACCCGCTGTGGTTCTTGGCCAAGGTGGCGTGGGATGGGCAGAAGCAGCTACCCAGGGACCCCGGGCAGCGCGTCGTGTCCCCGTGAACGCGTACACAGTGGATGGGAAAAAGCCAGCGGGGACAGGAGAAGAGACGCCTCCCTCCTCTTGCTGGCCCTGAGGGTTTGGGGATGGCTCTGATGTGGGGGTGAGGGGACAGCAGCTGCCCTGGAGCAGGGGACACAATGGGAGGACGCTGGAGGTGGTGGGAGGGTGGCTGGGGAAAACCGAGCTTAAACAGCCAAGTTTCAATGCGGACAGAAGTCTTGGTGGGGGCACCTGCCAGGAGGTGGGCCAGAGCAATGCTCCCCTGCTCAAGTTTTCTTGGAGCAGCCAGGCTTCGACTGCAGGGAGAAAGGGAAAATGCAAACAACTGGATATTTTCCCCTTTTCCAATGCCAAGCAGATTTCCCAGGGGAAGAACAACCCAATTCCCATCCTATCTCAGCATACGCAATGACGGACAGTCCTCAGAAAGTCTGATGCGAGGAGACAAGCCAGCACTATGCGACGTCTTTTCTGTTTAATTCCACATTTCATTTAGTTTATGGTTTTCAGGGCTCTCTCTGAGCAAGCGGCCCGTCCGTCCCAGCCGTGCCACGAAGCTCTCAGCAGAGCGCCTGCGCACGGCCACCCACGCCGCTGCGCCTGGGCAGCTCCTCCCGCGCCGAGAACACGGGCAGGTTACACTTTGCCTTGGAGCTGAATGTCAGGAAACCGTCTAAGCTCCCTTTCCTCGTGCTCCTCATTCATAAATTTAATAAAATAACAATAATAATAATAATTAAAACAAAGGCTTATTGGAGCTGTTTCTGCTCAACTTTCCACAGTCTCTTTTCATGTCACTCTCTGGAATCAGATTTTTCAAGAAATACTGTGAGAAAAAAAGAATAATAATAATAATAATTATAATAATAATAATAATTATAATAATAAAAAGCATCTGGAACCAGCTCAGAAGATTTCTAATGCTTTTCAGCTTGACTGACTTGGAGTGCATTGACCACACCATTTATATTTTCTTCAGGTACCTGTAAGAAAACAAAAAGAAAGGTCACGCTCCAGCAACAGCCGGGGAGGGAGACAGGGAAGGGGAGGAAGGAGAGGAAGGCAGAACAGTGCCAAGGAGCCAGGTGCTTTGCTGTTGGACACCTCAACTCCCCCAAGGAGAGACAGCCTCTGGTTCAAAAGCATTAACCCACGGTACCCCTAGGAGCAAAGTGTGAGTAAGTGAGATCTGGCCATCCTCTGTCTGTGTGGTGGGTGCTGGTGGGGAGCCAAGTGTTTTGGGGTTTTCCTTTCTGAGTCCTCCTCTTCCTGTCCTCTCCCTTCCCTCCCTTTCACTGGTAAAGCACCTCGCTGGGGTGAGCAACGCGGACCCTGTGAAGGCCACGTCCCATCCGCCCTCCTGGCCCCACGCCCTGGCCCCGGCAGGTGGAGGAGCAGCTGCTCCCACCTGGGACTGCAGCTGGGCAAGAGAAAACCTGCCGACCCCTTCGGTGCCATCTCGGCTCCAGCACTGGGGCTGGCTCAAGAGAGCCACTGCCTGTCCAAAAAATACCTTATTTCTTGCCATCCCCACCACAGCTTTCACACAGAGGAGGGAGGAGATGCCCAGGCAAAGCTCCAGGAGTCCCTGTAGCTCATTTATCACCACAAATACTCCAGAGCCTTCGTGCCTCAAAGCCTTTGTACACCAGGAGCTGACTCACACAAGGTGCTTGTGTGGATGGATTTACGTGGCTGCCCAAGAGCCCCAAGAGGCTCTTCAGGTTTAGGACCCGTAAGTACGGGTGGAGATACCAGACTGGGTGACAGGGGAAATCCCCATCAAAGGAAGAAGAGAATTTCCAGTCTGCTTGCGGTGGGGGGTCCCAGACGCTGTGGCGTAGCACCTGAGCCTCCTTACGCAGTGTTGTGATGAGACTTAACCACAGAAGTCCATATACAGAATTATTATTGAGTGTCTTTCCACGTGTACTACAAGAAAAACCTCTTGTAACAGAAGATGCAACAGAACTCAGAGCGACTGTCATCGTCAGAAAAGAACATCACCAGTGAAGTTACATCAGACAGGAATGAGGAGCCCGACCGTTACGTGAACGCAAAGATGGAGCTCAGGGGACAGGCAGCTAACAGCTCTTGGAAACTGGAAAGGGCACTGAGGGAAAAATAAATTATCTGTGAGCTGCTGCAAGAAGCCAAAAATAATTGATGTTAAGTAAGCTGAAGAAGGGACTGCCTCTGCAAGGTGTTTGAGTCCTTGGCCAGGAGCACGATACCTGGATTCACTGGACACCCTCTAGAGCTCAGACAGTGGAAACACAACTGGACTGTGATTTTCTGCAAGACTTTTAACAAAACTGAGGAAAAAATCCCGATAAGAAATAACAAGAAAAACGTTCAATTTTCCAATGGGAAGATGGAACAGCACTGGCTAACTCTGATGAGGTGTGAACAAAAGTCAGCTGGGAAAGGAAGAAAATAATCTTAAAACAACCACACAGTGAATTCTTCTGGGTTAGGAGAAGAAAACCCCAGCAAACCTCCACTGCAGGAAACAGCACTTCGAGACAGGACTCTCCACTGCCTCCCCTTCATCATTTTTCCCAGTATGTTGAACGCTGCAGTGGAAGAAGCTGAATGACTCTGCCTCTCCAGAAGATAATGAGAAAAGACATGGGAATCAATTTTGCAAAACACATTTTCGTAGCCAGCCCCGGCGGATGAACAGCAGGTCTCTCCGTGAGCTTTAGTGCAGCGCAGCAGCAGTGGCAGCAGAACCAGCCAGATGTGGCCCACTGGCTTTGACCCGCGCGGACCCACCTCACTTAAACACAATGGGCTGATCCTTCCTCCACTGCAAAACGCTTGAGTCCCTGAACGGCGAGGAAATGGGATAAGTCATAATGCAAATGTTTGGGGCAGGTGTTCTCCAGGACGGATGTGCAAGCAGTTCTGACTTGTAGGGCACATCCTAGTTTGCCACCAGTGGAGAAGTCCTACCCTTCCCTGCCCTCTAGAAAAGCTCCCTCTCCCAGGGCAGCTGGTGCAACATCTGCACCTGTCAGCCAGAGTGCAGATCAAAGCATCACCATGAAGGGAAAAGTAACGCTCCAAACTAATTCCCAGACATAGCTTCAGCCTCAGTAGATCCAAAATGCTGGTGGAGAAGAGCGAGATACCTTTGAGCATGAGGCAACAAGAGCAGAGCACCTGGAAAAAGGATTCTTACTTGCTCTCTCTAGAGGGAGCTGGAAACCGCAGCTCTCTCCAGCCTGACCTTATGTCACCAAGGGGACACATCAGAGACCTGGAGCTCCCCATCTCAGCATTGTCTCCCAAAGGGATCTCTTCTCAAGCACTGGTCTTGATTTTCAGGGAAAACTTCTACAGCTACAGCATTGCAGGAAGACCTGAGTATTAACACCCAGGTCAAATAAAAAATTAAGCAACAAAAACCACCTTAAGATGCACAGAAGGAGAAAGATCAGAACAACAAGCTTTTATAAAGCACTTTAAGTGGTTGACAACAAGTACTGAACGACCTTCAACAAAGAAAGGGAGGATGCAGAGAAAGGATTCAAGATGCACTCTGACCTTGAGAAACATCACTGGAAGTCAAGGTGTCTGGGTAGCCAGGTTAGGGAAAACATGACAAAATCGCGGTCAGGGTCTGGGCCAACAAAACCAACCCGGAGGCAGCAAGCAGAGCCGGAGCAAAGCCAAGCAAAGGAGGGCCTGGAATGGACCTTCCGCACAGCGGACGGACTGACAGCTAGAGCAGCACTGTCCAGATGGAAAGGCTTTTAAAACCATAAGAAACAAAAGCAGCAAGTGGCAAGGAAAATGCTAAAGTACTGATGTGAGTAAGGAAGAGCTGCAGACACATACGCGCGGCCCAGACAACACCCTGCCAGCTGCGCGGAGGCAGGAATCTGCCGGGCCGGGACGCAGCCGGATGAGACGCTTCTAAAAGGCGGAGTCATCACGATCGCACGGCACGAGTTTGAAGTGAAATATCCACTTTAACTGGCAGGGCCCAGTGCTCCAGAGATTGCCTGACAACTGGAAGCACTCTGCGCAGAAAGCATCCACAACAGGCAGGAATGCAAGGCAAAGCTAACAGCATTGATTTTAAAATGGTGTTTTATTAGCTTATCTTATCAGCACAGTTAATATTCAAGAAAATAAGACAAACATATATAACACTCTGACCTTTGCTATCTGGAATAATATTTACTTTTACTTTTTACACACATGATCTACAGGCTGCAAATGGTTTGCATCAACTGTGAAAAAAATGAAGTAATTCACTGAGAAAAACCTGCCTTGAACCCACTGGGGCTTTTATAGGTGAGAAGCAGGGCCTGGGCAGTGAATTTACAGTGGTGAAAGGAGAAGTATAATGCAAGAAGGGGCACATTTAAGAAAAAATGCAAAGCAGCTGAGTTTTGTTAGTTTTATCAGTGCACGGGCTACTGACTTGGGGAAGAGGCTCCAAGTCAAACGCCATCCTGTTTGTGGCTACCGGCTTTTCAGGGAAATCCCTCATTTCTGAGGGTGTCCTACGCAGCCAAGGAGGAGCAGAGGCAGGCTTCATGCCTAGAAGGCAAAATATTCACCAGTGTAAAAGAGATGAGAACTCTGCACGAAGGGCAAGACCCTTGTGCTGATGACTGGGCGGCAACTGCTAAGGGCGCTCACAAAACCAAACACGGCACGCCCTTCTCTGCTTCAGAATCATCCTCCCTCGCCCTGCTGCCAGTTACTGCGATTTATCAGTTCCTACACCACAAGCAGGGCGATGCATGGACAGCAGAGCTCACCAAGACTCACAGAGGGGTCTCAAAACACAAAGGCTAGGACCATGCAGGTGCCAAGAGTTGAAGGCAGGGGTCTGGTACTGGGAGACTCTCCAGAATAGTCCCCACACACAAAGGTGCCCTCCTGAGAGTCTGGAGCCCCTGACTTGCAGGAAAACAGAGAGGGTTTGTGGCTGTTTCTAATAAAAGACAGTGGTGCAGCTGAAGAGACTTCTTGGGGAGGTTGTGAAGTCTCCACCACCACAGATCTCTAAGGCCTGAGACCGGCCCTTCGCAGGAGCGACACTCCCTAACGCTGCTTTGCCTTGGGGTAGGGCTGGGCTTGGCTCAGGAGCCTCTGACCCAGGGCAGCGACAGCCAGGAGGCTGGAGAGAGGTGTCTGCTGGGCTAGGTCAGAGCGAAGGCACTCCAACAAGCTCTCCAGGTGGGAAATGTTGTTCTCATCCTGAGTTTTATCCCAGGGAAACGATCTCCCCTGTCTCAAAGAAGCTGTCTTGATACTCACCAACGCGTGATCAAACTTAAAAGTACTGATGTAGTAGGCTGGGATGTCGGCTGCGGCCAAAGGCTCAGAAATCTGAGCGACAATTCCACATTCATCTGTGGGGGAGATAAAAACTCAGTCATTGTCTGGACGGCACCTGTCAGTCTCACAGAACTCCTGGGTCTCTCCAGCTCCTCGCCTATACAGGGAGGAGTTTGTCTTCAAAAACTCCAAACAGAAGGGAGCTCTGCAGTAAAATGCGTTCTTTCTCACCAAATCAGGCTCTTTGGGTCACCACGATATATTACACATTTTATTTTATTGCCCTCTTTTGTTATAGAGAAATGTAAATCCCCCAAAGGCACAAAACAAAATGATGGAAAATCTGTAATGATTTTCACAGGTCCAAAGCAAGGCAATTAATGATGTTCAGGAAGGAAGCACCAAAGAGTCTCATACACCCTTAACCTCCACTTTTCTCTTTAGCTGTTGCCATTAAACACTTCACCCTGCATCTCCGAGAGAGGAGATGCTGACCCGCTGCCTGGCCTGGACACACGGCTGGTTCTAGACCACAGCCCACCGCAGCCCCTGAGACAGGATTTCACACCAATTTACACACTTCCTCTGTCTGTTCATCGCAGATCAGCAGTACATTGTTTCCAGATAAAATGTGAGTTTCCTTGATCCAAACTGAACATTTAACTTGATTCTATGCTAATGTATTTAAACACCACATATTTAGGGACTGGCAGGTGTCCTGATGTCCCATCAACGACATACACCGTGTCATTTCGATATATTTTGCCTCTAAGATGCATAAAAGTGCATGAAAATGTCCTTCTTGCTGCTTTTGTTTGTTTGGCATAGAAGTAGCAACTAAATATTTTCAGAGATGTTCCTGAAGCCTATATTTCGTAACCGTTACAGAGACCATGGGAGAGAGCCCCAGTGATTTCTGAAAATCAGGCCTTTGTTGCGACTCCTTAAAATTACAGGGGACATAAAAAAAACCAAGAACACTCCTGCCGACATGAAGCACTTACTCCGTGTTATCAGGTCCAATATTCTTTGAAGCGGAGAAAATGTTTGCAGCACTGGATGTGAAACAGGTCTATGGAGAGGACTCCCAGCTGGACTGCCATAAGTCCACACTAAATCTATGAAAGCCACAGAGTGGCTGCACTGGCGTACGACAGCACCTTCACGCCATGGATTTCCATAACCTACAAGGCATTCCACGCCATCTTTTAGTCCGCTTCTCTTTAAACAGACACCCAGCTGTAGCTACCTCCAAAGTCCAGCAGATGAACGCGATTCAGAAGGAGCTGTCAGGCACGTAGCACTTTCAAAAGTACATTTAGAAGTCTGAGTTAGTAGGTAGGAGTCAGACTCCTCCTCTTCGAAAATCTCCGCTCACAAAGTCATGTTAAGCTGTTGGCTCTTAAAAAGCCCCAGCTGGGTTTTTCCATCATCCTTCAAGACCCCGAGGCAACCGACTACCTGTGCACCAACTGATCCCACAAATGTTTACCTACCGAAGCCAAGAGGCTGCCCACCAATCCGCACCATCTTCCAGAGCTCACCAGACGCACTTGTAAACAACAAATTATTAGGAAATCTGTAAAAGGAAAGGAACACCAAACGTGGCAATTAAAACACAGCAGCATGTCGGATTCTGCCTGCGGGGATGCTGCTGTTCCTGCATCCTTGCGCTGCTTGAAGCCAACAATAGCGGCGGCGGCAGCTCAGTGGAACTGAGAAAAGTCCAGGCAAGCAGGACAGATGCACCTGCCTGCCCCTCCAGATGTCCTCTGGTAAATCAGCATCTGATGCTGGAAGCATTTGTAGGCACCCACAGAGACACAGAAAAGGATTTCTAAAAACAGGCCATGCCCCAGCTTTACAAACCCTGGGATCGTTAATCTGAAGGCTTCATTTGAGCTGCATTTAGAAACACCTAGGAACAGAATATGTTTCCATACCTGCCCTCTTAGGAATGTGAATGGTGATCACTGGTTTTATGTTTGAGCATCATCAGTGCTTTTTTTCCATACCATCCCTGGGAAATCCCTGGAAACCCTGCAGAGATCCCCATTTCTTACCAGGGGAAAGACCAGTGGCTAAGAGACCTGCCGAAGGTCGGGGTGAGAGAAGGAATTGGCTGCCGGGGTTCCCCAGGCACCAGGCTGCCGCTCCAACCCTCTAGCCTCTCTTGAAGGCAGACAGAGGTTTACTGCAATTAAGGTCAAAGAAACCTTCAAGAGGGCAATTAATAGTTTGTAAAACAAGTCCCTAGGGCAGGCAAGAATCAAAACCGAACACTGCGCTGTGTGTCAAAAGCAAATCTACGCACTGCATCTCGTGCAGCAGCCTGTCTAGCCTCCAGACCTCAGAGACTGCCGAGCTGTGGAGCTGCAGGCGTACGCACACACAAACAGGCTGATATTTGCTGCCCAGCTGGATTTCTCCTTGCCAGAGAAAGGAGTTATGGGCTCCCCTGCACAGGGATGGCTCAGTACATCATCAGCACAAGGAGACTCCGCACCAAGCCCAGCCACATGTAAAAGCAAAGCGGGAGGACAGCATCGCTGATGTCCCCTTCTTTTGGCCGTTAGCAATAAAACTTTAACGACGTACACTAGATTGTTTGGGGTTTTGCTCTTAAAAGCACAACTAATGAACAATGGAATAAAACTGTCAAAATCACTTTGCTCCAGCATTCCTCTTTCAAAAGTGAGATAACCCTACATTACATCGGCTTGTGATTTCACTGAGGCCTTGGACAGACAAGCCCAAAATTCAGGAGCTGGAACTGACATGCCAGGCTGCACTCAGAAAAATGACAGTGTACAGGCACATGACATGCATGCAATGAGGCTCCCAAGAATTAACATTGAGGAGCTTAAGCTGCTTGCTGCTCCTTTGAGAATATCCCATGTGCTTTTTTGTGGTCCAAGAGACCCTAAGACCAAAGCTCACCTCTGCTGTGTCTGGACATCCATGACCAAGGAGATGTAACCCTCAATGAGAGAAAAGGAGAAAAAGCGAATATGTCCCGAGTCTTCGTTGCCCACCACCGAATCTTTTACTCTGAAGAAACAGAAGAGAACAGCATTAACTGTGGCTAGAAGAGCAGAGGACAACTTTGAAAGCAGACAGAGCCAGTGAAACCAGAAATGTTCATACACTGACTCAGGGAAGTGACACGGAGTCCTGTCACATTACACTGCTCTTCATTTTTTTCAATTTTGCAAGGGAAAAAATGCCAGTCCCCGCAATCGACAAAACTCTCCCATCTGTGCCCCAAGGTCTTTTCGCAGGAAGCTGCGGGCCAGGAGCTGCAGGCACCAATGTGCAGCCGCGCAGCCGGCCACGCATCCTCCAGTCATATCTGGATATGCAGCACATTGATCACACTGCTACTCACAGCTGAAATCTGGAAAGGTTCAGCTTTCCAAAGCTAACGGGTGCCTTTGGGCACCCTCCATCTCCTACTTGGCTTCCACCTGTCAGGACGACCCTCTTGAGGCCGTGAAATCTCCCTCCCCAGGTGCAGAGCGTGGCAGCAGCACAGGGCCACAGCAGATCACTGGGCATCCTGGGGGAACAAGGTGAACTTGTGCCTCCAGACACCACCCTCACCACCCCTGGGAGCCTGTCTCCGTGGCGGGACCTACCCATTGGAGTAAAACATGACATCCATTAGGAGTGTAGCAACAGTGGGAAGGGTATCTGGATCCAGGCTGGTGACGCAGAACATGTTACTCGGACTGGAAAGGGGATGAATGACAGGCCTCTGAACTGAAAGAGACACACAGGCACACACAGCTATGAAGCCACATCTGCAGCAGGTTCACGTCCCACCAGATGTGTTATCCACACACCCACAGTGCGTTTGTTGTCAGACAGGGACCAAGGAGCCTGGGGACAACCTGCTCTTGCAAAGTCCTCCTCGGGGTACAGGGCGAGGTCACCCTGAGCACCCTGCCCTGCGCGGGGCACAGGCCACTCTCTGCCCCTAAGGGCTTTCAGGGCACCGGGTGCATCCCCGTGAGACGAGGGCCAAGCTAAAGGAGCTGGCAACACAAACCGAGAAGCAGAAATAAATTCAAGCTTCCACCATTTTAAAGGCAGGGCTGTGGGAGGCATTTCTCTGGCTGTGGTTGCTGGCAGTACACCCTCTTTTCCCTCCTTTCTGGGGGTCTATTTTGCCATAACATCTACAAAAATGAAAAACCAGTTGACATGCAGCAGTTTGACAGACACATTTCAGCCTGTAGCTGAGAAACAGCCGGTATTTAGGCACGCAACTATTAAACACAGCAACCTGCATACCTGTGCACGATCAACATGTGCTTCCCTGAGCCCTTCCTTCACACTTCTGTACCAGGCTCATCTTCGTCAACAAGACGATTTATAGCGCTCGAGTGACGAGGCTGAGTGGCGCTCCATAACACCTGACCCTCGCTTTGTGTGGTTCCAGGCACAAAGTTACACACAGGTGCGTAGGTAAACATCTGTGTTTAAGTTGTTCCTTTTCCTGATCGCACCCTTTGCTTGATGCTTGCTCCTCTAGATTGGAAACCTCCTAAGGTTCTGTACGGCCGTGAGCTGACAGCGGCCTTGATCCTGGCTGGTTCTGAAGTGTGGGAGTTGAACAACAATATTCTCTGTGCAGCAAGCAATCACTGCAATACTTAAATGAGCTTTTACACAAGCCATTTTCCTTTGAAATGTTGAAACGTGGAAGTATGGGCTACAGACAACGTTATTTTTGCAGCTGAAGTTAATTGTATTTTAACCTTCCGTCCTACAGAAGGTACATCTCCCTTAGAGATGTGAAACTGGCAATGAAAGGCTCAAATCCAGCAAAGCTCATCAGCACTGCTCAGGAAGTTAGGCACCTACACAAATCCTTGGCTGAACCTGGCTAGTCTCAGGCATGTGTTAAGAGAGTTTATTACCTTACAACAGGATAAACATCTAGCAGAATGCTGAAGGAAGCTAAGAGGCAGACTTTCACTCCCATGTCATGGAGACCGACTCCCCGGCACGCTGAGCCCATGCTGGTCCTTACCCAGTTTTGGTTTGACAAATCCATTCGTTATCCCGAGGTCATCGGCAGCCACCGTCTCCCCATTCACCACTCTGAGGATGGTGAACTCGGCAGCCAGCGTGTGCATCACGAAGGGCAGGTCTCGCTCACGTACCTGAAGTTGACAGCAGGATTAGCTCGTGATGGTACGCACCAGAAGTGAGAATGAACTGCAGTGGAGGTTACGGGCTTTCAGGGCACAGAGAAGTGGGCACATCACTCCTGCCTGAGCCAGCAGGTTGTCAGGGTAATTACCATCTGCATGTGTGTCCAGAGAAGCACATTTGGTGCTATCACTGCAAATATCAGCAGGATTAAGCACCATAGTGCTTTTAAGACTGTGGAAAGAGTGTGGAGACTTCTAAGAGGGAGATACCTCACCTCTTTTCCAGCACCCCTTCAAGAGCTCAGCACTGCCTCTTCATCAGCCTTGCTTCCTAAGGAAATAAAGCTCACGTGGCCGTGCCTCGTGTGCGTGCACGCAAACGTGTGTGAGACAGAAAGACAGTCTGTCTGCCTATCCCCAAAACAACTTCAGAGCCTCTTGGCCGTCATCAGCCAACCTGACAGCAGACATTCTGTTCCTCTGACTCTCACAAAACCAATGTCTGAGTGACGGTGGGAAACACTGCCAGTGCCTCCATTAAGGGAGAGACTGCAGTGTGGGCTCAGCACACTCATCAGACACCAGATAACCCATACCAACAACTGCCTCATCCCATGGGAAAAGCTCCTGAGATGTCAGACAGCCTAACTTCCACGCGCACAGCTCTGGGGAAAGCAGATTTGGTAATTCTGCTGCTCCTCAAACTACTTGTTCCCAGAAATGTCATTAAAACTGCCTAACTGAACTTTCATCTGGTGACAGATCATAGAATTACATGGTTGGATGGGACCTATGAGATCATCTAGTCCAACCGTCTTCCCACTACCATTGCTGCCACCGCTACTAAACCATATCTTGTAGCTCCTCATCAAGCCGCCTCTTGAACACTGCCAGGGACGGCGACTCCACCACCTCCCTGGGCAGGCCATTCCAGTGCCTGACCACTCTTTGGGAGAAAAAGTTTTTCCTCACGTCAGATGACTCTGCCTGGTCCTCTAACGTCCTCTTACCAGGATGAAGTCCGTCTGATAGGTGGAGAGCATGAACACTGAGATGTTTTGGTCAGCTAGGGGTGCTATTACTGACTTGGCAATTTTGGTCACTCCGATGGGCTGGGAGCCGGAGAAGCCACCTCCGCCAGACACCACGTTGAGGGCAAGCCATGTCGCATCGGCCACGCTCAAGTGTTCCGAGGAAGGGAGCTCTGCAAAGAGACAGAGGGGGAGGACAGAGGTTTCTTTTAGAGGCAGAGAAAGCCAGGTCCACCATCTGGTCTGTATGTACGAGGCTGGTTATGCAGCCAACCTCCTGGACTTCACACCCTGCTTCACAGGTTGGTACTGTGCTGCTTTTTTAGATCTACCAACTGCATCAACTTCCACTGCAGGATTCATACAGACCTTCCAGGACAACACAGGGAATTACAAGAGCCTCAGCCATTCACTAGGATGCCAGTGACCAGTGCTGCTGACTTCCCCACACAGAAATAGCCCGAGGTCCTGGACTTAACTTCAATCTCCTCTATCACATGCATCTCTGGGCTGCTGGCTCCGGAGCTAAAGCCGAAGACAAGAGCCACGCAGTTCTGTAAGGGACGGACGGTGTCACCTGTACACTGGAGATTACAGCATGATCACATACTAAGGTAATGAAAATCTTTTTAAGAATAACTCCATTTCCCTTCCATTTGCTTCCAGTCTATTGTCATTAAGTAGTTAAAAATCTGCAGCTGAATCATTTAACACAAATTATTAACCGCTTTAAAGAAACCTTAATGTATTAACAGCCCGTAAAACCAGACGTGGACTCTGGAATAAAGGCATAAACTTCTCTAAGATCCTCTGGACTTTGGATTTTGATTTGGCAAATTATAGAAACAAACAGTTCAGATCCAGATCCAGACTTACAAATGCATAATCCCAGATAAATCTGCTTGGCATAAGGAACCTGACCTCAGATGCAGATCCATCCAGCAAAGACACAGTGGAGGTCCCAGCGGAAACTTCCACGCTTGGCTGAGAGGTTAGCCGCAGCGTAGCAATCCAAAAATACAAACCCCAGTATTGCTGCTCTTGCAGTCAGCGCCCCGGCACCGCAGGCGAGCCGCTTCGTATCTCCACATCCACGTTTCCTACTCTGTCCACCCACTCCTGGCTCCTCCATGCAATGTCCTTTCCTTCTCCTTCAGCAGGACCTTTGGGAGCCCCGTCTGTACAGCTCCAGACACCATGTAATAAATTCATAACCTCACACCCCCCGAATCTCCAGGCACCACTGCCGTGAGACGACGACAGCGCTGAAAGCCCAAAATGAACTGAATAACAAATACCGCTCATTTTGCTCTCCTCAATAACTTCAATTGTGTGTGGCATGAAAATAACCCTCAGCAAACAGCGGGGACACTGAGGGTTCTGCTTCTGCATTTTGATGTTCAGCTTCACAGGCCAATGTTTCTTTTTTACTGAATAATCAGAGCTTACATGGAATGAAAACTAGACACCAGGGAGAGCGGGTAAGTTTGGGCATTAATCAACAGCATGTTACCTCAGAGAGACCAGAGCGAGTCGCTTGCAGAAAATTATTGCAGCAAAATGCCATTTGCTGATCAGACAGCCCTCTGCATCAGCAAAGCACCCTCAAAACAAAGCTTACTGCATCAACTGGCACGGAGAAGCTCAGGCTCAAAACAACTGCTGCTGATCTAATAAGCAGCTGACGTCTTTTTTTTTTCCTTTATTCCCACCTCTGCTCCTTGCCTGTGAAATAAATAAGAAGAAAAGGGAAAAAAACAAACCCAACTGTTCCTTCTTTGGCCGTATATTTGCTCCCTGGCAGCAGAGAGCCGGCGGGCACAGGCAAGGCCACCTGCACGTCATCGGTATTTACACTTCCATTTCCCGCATCCCAGAGCCATGAAAGCAGCCAGGCAAGTAAATCACAGAAAGGTCAACTGACACCTTTCCTCTCCGCAAACTCATCCCCAAAAGCCTCCGGCAGCGCGGCCGCCCCGTAACCGCGCCATCTGCGCAGGACGCACGGGCTGGGCCGCGTGCTCCGGGGTCCTGCGCCCGCCGACCTGTCCCACCCGCGGCAGGCGCGTCCCAGATGTGCCTGGGTCCACTGACGACTCATTAGCGGCGGCGAGAAGAGATCACAACCCATTTCCCTCTCTATAAACCGGGCAGATGATATTCCTGCTTTGTACGGGTGACACGGGCCTCGCCACAGTCCGTTAAATCCCAGTTTAAATACTATTTGGGGTCAGAGACGGGATGGAAGACGCAGTATTTCACGTATTTCATCATTATCACATTTCGCTCCAGCAGCTGGAGGAGCTGCCCCAAGAAGACCTCATCAATCTCTTCCTCCAAGGGGAGGAAGGCTGGTTTGCTGGTTGCATCTGTAATTACTGGACGGTGTCGATCATGTTCGGGTTTACGTGTTCAACAGGCCCTGTGAAGTCTGACAGGGGCCGCTGCAGTTGCGTAAGTAACCTGCCTCTCACAATTCAATTAACTTTGCAAAAAATACACAGAAAGTGACTGAAATACCAATTTTGGCCACGGTTTCCACTGAGCGGCCAGATGGAAAAGGACAGTCCAAATTTTAATGAAACAAACCCAGGTTAAAGGCTCCACAAACGCAGCTGAATAGCATCAAATAAACCACACGGGAAGGTGCTTTGCTCAGGAAGCTGTTAAAGGCAGTAAACCCAACGAGAGCTGGAAACACCAGACGTCACCGTTAACACAGACTCAGTGAGGCAGAATAAGGTCATAAATAAAGAGCAAAATGAGGAATGGCCCATATTTTAGCATCAACCACCACTTCCCCCCCAGAGAGCAGAGCTCCTGATGCCCCACAGCTCCAGCTCCGCAGCGTCCGCTGGCCTCGCACTGCGAGACTGGCACAGAAATCGTTCTACGGGCTCTCAAGATCCTCTTGCAACGGGTTTATCAGAGCGCAGGTCACTCCTGCTACTGGTCACAGGGGACATCTCACCCCTGGCTGAGAAGGCCCTCTAAGAGGTCAGAGCCTTGGGCTTTGTTTATCATAACCAGGGTCTTTGTTTTGAGTTTGCATTGGGGTGAAGCCTTTCGATGTTTACGTTTTGCTGTGTAACGCTTTGCAGACCTGCTGCCAGGAGCGGTTCAGCTGCGCGCAGGCTCCGTAGCCATCACTCGCGGCCCATCATCACAACCATCACGGGCGAGCAGAGGAGGGTCACAGCTGCATTTCACCCACAGCAGCTGGCACGGAACCCCACCACCAAGACGGGACCATCCTGACAGCCTGAGCACAGCACTCCTCTCATGAACGGTTTTGCCTGGCAGTGCAACACTAGGAACCAATTGCTGGTGGGCTCCAACAGCCATGGTACCGCTCTCCATCAGCACAGCAGCTTCTCTCATTCAAAATTCTCCTGGCCGCATGAAATCTGCAGTGCTACGAAGCAGACAGACAGATGCTGTGCGGGACACACCTCCTCCAAGGGAGATAACGGACAGATGCCAACCCCTGCTCAAACTAAACTGAACAAAGCGTGTCAGATAAGGTTTAGGGCATGAGTTAAACCACTTATTCAAACCATGGGTGATTGAAAAGGCCAGCGGTCTGCCCAGAGCCTGACTGGCCTGTTTGGGCCAGCTGAAGCAAAGAGTTGAAGCAAGGCAGCCTCCACGGCACACGTCACCCTGCGATGCGAGGTGGTGTGTATCATATTGGCCATAATCAGCTCCTGAGCTCAAATAATCAATACCATTTCCAGTGAGGACAACAAACGTTGGCTGAAACCCAAAGGAGGATTGAATTGCTGCCGCCGGAGCACTACAAAATACTGTGAGCACCGTGAGCTGGTGCTCCACACAGCACTCAAAGTATGTTTGGGATGATGCTGGGCAGACGATGAGCTCCCAGCTCAAGGGTCTTTGCAGGCAGGGAAGGAAAATCTCCTGGTTTACAGCCCTGACCGAAGTGTCAGTCCGACAGCGTGGGTCTGCATAACGGTGGGAAAACAGTAACATTTTTCTACCTCCATTTTCCACCCTGGGGATCCCTCTGCCTCGTGCACCCAGTATGGCTGGAGGCAAAGCACTGGGAGAGAGTCCTCCCGCTCTGGAGGAGTGCTGGAAAACGTGCAAGATGCTCTGAGGAATTGCAACACCACCAGAACTTTTTTTTCCCCTTTCTGTACTTAATTTAAATGGCTTCAAATTTCTCAAGAAAGGGTTACAGTGAAGGGGAGGATAACTGGAAAATGCACAGTTCCCTACCAGGAACACACCTCACCGACCTCGATACCTGAGCAAAGCCGGGGCCGAGCTAAGCGCTGCCAACCGCAGACTCAGACCCTTCCTCCAGAAGGACGCCCTGTGAGCTCTTCTCTGTGGCCCTCCTTCCAATTTAACGGCAATCAGACCCCACCTGAGGACACCTATTAGCTTTCCCGTGGATCTGTAGATATATGATGGATTTATTACGGTGCTTGGCGCTCGGTCGGTTTGTTTCTTTGGTGTGTTATGTTGGATCATCTCCTCAGCACTCCCCTTCACACAGCACACAAATTTTTGCGTTACAGCAGAGTCCTGTGGGTGATGTGCCACTTCTTGATGTGCTCTGCTGCTCTGAACGAACCAATTGCTCATTCACTTCGTCTTTACAGGACTTACGTTCGCAGCCATGGCCAACTTCAAACGTTAGGAAATAGTAAAATTTAAAAATACTGTGGATTTTTTTGACCAGCACTCTGGCTTTAGAGCCCTTGCGCTGTACTTATTTCACCTTTTATTGCCTCCCTCTGCAAAAATGACAGCTAGGCTCCTGCTTGCACTAAAAAGATAGAGAAAAATGCTCCTGCAATAGCAGGACTCCAATGGTCAGGCATTAAAAATAAAAGCGCTGCCAACTGCAAAATTCATGATAAATTGGGAGAGCTGTCGCCAACGTCTCTATGCGGCAGCAGAGTTTATGTATATATATTTTTAATAGGATTTTTATGTTTATTAAAGGGCTCTCTTCCTACTGCCCAGTGGAAGCTTTCCATTGCTCTGCAGTTTTAAAATCCCATCTTATAACGAAGCCAGGGATTATCTCAGGTCATAAAGCCTGATCCAAAGCCTCGGCATCTTCCCGATTTCTCTGCCGGCTTTATCATGGCAGGAGCCGGCGAGGCCGCTGCGTGCTGCAGAGAGCCCACGATGGCCACAGCGCCAGCAGCCCCACGGGGAGCTGAGTCGCCCAAGGCAGATTTCCAGCACCCACTGGTGTGGTTCCCCTGACATCTAACACAAGGCATGTGTTTGAACTGGATTTCTCTGCTCAGGAAAACTTCTAAGGAATTTTTTATCCTTGAGGGCACCATGGAAACTGGCCACATGAGCTCAAAGCCTTGGGAGGGGATGAGAGCGGGATGAAGACAACCACCTGAGCCTCATCTCTTCTGCAAAATGAGGCCAAGTAAACATTCCTTTAATGTTAGGAAACGGAGCACTCTGTTTCTCTTGCTTGCAGAAAGTCATGCAAAAGGGGATAAAGCAGAGCAAAGATGTCATTTATGAGTTTCTAGAGCGTGCTGAAATCCAGAGAGAGCTCTGAAGCCAGCCCAGTGCCCAGCCTGGTGTGTCCCAGTCCTCGCTGCTCTGGGAGCACGCGGGTTATTCCCACAGGATGCCCCATTTCTTGCTTTGCCCTGCCGCAAAGCCAAGCCGAAGCGATTCACCACTGCGCTTCCCCCCGGGGGATCCCGTCAGGGCAGCAAAAACACCGTGGGGATGTTACGGTGCAAACCATAACCTTTCAGAGGATGCAAACACTCTTTCTGTTCACCCCAAAACACACACGCTGAATAACTGGGAGCAAAACTTTTGCTGGCGCACAAATTCTCAACGAGCTCCACGGGCAGCTTGCAGCGCGATGTGAGGTGGCTGCCAGGCAGAAAGTCCTCGGTGTCGCTTTGATTCGAGTGCCGCACAGCTCTCCCACACCGAGGGACTTATCCAAGCACAATAGTCGGACGAGATGAAAGCACACCGCTTTGCTTCGCGTTGGGAAACACGATGAGTAGGTCCAAAAAGTTAATGCTTTTGTGCACAAGAGAAGGAAAAAAAACCCACAGCTCCGATTCAGCTGAAATAATCTCACATGCCAACGAGCTCGAGCTTGTCCTGGGAAGAGGTCAGCGCGCTCACAACCAAGCAGCTTTTGCAATTTTTTCCATTTATGCTAATGGTTTGGTCAGCTGTTACCCTCTTCAGAGGGCAGTGCCGGCAGCGATGGGTGCCAGAGGCCGGCACAGAAGACACCCCTGCAAGCACGAGCTGTGAGAGGAGCGCGATGTCTCCAGCATCGCATCTCTGCCCCGCAGCGTGCACGCTGGCTCAGTCTCAGAGGCACGAGCTGGCAGTGAGACACCTCATCCAGCGGCACTTCAGGAATTTTTACAGCGCTGGCAGCTCCAGATGTTCATTAGGTACCAGCAAATGGGACGGCAGGTTTCTCCAGGATCACAGTGGACCACCCAGCTTCCATTTTTGTCTCTTTTATTGCTCCTCTTTGTGCAGCCCAAATTTGTTCCCGATGGGATGCCCAGGCACCTCTGCAGAGCTGGATGGATCCTCCCCATCTCTAAGTGTGTACTTCTGTGTTTTTGACATTTTCTCCTGAGTTTTTTATTTCAAACTCCCTCAACAGGGAAGCCATGAAATCTGTCATCTCCTTTTCCTATTTAGGTATTATCCCACTCACAAAACTGTCAAAAGAACATTGTTAAGTTCATAAACACTCTGCAGTGAGGAAATGACAGCTTGACATTTTATATATCTAACCTCAATGTTTCTGTGCCTCAGTTTCTCATCTATAAAGCCGGTATAAAAACCCCATTCCTTCCAAACCTTGCTCTGAAGAAACGATGGACCTCACATGCTCATCTCACAACTGAAGCATTTCACAATTAATGCAAAAAATCAGCACTAGGCAGACAAGCAGCATGGAAAATTTCTGCCCAAAGAGAGAGTTTGGCAAAGATTTAAGTGTCTGAAAATAGGGTGAGAATGGAAGGAACTGGGAAGTTTTGCTCTGGCCTCTTTGAGCATTTTTCCTTCATCACTGAGGAAGGAAGCTGCTGGTGTTGGGCTAGGGATAGTGAAGCAGGTTGGACAGGCCAAGGTCTCTCGCTTTCCACTACCAAGACCATAACAGACAGACAGACAAATAGACAGAAAGAAAGAAAAAGAAGACAAGAGGGAAGCAAACAAGAACGCACTGTAAGGGAAACCAAGCACCCGGAGCCTGTGGGTCTCACTTCCCGAGCTCCGAGCAGCCGGTGCTCACACAGCCCCCAGTACGGACCGGCTCTTCCCAAACCCGCACCTCTGAGGAGGCTGGGACAACGCAGCCATGTTCCCTCATTTCTCCCATGATGTGTATCTTACCCTGGTCCCTGTCTGCTGTCACAGATCTTCCTTCAATTACGGATTAACTAAACCTGGAAGGCTATTTACGGGCTTACCTCAGAACGGGCAAATGCACCCAGCGCAATTTTCTCATGTTTTCCTGACAAGTCAATTCAAACTGTACCCAGTGTAACGACCAGTTTGAATGTCACAGTACTCCTGTGAACGGGACAAATCACACACACAGGGAATTACACGCAGTGACCCCAGGTCCCACGTCCTCTGACAGGAACTACTACTCACACAAAAGGGAGCCCTCTAAGCCCTTTAGTGGAGGGAAATTATAAACACATCCATCCTACCTTAATTTTATAAAAATCAGGAGATTTTAAAACCTACTTCCAAGAGCAGCAAGGTCAGCTAGGGCATTTCTTCAGGCCCTGCTGTCAAAGAGCGAGAAACAGCTCCTAACCAGAGCCATTGAGTGATGTGATATTGAATATTTCCAGCCACCTCGAGAGCTGCCAGAGACCGTGTCAGCTCAGCCAGACCCACCGAAACTTCACTGGCCCCATAAACAATTTGCAGGGACAATTTTCAAAACAGCTGGAAGCTTTGTACGTGAAGTAGCTGCTCTTTCTGACCCCATCCACTCTCCCGTACAAGACAAGGGTTTCCGCGGGCGCTACCACCACGCCGCTCTCTGGTCTGTATGGAAAGGAGGGCACAGCACCGCGCGGCGTCTCCACCGTTTGGTATCTGCCCACGGATCTGCATGAAGCAGGAACGTCTTTCTGACAGCACCGGAGATGTCACACTCAAATACGGAGAAGTCAGTGTATTTTCACCATTTACAGTACAGTTAGAAAAGACATGCTGGGCACACGTCCATGCCCCAGGACGATGGAGGAGGACAGCTTGCTGCTGCTTCTCTTTGTCTCTCTGGGAGCACACACATCCCATTCTCAGTAGATGCCCTCACCTCTGCTGCCACGGACACAGCCGACGGAGATGTTGAGGAATGAGATGAGGCAGAGGCTGAAGGGAAACACCTTCCTGGAAAGTTTACCAGCTAGCCTGTTAAAGGCAGCAGAAGTGGCAATGTATAGTTCCAGAGCTGGGAAGGAGTACATGCTAATTAAAATTATTCTTTCTGCTCAGCACGTCCTCAGCTGCATTTGTACAGAGCAGAGATGACGCCATGTGGCTGACTGATCTATTTACACCTCTGGAGTCCCCTGCTCATCCCCATCCCCGTTTCCCAATTAAGGGTGCAGATAGAAATTTGGGCTA
>WHYT01017411.1:550397-619722 GCA_009806455.1 Tetrax tetrax | reverse complement strand
CTGGCAGCTCCAGATGTTCATTAGGTACCAGCAAATGGGACGGCAGGTTTCTCCAGGATCACAGTGGACCACCCAGCTTCCATTTTTGTCTCTTTTATTGCTCCTCTTTGTGCAGCCCAAATTTGTTCCCGATGGGATGCCCAGGCACCTCTGCAGAGCTGGATGGATCCTCCCCATCTCTAAGTGTGTACTTCTGTGTTTTTGACATTTTCTCCTGAGTTTTTTATTTCAAACTCCCTCAACAGGGAAGCCATGAAATCTGTCATCTCCTTTTCCTATTTAGGTATTATCCCACTCACAAAACTGTCAAAAGAACATTGTTAAGTTCATAAACACTCTGCAGTGAGGAAATGACAGCTTGACATTTTATATATCTAACCTCAATGTTTCTGTGCCTCAGTTTCTCATCTATAAAGCCGGTATAAAAACCCCATTCCTTCCAAACCTTGCTCTGAAGAAACGGCGGACCTCACAACACTCATCTCACAACTGAAGCATTTCACAATTAATGCAAAAAATCAGCACTAGGCAGACAAGCAGCATGGAAAATTTCTGCCCAAAGAGAGAGTTTGTCTGAAAACAGGGTGAGAATGGAAGGAACTGGGAAGTTTTGCTCTGGCCTCTTTGAGCATTTTTCCTTCATCACTGAGGGAGGAAGCTGCTGGTGCTGGGCTAGGGATAGTGAAGCAGGTTGGACAGGCAAAGGTCTCTTGCTTTCCACTACCAAGACCATAACAGACAGACAGACAAACAGACAGAAAGAAAGAAAAAGAAGACAAGAAGGAAGCAAACAAGAACGCACTGTAAGGGAAACCAAGCACCCGGAGCCTGTGGGTCTCACTTCCCGAGCTCCGAGCAGCCAGTGCTCACACAGCCCCCAGTACGGACCGGCTCTTCCCAAACCCGCACCTCTGAGGAGGCTGGGACAACGCAACCATGTTCCCTCATTTCTCCCATGATGTGTATCTTACCCTGGTCCCTGTCTGCTGTCACAGATCTTCCTTCAATTACGGATTAACTAAACCTGGAAGGCTATTTACGGGCTTACCTCAGAACGGGCAAATGCACCCAGTGCAATTTTCTCATGTTTTCCTGACAAGTCAATTCAAACTGTACCCAGTGTAACGACCAGTTTGAATGTCACAGTACTCCTGTGAACGGGACAAATCACACACACAGGGAACTACACGCAGTGACCCCAGGTCCCACGTCCTCTGACAGGAACTACTGTCACTACTCACACAAAAGGGAGCCCTCTAAGCCCTTTAGTGGAGGGAAATTATAAACTCATCCATCCTACCTTTATTTTATAAAAATCAGGAGATTTTAAAACCTACTTCCAAGAGCAGCAAGGTCAGCTGAGGCATTTCTTCAGGCCCCGCTGTCAAAGAGCGAGAAACAGCTCCTAACCAGAGCCATTGAGTGATGTGATATTGAATATTTCCAGCCACCTCGAGAGCTGCCAGAGACCGTGTCAGCTCAGCCAGACCCACCGAAACTTCACTGGCCCCATAAACAATTTGCAGGGACAATTTTCAAAACAGCTGGAAGCTTTGTACGTGAAGTAGCTGCTCTTTCTAACCCCATCCACTCTCCCGTACAAGACAAGGGTTTCCGCGGGCGCTACCACCACGCCGCTCTCCGGCAAGTCCTTCATGAGAAGTTTGTATGGAAAGGAGGGCACAGCACCGCGCAGCGTCTCCACCGTTTGGTATCTGCCCACGGATCTGCATGAAGCAGGAACGTCTTTCTGACAGCACCGGAGATGTCACACTCAAATACGGAGAAGTCAGTGTATTTTTACCATTTACAGTACAGTTAGAAAAGACATGCTGGGCACACGTCCATGCCCCAGGACGATGGAGGAGGACAGCTTGCTGCTGCTTCTCTTTGTCTCTCTGGGAGCACACACATCCCATTCTCAGTAGATGCCCTCACCTCTGCTGCCACGGACACAGCCGACGGAGACGTTGAGGAATGAGATGAGGCAGAGGCTGAAGGGCAACACCTTCCTGGAAAGTTTACCAGCTAGCCTGTTAAAGGCAGCAGAAGTGGCAATGTATAGTTCCAGAGCTGGGAAGGAGTACATGCTAATTAAAATTATTCTTTCTGCTCAGCACGTTCTCAGCTGCATTTGTACAGAGCAGAGATGACGCCATGTGGCTGACTGATCTATTTACACCTCTGGAGTCCCCTGCTCATCCCCATCCCCGTTTCCCAATTAAGGGTGCAGATAGAAATTTGGGCTACTTCCAGCAATCAAATATGCCTGGCACCCCACTGGGACCAAAGAGACAAACCAGTGACTTTTACCCAGCATAAGCTGCTCAGGATCTCTCTACTGCCTGAAGACAGGCAATCTGAAAAGCCCATTCCCAGGGAAGAGCTAAAGTAAAGGGAATGTTATAGCTGGAGCCTGTTGTGAATCCAAAAAGCCAGCAAAAGCCAGGTTAAAACGGTCTGCTGCTTTTTCTGACTTGAAGATCCAGAGGCAAGAAGCGTGCTGTGCTCAGAAATACGGCCTGCTTAGCTCAGGCTTGGCCAGAACCGGAGTGCTCCACGGCCCAGCCCCGCTCCCCAGCCCCGCGCAGCCCCAGCACGCTGCGAGCCCGCGCTCCCCCAGCACAACGAAGGTATTCGTTGTATTTGCAAAGGCATCTCCTGCACCCGCGAAAAGAGAAGGCACGGCTGAGAGCTTGTAAGTGATGTAATTCAAAGACAATCATGGCACTGCAGATAGGGAACAGAAAGCTTCTAGTAGATGTGTCTCTGCTGAGGGTATCAGCACCGCTGGGCTTTTTGCTGGCTCCCCAGCCAGTCCTGGTCACCGAAACACCTTGAGAGATGCCTTTCCAAATTGGAGAGGTGGGTCCCTTCCTCCCTGCAGCACCCCAGGCTCGGGGACAAAGCGGCTGCGCTCAGTCACAGCAGGAGCTGCCGACGGCAAGGAGTCCTCCAGTGGAACACAGCTCACGTGTACAACCTGGCTTTGGTGACTGTCCAAATTGCCACTGAACAGCAAGCAAATATTTGCACAAGTTCATGGAAGCTTTTCATGGAAGAAAGGAGCAATGATATTTAAAAGATGAATACAGTATGCTGCAGGGAGGGAGATTTTTATAATTGAAAACACGTGCTGAGGTTCTGGGGAGCCTACATAATGCTAACTTTTGTCAATATTCAGAAAAATAAGCGTAATATATTTCTTCTTCTCACTGCTTATTTATCTTTCAGATATTGGGGAATTAGAGTATATATCAATTAGATGTTGGAAAAGATGAAACCGTTTGCTGATGTCCCACAGCATTTTAGCACTGGTGTCTCCTGGAACAGCTATTTCTCAAGATGAACACTCTTCCGGCTGCAGCACCAGCATCTCTCTCTCTTCCAGACTTTTTTATACTCCTTGCCCAGCTGGCTGCTGACTGAGGGGTAAGCAGAGCTGCAGGCTGTTCCACCGGCGCCCCGTCCCTACCATACAGGGACAGACCACACGCAGGGACACTGGGGCAGTGGCAAGGGTTGCAGCACTGCAGGTGGATGCTGTGAGTCCATCCCAGCAGACATGGCTTCCCTGCCTTTCTCTGCCACCAGCCTGCGAGGTGACCTGGAGCACATCCCTTACCTATGTTTCCCTTCCACACCAAGTGTTTTATTGCCAAAGTCCTCCTCTCTTGCAATAGGTATGTGAAATATTGGCAGCACGGAGCACTGGGTGCTACAGTAATAGCACCAAAAATAATCTCAGGAGATGTGACTTGACCATTGTGGTGTACTTAAAGGAAGTAGCTCCCTTTATTTGTCTCCTGGTGCTTTCATTTCATGCCGTTTTCCCAAAACCTCCTGTGTCCGCAGCACCGTGGCACTCGGAGCCATCCCCAGCAGCGCCTGTGCCACTAAGGTGAGGGGTCTCCATGCCTCCTCTTTCACTCTGAAGTAGGAAAAACAGCAGCAGCTGCAGAAATCCAAGCAGTTGCTTCTTTCTCCCTCCATTAGGCTCCAACCTACAATCAAAACAAGTGACTCCTTTGGTCTGCATCTGGGGAGCAGCTGGATCCCCTTGCATCAGTGCAAGGCCAGGATTTCCCAGGGGGAAGGAATGTGTTTGTAGCACACGTTCCCTTTGCAGAAGAGAGGTCTTCAGCCATGTGAAGGACAACATATTTTCTTTAAAATCAGCAAATACTCCTCCCAACCTCAGCTTCCCCATCTTCAAGTGAACAAGTAGTGCCTCATTGTTGGCCCAGTGTGAACCCAACAACCGCCAAGTGCGGCACCGCAGCCTTCCAGGCGCTGCAGGTGGAGGCCAGAAATAGGACCTGGAGTCTCTGCTGATGGGCTGTGGTCTTCAGCCTGAGCCTGTAAGGAAGGTTGTGGAATGAAGACAAGCCCAGTGAAGCTGTGCCCCTGGAAGTGCTGCTGTGGTGCCATCTTCTGCCACCACTTGAACAGGGTGAGAGCCTTGGGCTCATCCTGGGTCACGTCCAGAGCCACAGACGTGGCCAAGGCAGTGAAATGCATGAGAAAGGCCATCTTTAACGTTCAAGTGGGTCTCTGACATACAGCAAAGCCAGAGCAGGGCTCTGCAAGGCAAGCACCTTCATGTGAAAACGTCAAGCTCTCCAACTTCAGAAGCTGTTTTTCTAAACGCCCCTCTCCTCTTGTTCCAGTTAAAAGATGTGGAGTAGAAGACATCTTTCTTGGAGATGTTCTGGAAAGCCAGGCACACAGGCGTGAGGGTTGCACGCACTCAGGCAGATGCTTTTGCAACAGCAGCACAAGAAATGCTACAGATGAAGTCCTGAAAGCTACGGCTTAGCGTGCACAAGCCAGCATCTCTCCGAAGGCATGGGGCGAGGCACTGGTGGAGAGCAAACCTTCCCCTCCTGCCAAAGCAACAGATCTGGCAGAGGGACAGGATTTACCAGCCAGCCAGGGGCTGCAAGTGGTGCAAACATCTCCCCTCCTCCTACCTGGTTACAGGCACACCTTGGAGTCGTCCTCCACCTCTTACCCAGCCTGGCCACCGCTTTTCGCTAAAAGGGGTCTGAGTCACGGGCACCTTCTCTGACCCTGTAAAGAAGGAGCTACTTTTCTGGAGAAGATAGGTGTTACGTTATATTTCACTTTTCAAAATCTGCTTATGATTTAGACGTAGACAACTGCTACTCATTTCTACTTATCCACACACACCACCTGGAGACAAGACAGCTCCCAGAAATGGGATTCTGCTCATTCTGCGCTTTATTCTGCGATGCTGCTGTCCCGAGGGGTGCACCTCACCGCGTGCAGCCCCACCAGCACCCACCGTGCCCTCCCCTTTGCCCCCCTGCCCTGCTCCCTGCCCAGAGCTGCCACACCAACCTTGCCCTCTTCGCCGGTTAGCAAAACCACTGCTTTTATTTACAAGGTAGGAGAGCAAGTCCCCCAGGTAAACCGAACCTGCACGCGCAAGCTGGGGAGAGACGTGAATGCAGATGAGTTTATTTTTGCATTGCCTCCTACTGCCGGAGCACCGGGAGCTGCTGGCATTACATCATCCGAACACCCCCGCCCCCCCGACCGATCCAACCCTGCACAAGGCTTCTGCTGAGGCTGCTGGAAGCAATGGCCATCGGAAAATTAACTCCTTGCCGCGCAGGACGCATGCTGCGCTCTCCAGTAGGTACCCAGCGCTGGTTTTTGTGGGCAGCGGTTACAGAGATGTCTGAATCCTCAGAGATGAGCAACGCCAGCAACCTCTGCCTCCAAGTATGTATCTAACAGAACAAAACAGGACAGGCTCCGCGTTGCCCGAACTGCTGGACTAAAGATGGGCAGGAGAAGCCACCTGATACGTCCAGGAACAGACTCGCCGCTTTGACGAAGGGACATGACTGAGCAGGGCTTTCAATTCCCACCCACAGACTTCCACCGCACAAGAAACGGGTATTGTCAGCGTCAGCTTTCCTCCAGACCCACGTGGCCTGACGGAGCAGCCGCCGACCGAGACAGAGGCGCAGGCATCTTGTCGAGAGCAACACAAAAGCTTTTCTTTGCAGGAAATTAAAAACAAGGAAACAAACACCAGCACTTGCGTAAGCCCCAGACTGGCTCAGACAGAAAATTACCTCGAGACTGTTTGTGTTCCAGATCAATGGATCAGCCGCGGCGCGGGGCAATTAGCACCTTGAAATTATTCAGTGAGCGAAGGGTGGGAATTTATGGGGAAGGTGGTGAGGGAAGGGTGACAGCAAGCAGGAATAATAGTAGATCTTTCTGGATCCAAAAGTCAAGGCTTGGCTCTGGCTGAGCCCAAGCTACAGCAGGAAGGCGGCCGTTGGATGCTTTGCCATCAGGCGAAAGGGGGACGAGAGGGAGCCAGGGAACTGGTATTTAGTACGAACACGGAAAGCAGAGCACTTTTTTTCGGTTAAGACTAAAGATATCTGCTCAGTTATACCACAAGCCTATTTTCTGCTGTACCCAGCACTCCAAGCAAGGCAAAACTACTCTGCAAACAGATCCCGGCACTGCTAGGTATGTGGATGGGCATGAGGCAAACACTCCAAGCAGGTATGAGCTGGGTTCGGGCTCTGCCCAGGTCTGCGACGAGGCTCAGGACCAGCCCCTTCCAGAGGAACCAGCATCCTCACAGGGGCTCTATGGGCTTTCCAACCACACTCCTCACCAGCACACACACCAATCGCCTTCGTGGTTCTGGGTGTTATGAAGATATTGGTCTGATTATTCCTGCCACTGTTGGGAACAGAAAAATCTCATTATTTCCTACGTGCTGGTCTAACGCTCACATATACGTAACGTGCTTTACCATTACTATCAGAGAAGGAGGAGGGAGGAAAGAAGGGACGACTGCGGCTCCCTCCAGTGTAACCTCTTTCATGGACCTTCTGTAAACAAATCAGATCTCCAAACTCACCCAAGAGAAACGAGACATTTGCTCAGATGGGCCTTGTTCCCCAGCGTGCCAGGACCAACACAAATCACTCCCTCTCCCTGTGACCCAGGGAAGCGCACGCGGCCTTTGCTGTGGGACACGGGGACTTTCTCCACCATTCCTGAACACCAACACACAAAAAAGCCCGATACCAAAGACATAACAGGATTAAAGCAACTACATGAGAAAGCCTTGCTCCTTTCTAACAGGTCTCCATGCTTCTATTATTAATCTAAGATGAAAAGAAATCCACCTCTGTCCAAACAGTTTCCTATTATTACAAATGTATTTGCATCTAATCTGAACACGGGGAGGCCAAGGCAAGCGGAGTGCAAAACTCTTTCAGGCCCTGATGCTCTTAACACTTTGAAATCATGCTAATCTGATAAGGCACCGAGGGAATTATGCAAGTAAATAAAGCCGGGCCCCGATAAGGAACATTACAGATAGGGCACACCACGTACTTCGCGCTCGGAGGGAGGGAGGCGGTGATGGCTAGCACGGCTCCCCGCAGCCGTGTGCGGGAGAAGCGGTGGCCAGGCCCTGCCCGATGGCCGTAGCCCATGACAAGGAAAATCAAACAGCAGGACACGAGCGCTGCGGCTCACAGCGAGATCTTCCTGAGTACTAACGTTTGATCACAGCACTTCCTTTGCCAGGAGACAGAGAGATGGGGGAGGAGGGCAGGCCAGAAACGAGGAACGAAAACGGCCAGGATGGAAGGGCTGGCTGCAACCGAAGCAAACGGGAGGCAGCAGGCTTTTTTTCTTGCCTCTGCACGGTCGGCTGGTGTTTGGCAAAACCTGAGCCCTCTCTCTGTTCCAGGCTGCTGGTAACACTTTAGCTTCATGCTTTGTGAAAGTGATGCAGGAAGGCTGCAAACTGCTGCCTGTCCTCCCGCCGCGCCGGCTTTGCTGGGAACTTGCCTCCTATCTCCCTGCAGAGCCCTCCGGAAAAACAAGCCTCCCAGTTGGAAGAAAGCTGATCCAAGGCCCAACTCCTAAATCAACTTTCTAATTTCAGGGCAATTTTTCAAAAGCCTCTCCCCACACCCTGAGACGCGCAAGGCCTCGTTTTGCGCAAGCGCTGCTCTTAGCCCAGCGGCGCTGGCGCTGCTCCGGGACTCAGCACCTCGGAAATCCCAGGCTGCAAATCCAGCCCCACCCCAGCGCAGCAGACACCTCCTATGAAGTTCTGCTGCTACCTTCCTCATCTCGCTTTCCTTATTTATACCACGCGGATACGAACCCTGTTGTTTCAGGAATGCTGATGAGTGATAGCTGCAAAGCATTTAGAAAGTGAAACGGTCTGGGTAATTATTACCCTGAGCAACAAAGAACAAGACAGTTCAAGAGTACACACGGAGAGATTACGACATCACGCTGCAAGGGAGCACCCAAAATCTCCCAGCAATTCCTGCTCAAGGGACCAGGTCCAATGCGATATGTTGTGAGATGCTACGGCATTTTCAACTCTTCTTCAGCATTTGCTAATATTATAGTAATATCAGTAGGAAGAAAAAAAAAATATTAATGGGTTGAGGAGAAGGAGAAGACAGGCTCCAGAAGGGGCTCACACTGACGGGACGAGGCAGGAACAGTGGCTCTCCCACCACTGGTTCCCCTTCCCTTGGCATCTGCTGTCTGGAGCACGATGCAATGGGAGCAACGCACAGGAGGAAGCCTTGGTGTGTAATGTGGGACCTTTCCCTGGAGCAGGAAAGGGTGAACAGGGACACAATACCTCTGCCATTTCCCACTCACCCATTTGCACAGTAATTGCAGGAGTCTGAGATCCTTGAGAGCTTTTCCTCCAACAAATTTGGTTGAAACCAGCCAAGCAGAGAGACTTATTCTCTGCACCTGTGCAAATCTCTCTTACGGAGAACATCGGTGTTCCTGAGATAGTCAGGCTTCCTGGTAATCCTGCGCTAAGTGCAACCGAAACAGCAGCATTAGTAGTAATTAAAAATGAGATGCTTTCCACACCAGGCTGTACACTTTGGAGGCAGCCAGTTCACCCAAACAGGATTACGACAGCTCAGGATTTTCCTCCTTCATTTCCACTCCCTTGACCGTGAGAGCAATGCAGCCAGCCTCAGAAGAAGGCACCAAATTCACTTACGCTGAGATGCATCTGGAGCTAAAATGTATTTCTCCTCTATTTCTCCAGAATGTTCAAGACAAACAAAAATACGGAAGAGGACTGACACTGGAAAGCAAACAGCGTTTAAGCACCCACACAGCCCTCTAACCAGCACTTCACTGCCTAAGTGAAAATCCCCTGCAAAAGCAGTTTAGCTCAGGGGAAGGAAACCTTTAGGAGAGTGGTAGGAGAACTCCCTGACCGCTCGTTTGTGGGAAATTAGAGGTAAAAACAAAACACACAAGGGAAACCAGAATGGTTTAAGTGGGAAACCTCCAAACTGAGGAAGCAGTTGGGCTGCGGCGGCCTGCTAGCACGTAAACAATATAATGTGCTTGTGTGCATCGATATACGTGCTCCCATATATAACCCTTCAGTCCGCCAGCTCCTGCACACGCAGCGACGCCCTCCCCTCCCGACCAGCCCCACTGCCAGCGAGTCTCAGGCTTGTAGGACAGGCAATTTGTCTTCAGGCAACACATGTGAGCTGGCATCGGGAGCATTTGTCCCCTTTCTGACCTCAGCGCGCTGGTTCGTTCTATTTCTGTATTTCTGATCTGTAACCCACAACAGAGGTTTTTGGCACTGCTGCTGGAAGGTCAGGGAGGGACCACAGCGCAGCGAGTCCCAGGCATGGAGCCCTTGCAGAGCATGATCCGTCAGCTGCCTCCGCCAGGAATGTGCTGTGCTTTGAATTCAAAGAATCTCTTTCAAAAACAAAAAAACCCAGGCAGGCATCCACGCCAAGATGGTAAGCTGGTGGCCCCGAGCTGGTGGAACAGCACAGGGAGTATCCCACATTCAGACAGGGCCGTCAGCCTTACGGAGATGCTCAGCCAAGAGACCTGCGAGGAGGTCCTGGGGAGAGGGAAGGGATGGGGTGAGGTGGAAAAGGCAAGATTCACACGGGAGGAGAGAACAGGCTCCACTCCTGCCCGGTGGGTTTATCAGCATTGCCTAGGGCAGGACAAAGTGTCTGCAGAGCTGGTGGGGTGCTAAGAGCCATTCCCTGGATTTCCTTCTCCCTTCAAGCACTATGAAAGACATTTCATAACATAGACTCTACTTCCATTAGGTGCCAGTGAACATCCCCTGATGATTTCTGGCACTGTGTTGTTGCAAGATTCAATAAGAGTCCAGGACTCGTGCCAGAGAGGACAGGAGGCTCAGCCAGGAGGATGACTTTGATCCTGAGCCCCTGTGGAACAGTCCCAAGCAAACCCACGTGTATACATGTTAGATATCCCAGGAGAACACATCTGCAGGGTAGGGGGGAACCAGGGGGGAGCTACAAGACTTGGTTTTCAAATGCTACAAGAGCACACATCTTGACAGGATGGCACTTCGGAGTTTCCAGCAGCCCTATTTCTAAAGCCCTAATTCCTACATGTCTCAAGAAGATCTAGAAAAGGTGGTGAAGACAGGGCCCGTGAGCTTCCCCTTGCATGAGGCAGGCATACATTGAAAACAGCAGAGAAGAGTTGGGCTGTATATTCCCAAACCACAGCATCCCGTTTTTCAGTGCTCAGGTTTTAAAAAAAAAAAAATCCCCCAAACTTGACAGTTCATGCCCATTGATCTCACAAGACAGCACCAGAGGGTTTTATCATTACAAATGCTTCACCACAGGATCACCTCTCCTGCAGCTTCACACCCCAGAGTGGGGACAGCCTTTCCTGGGAATGGACAATTCCCGCAGGATTAGAGCATTTTGTGGACTAAGCACACACTCCCACCGCCTCCCTTCCTTCTCAAAACACGCTATTGATTGACCAGGCACAAGTGAGGATACAAGAAATACATACGATGGCAGTTTTTCCTGGATGAATAGCAGCATCTTCTCTCCTCTGGAGGCCCACCAGCCGCAGATCAGCAACCAGGTGCTCCCCATGCTGGGTGCATCATCACCGCTCACCCACTCGCATGCTGGCACGTGAATTTTCTGTTTAACAAACTTTCCTGCAGTTTGTGTTTCCCAGTAGCCCTGCAGTAGTAGTCATGGCGACAAAACTGGGGTCCTTGGCAACACACCAATGATGCTGCAAATCTGCGATGACTAATCCTAAAAGCCTAATTTGTAGAACTCATTTAAATGCTTAAAGATGTGCGGGTCACCGCAGGGGTCGATTTAATGGCTATGGCATATCTGGTGGTGAAGCATTGTTACAGGAGGAGCAGCCAGGGCATCTTCTGGTCATAAAATTAAGTGGATTTTTAATGCAAGATGTAGACCGAAGAGATGAAAAGGAAAGCACAATTTAAACACAGGCACAATAACAAACCCAGCTGATTTCCAGTCAAAGAGCTGGTCACAGCTTCCAGATGAAACGCTGTTTTAAATAACAATCCCCCACAACAATATCGCAGATACAGCGTCGCCTGGTTTATTTGTGCCTATTCAGAACGTAATGAATGCTCCTCTCAACACATCTTGCCCACGAGCGCATGCAAAAGCATGGTGCAGCACAGCCAGCTCCCCAAACCGGCCCCATTAAAGGCAGGGAGGATGCAGGCTGAGGACCTACCGCGCACTGGTTTCCAGCTCCGCTGGATGGCCAACGGGCCGAGCATCTGCCCCGTGCCACCTTCCCCCGTGAGCCTCCCGCGGGGCGGCGCGCGCAGGACAGCGGCTCTCATTACCTATTCAATGTTTCAGACTTTCAGCTCCTTGCTGGCACTAAAAAATTCATGGCCACGTCTTCAGTTAATACACTGCTGACGTCACAGAGGGAAGACAGCCAGGGTAAGTACATCGCTATAACCATGCTCAGCTGGACCGACGAGGCAGCGTTGAAGCCATTGTTTTTTTTTCCAGAGCTTTTGCCTTTCTCCTCTCCAGCTCTCCGCCACCTGCCATCTAACACACACGGGCAGAGGGAAAGGGACAGGTCCCCTGCTAACGCACACACCAGCAAACCCCACCGGCACAGGCGCTCTCCCTCTTTGTACAAATAAAGCAATAAGCACTGGAGACAAGATCTGACCGCACGGAAAGCAAATCGCCCTGGCCTGAGGCTGTAGAGTCCTGCATCTTTATCCCATAATGCTGAACAATTATCGCTCCCGTAATTTGTTGTGGTTTTGAGTGAGCATTCACATGACTCTGCTCAGCAACCAGCAGAGACGAGCACGGACACACAGCCAGGATAAGCTGTTTGAGCACACAGCGATGATTCCCGTGTCCTGATCCACGGCCTTCACCCACTGCCCTTCCTCCGCAGGCGCCTTCCAGGAGGAAAACTTCTTCCACCTGACCAGGAGCTGGGACATGAAGCACATTCATGCGGCAGAAAGTAGGCTGCTTTAGTTAAAAGCAAGCAGACAAAAATATTTGTTTGGTAAAATCCCAGTTCCACTCACTCATCAGGATCTCCCCCTCCTTAAAACCGGATGCGGCCTAACTGCACTGGCCACTGCGGCTGACACTGCCAGCTCGAGCGCAAAGCCCTGCTGGGTCCCTTCATTGGTTCGTCAAGGTTTCTGCTCCTGCAGAGGAAATTAAGTTTAACCGGGAGTTATCTGCACTCATACTTCATTATACCGCTGTAATAAAGTAATAGCAACAACAATAATTACTATGAGTGCTAATGACTTTACTGCACCTTCAAGAGCAAAAGGTACATGATGCTTGCTTGGATGCAGTCACAATGCTGCTTGGGTAAATTCAAGCGGAACAAAGGCTCTGTAAGTCTTGAAGACAGACTCAGCCTTTGCTCTTTCGAAAAACAAAAACCATTGCTGATCCCACTGGAGACTGAACCAGTGATCCTGGAGGGTCTGGACAGTCGGACGGGATCTCTGGTCACCTAAAATAGCACCTGTGACTCCTGCAGTAGAAGCATGAGTCTTCTTGACCACTGAGATGCCACAGTTTATTAATAGGATGCATCTACCACGGTAAGAAACCTGAGCATAGATTTATTCCATGATCAAAAGCATTGTGGCCAGCAAGTCAAGGGAGGGGATTCTGGCCCCTGCTGCTCTCATGAGACCCTCCCTGCAGCACTGTGTCCAGTTCTGGAGCCCCCAGCATAAGAAGGACATGGACCAGTTGGAGAGGGTCCAGAGGAGGCCATGAAGACGATCAGAGGGCTGGAGCAGCTCTGCTGTGAGGCCAGGCTGAGAGAGCTGGGGCTGTTCAGCCTGGAGAAGAGGAGGCTCCGGGGAGAGCTGAGAGCGGCTCCCAGTGCCTAAAGGGGGCTGCAGGGAAGGTGGGGAGAGACTCTTCAGCAGGGCCTGCTGTGACAGGACGAGGGGTCATGGTTTTAAAATAGAGGGAGGCAGATTCAGATTAGATATCAGGAAGAAATTTTTTTGCACTGAGGGTGGTGGAACACCATCCCAGGTTGCCCAGAGAGGTGGTGGATGCCCCATCCCTGGAAACATTCCAGGCCAGGTTGGCCGGGGCTGTGAGCAACCTGATCTGGTTGGAGATGTCCCTGCTCCTGGCAGGGGGGTTGAACTGGGTGGGCTTTGAAGGTCCCTTCCAACCCCTAACCATTCTGTCATTCTATGAATATGTGATCCAACTCAAGTTGCTTCAGCCACAGCTCAGTTTCACCACTGGTGATAACAGGCCTAGTTAACCTCTCTTGGTACTACTGTGAAGCTTTAATTAAAGCACTCTCATAATTTTGCGAGATAGAGTGTTATTTACAGCGCTGTAAGTCTCCATGCAGACAAATCCTGAATGTATGGATGCAAAGAGGCTTTTGCTCACGGCTTTTTCAGCAAGGACTATTTGAGCTTCTCTTGTCAGAATAACAAACCTTGCAGGGTCGCCATCAGTAGCGCAGCTCGCTGCTGCCGCCCATGCCACCTCCCTGGGTCCTCCTTGGGTCATTTCCAGCAGCCTGTCATGTCCCCTTGTCCCAGGGGACCAGGGGTGATGATCACCCCCTCCCACTGCCCCTGAGCCCTGGCCAAGGCACTGCCACCCCACTGCTCAGCCGAGCTGCCCGCCCTGCCTCCGGGAACAGCGCTCCAGGCCCTGCACAGCCAACGCCAACATTTTGCTACAGAAAACGAGGGTAAGCCATGATCCTACCACATCTCTCCAGCGCTGGGTGAGGGCACCTTCGGGGTTCACCCCATTTCTGCAACAGCAGCGGGACTGAGCCTTTGGGTACGGATGTCAGGTCCTGCTGGCAGTTCAAGGGGGAGCTTAAGGATGGAGAAGGCACGCTTTTAGCTGCAGCTCAGCCACGGGAGAAGAGCTCCCTATAAAACACTGCCTATGAAGCTGTCGAATCTTCAACGGCTGCCGCATGAGCAACTGCAACACCTATTCCCTGGTACGCTTTACCAGGGATATTTGAAGCTCAGCTGAACAAAGCGGCAGAAGGAGGGCTGCGCGGACCGAGAGCGCGGTCGGTGGGGTGTGCGAAGGCGGTTGAAGAGGCAGTTACCATTTCTAAACCTCCAGGTAGAAGAGAAAAACAAGGTTGGAGAAAAACAAGACTGGAGAAAAACAAGACTGGAGAAAAAGAGGGATATGAGACAGAAGAGTTTGCTGTGCGGTCTAGGGGACTTGTAAGCTCTTCTCAACATCTGCAGAAGGGCCTGAGACCAGAACGAGCAGCCCTGGGACGACGCTAGTTAAATGCTTCAATGAATTGGAAGTTATCTCCCAGTGTATTTTTAGTTGGCACCAACAGGCATTACATAATGGCCATTATGTAACGGCACTACAGCTACAAATAGTCTCTTCTGGGCTTTTTGTTTGGTTTTTTCTTTCCCTCTCCCCCTCTTTTTTTTTTTTTCCAAACCTTCTCCTTCATGGGATTGATCAATAATTGCACTTTCCATCAAATGAGGGAGGCAAATCCTTAGGAGAAAAATCCAATGGAGTAAAAATATTGTTCCTGAGCCCGTGAGCGCTTCTCTCTTGCCCAGCCTCAAACAGAATTAACTATTCCCAGAATAGAAATTCCACTAAGGCTTATCTGTAGTTTAAAGGGACAGGCTGTGATTCTGTAGACACTGAATTTCTCCATACTGGAGGGTTTTTTATCTCATAGTGATGATAGCTCAGAAGACAAAAAAGGGGGGGCGAGGGGGGCGAGTACTATGTAAGAGATACTGAAGGAGATTTTCTTTATCTGCCAGCAAGATCATTGCGCGTTGCTCCTCCTTTAAAACCTTCCCCTGGCATGTTTTTTATCTTTTTCTTCCTAACAGCCATTCTGTCAGAGCAACAGACTCTTGCTTCCAAACTAGGCGCAACATGAAAAAAAAAAAGACGAAAATTTCCACAAGCTGGAAATACTTCCTTTCCTTTATTTCGTATCTCTGAACCTGAAGAGAGCCAAAGTAGCCACTCTGCCTCTGAAGGCAGAAATAAAAATCAGTTCAGCGGCACGCCACGAGCTCCCGCACCACGCTGTGAGGCAAGGGCTGACTTTGCTTTTGTTACCCCAGCACAGAGCCTCTCTGCCAAAAACAGCACTCAGGAATTCTGCCTTCTTCAGGTTGGTCCTCTAAAACAAGCGAGCTGATTCCAGAAAGAGCAGCACCCGACAAACAATGAGTCCTTTGCTCCCTCTCGCAGCTCCGCTCTCCCACCTCCCCAACCCAGTCAGGCCAGCGATGCTCTCCTGACTCGTGCTAGGTTTATAAATAAACCAAACCCTGGGCTACCTCGACGGGAAGGCACCGTGCTGAGAGCATCACCGAGTGTCACACACGGGAAGAAAAACAACCCTGGGAGAGCAGAGAAGGAAAAAAAAATACTCCTGCAGCTGCTCGGAGAGCACTAAGTCGGTTCACACAGAGGATTTTTGGCTCTAAAAGCTCCCGTGGCACACAGCAGACCCCACTACTGACAGCAGCCGTGAAGGCAGCAATTGCAGCCCAGCGCAGGACAGCCTGGCAACGTGAACATGGGCAAAAAAACCCCAAGAAAACAGGACAAGGAGGGAGTAGAATGGATAAAAACGAATTAGCTGGCTGGGTTTGGGCTAAAGTAAGGCAGCTGGGGTCAGAAGGAATAGCATATGAAAACTTATCAAATGTACTAAGGTATATTCTATATGGGGAATAGTGCCTTGCGCTGTTTTGTGGGCTTCTGACACCTAGCTGTGATGATCTTCAATAATTAGCCTGAGAAAAAAAGTAATTTACTGGAAAAGCTGGCTTGAGAAGTTGTGTGAGCTGTGAAGATGTGAATGCGTGAGACTCTTGCTCCACAGCGCTCTGCAAGTGGTCCATGCTAACCACAAAGAATATAGCCATTTGTCATTCAGGACTGAAAATATTAGGAAAAACAAGTGTCAAAACAAGCAAAACAGTCAGTTTACTTGCATTTGTCGTGTTTTTCTCCTCTAGACAAGCCATTAAGGAATTTTACAATAACTGATCACTTGCAGCACTGGGAAACAGCAAAAACAAGCTGAACTGAGACAAACATTCATGGTTCTCAGGAGAAAGACTCCTAACTCATTTCAAAGCCGCTCTGGCCTGCTGAGCCTCCAGCCCCAGGTGCTCGGGATAATGGCATTTGATGCGGGTTGGGATGCAGCGCTGTTCCTGCCGTCGAGCGCCCTTCTCAAGATCAAAGCTCCACAGGCAAACACGGCACAACCGCTAAACCCCGCGTTAATGAACCCTTCTCCGTGGCTGTACGTACAGATCGGTAGGTTGTTCATGCATTTATGCAAACAGAGGTGGGAAAAGATGACGTCCTCAGGAACCAAGAGCCGAGCACACGGCGGGGCACTGTTTATCAGAGAGGATTGCAGTCGCTGCTGCGGCACAGCCGGCAGCAAACGGCCTGTCCGCAAACAACGCGGCCACAATGGGAGCGCGCCTGGGGGTCTTCCTGCCTGGGGGGACTCTCCAGGAAGAAAGAAAAGGATGTTTAATTTAAAAGGAAGGGAGCAGCGTACAGACTGTGTGAACTTGTGGAAATCAGCTTTCACTCTGACATACTCAAAGTTTGGCCAAAGAAAACCAGCTGAACTCTGTGAGGACACAACAGCACAGCCCTGCTCCATCAGGAGCTTCCTTTGTTCAGCTCCCTGTTAGTCCCAGTCAGCAAGGAGGGGGAAGAGGTGCTAAAAAAGGGCTCCATATGCACCTCCCGTGCTGCAGGACCAGGCTGGGGCAAGGCCCAAAGCAGCACTGCTGCAATGTGCCTGGGACACTGCGGACAGCCTGGCAGGAGGAGAGCAGCCAGCGCTGCTGAAGGGACTCGTGGATGCTCCCTGCTCTGCCACAGACATGTGCTCACACCCGAGCCGAACCGCTCACCTTACCAGACCAGTGTCCAGGAGGTGACACAGGCCAGCAGCTCGCTCCTTCCCTTGCCCCACTCACCTCAGCGGAGCCAAACACTCATTCCCGCTCCCACCCAGCCTCTCCACACACACAGCCTTTGCCACAGCTGCCGTACCAAACCTCTCTCCTGTGAACACAGCACAGATATCCCTCGCAACCTTGAGGCAAAATGCACTGAGGTTCAGTTCGATGGGGTTCTGGAGCTCCTTAGTTTGACTGTTACGAGACTTCTGGGGACGCGCGTGCAACAGGACCACGAAGAATCCCAGCAAACCAGCTGCACGGCCGAGCGTGAGCCTCTGCAGACACCCTGCTGCTGGGCGAGAAAAGCCAACTCCACTGTAAAGACTGTTCCACTGTATTTAAGATGGAATTAAAACATATTTAACTCATATAAGTGATATGTAATAAATTTAAGAATAAAATAAAAAGCCTCGGATCTGCAAAATATGAACCATTAATCAGACAGACACTCTGAAAGACTTCACTGTGAAATCTCCAGTGATTAGCTACGGGCACTGGGCCAAAGAGGCCTGCGAGCTCTGTTTCACTGCCATGTATTTTTAAACTAGCTCCAGCAAGGAGGAGGCCGTTTGGGGCACAGAACACCAGCTTTGGGGGCTGGGACCAGTCCCCGCCACAGACGATCTCGCAGAGCGTCTCTCTGTATCTCAATTCTCCATCTGTAAGACTGGGATAATATGCCCTGCTCCTAATTCCTGCTTTTACAAGGAAATCTGCAGGGCACAGACCACCTCTTCTTACGTTTATGCAGCATGCAAGGCACCTCTGCCCCTGTTTGGTGATGAGAGCTGTGTACATCTGTAACACGCACCATGGAGACAAGAAAAAAACCAGGGCTGGAAGATCTTCAGGCATAACAGTGTCCATGGGAGGGCCAGTTAGCACGAGATCATTCCCAGTTCTATGTAATGCATTATTTGAAACCACCCAGCAATAGAGAGCCCGCTGCCTCTTTAACAGCCTATTGATTAAACAGATTGCCACAGCCTGTGCCATGAACTCCTAGCAGCATCCCCCAGACTGCATCAACAGCCCCTGCGATTTCAGGTGTGCCGAAACGCGCCTGGCCGGGTCAGGAAGGCCGCCATTTCGGCAAGCGAGTGGCCTCTGCTGACTTGTGCCAAGCAAAATATCTGTTAATTTCTCACAGTTTGCAAATAGCCCAGAATGCGAGACAAGAGGTTACACTGGTAACAAACACAGAATTAAGCTGACAGTTTTAGAAGATTAGTAAAGAGTTGCTTTCCATTCAAATTAGGGGGGAAAAAAAACAAGATTACTTCTAAAAAAAGAACTTCCCCCACAGAGTGTTTACTCTCCTGAGATGCAGCAAGCGGTATTTGCATTACTGCAAATCCTCATCAACAGAAAAGCAAATGTTTAAAAAGAGGGAGAAAAATGTAAGAGTGTGGAAAACAATGCCAGTTAAAAGGTTTTCAGATTGGTTTGCAGGAAAGAAAATGGATAAACAGTGCTCATCTAAACTCTGCCAAAGCAATAACCATGCGAAAGGCTTGCGGAGCGGCGGTCAGCGCAGCAACGGGCAGGCTGTCCCAGCGCAGCATCCGAATCCCGCTGCAGCACAGCGAACCACTGCCTGGCTGGAAACCATCAGCAAGTACCAGTCAGAGCCACCGCTTCCCTCTCTGAAGGACACGGTGGGGCTTCAAACTCACCGGCGTGGCTTCTGGAGACCCCCAAGCCAAACACGGCGCAGACCCGACGGGCGGCCGTGACGGCAGGTTGCTGAGCAGGCAGCACCGCTGCTGCGTGGCTTCTGCCCGCCAACCCTGCAGCACACAACAGCTGGGGAAAGGGAAACCCTGCGCGGGACGGTGAGGTGCTAATTAAAAAAAAAAAAAACAAAAAAAAAAAAAACAAAAAAAAACAGAACAAGCAGAAAAGCAGACATTGGTATCTTCAGCGTGCCGCACCAGCTGGGAGTGATTTGATTTAACACGCAGGTTTGTTCTAAATGCTTGCACCGCGTAAGTTTTTAATATAAGTTTTTACTGATCACTTTATTTGCAACAAACGGATCAGAGACAGCGGCGCTCTGAAGGGCCCTGTACTTGTTTCATAAAGATGTTTCTTGCCCCCACGAGTTTACATTTCAACCTAATACAGAGAGACAACAAACGTAAGCAAAAATGCATTCTGGCTGCTTTCACAGCACGAGAAATGTTAGGAGCATAAAGAAGGTAAGTATAGAAAAGAATAGTTTAAATTCATGTCTGCAGACATAATCTGAAAAGTGTGAAGTGGAACTTCTCTGTGCATTGCAGGGAATGAAAAGCAGAAGAAAGTCCCATGACAGGGCTTAGCAGAAGCTCAGCACAAGCTCTTGAGCAAAGAAATAAAACAGGCATCTTCATATAAACACAAGTTCTGAAAGAACCGACCGAGAGAGATGACGGATGTTCCAGAGCAGGAGACTAAAACACTGCTCCCCAGCTTCACCCTCTCCTCTTGGGCTGGCCAGTCTGCGGGGAGATGGGCACACAACCCCACAGCAACCCCACTGCCCAGCACGCTCTTCAGCTCGGCCTCTTGCCTTCAGGCTGTCCTCCCCAAATCTGCTTCCCAGGTGCTGCCCCTGACACAGCTGATCTCCATTGGGCCCACCAATCTTGGGTCCCAAAAACATAAAACAGAAGGACAGCTAACGTTTTCAGCTCTGCTGTGCCCTGCTGTTGTTGTGAAACACCATGGGACAGCACGGTATGAAAGAAAGCATAGAAGCGAAGCGTCCCGCAGAACAAAGCCGTTGTGTCTGCGTTGGACTCGCATGACCCCTTCCTCAGGGTAAACAAATCTGGACTTCTTCTGAACTAGACCCGGTCGGAGATGACCCTCCACTCCCAGGACTCCCAACTGGTCCTGAGGATGAAAACGAGCAAGAAAACCCTAAAAGCCGGGTTGCTGTGGCACCATCTCTCCCACGTGTGGCACAGATGGCCCTTCAAACAGATAAAAGCAATCTCCTGACTTGCTGGACTTGAGTTAATCATTGATTAACTATTTATTTATCAGTTTTTAACCTTTTAGAACTTCCCTGTACGTGTGTCCTCAGTGAAAAGGGTGATATGCTTCTCAATGCAGCTGGACATTATCTGCAGTGTCTCCACAGGGACAATTTACTCCAGATCTCATGATGGCCTGGAACTTGGGGGCTCCTACCTATGCTCGGAAAGCAATACATCCATCAGTGGCCAGGGATCACGCCCCACAGCACGCGGCAGCCCCCACTGGGACAGTTCATCCTGCAATGGCACTGCAAATCAAACAAAGCACTAGCGTGTGTGCCTGAGTCCCACTGATCGCAGCGGAGGTTCGACACCCATTGAGCACCTGGAGCTGGGAACAGTGGTTCCTTGCAGACAGCTTCTCACAAACCATCATCTGGAGTCTGTTTTGCACCAACCACTCCAGCACAGTTACTGAGGATTTATCTTACATATAAAAACGTTGTTTACAGTGGTGCAGGGAGGAGGCTGCTAAACTGAGTTGTCACAGACAGGGACACGTTCCTATTTACCATGGAACCAATCTTTCTTTTCCTGCCTTTTGCTTTATTTAGTCTTCAGCTTCCAGCAGCGGGAAGAATGCAGCTGCCTGCAGCCCCCAGCTGCATCCACCACCCAAGCCAGATGCCACCCCAAAGCAGGAGCTTTGGGCACGCGGGTGATGGAGCTCAAAGCAGTAGCCTGTAGTGATGCAACTGAGTGCCCGCCTCACGAAGGAGACACAAGAGGAGGTAAATTACCACAGGCAAACGGAGTTTTGGCATCAGCCTTTCTAAAAACCCCAGGCACTTTGAGTAACAGTCAACAGAAAATGCTCTGATACAGATCGAGTACAACCACCAGCATGGGCACTGCAAACCACCAAAAACCTGCACCTGCACCAGCGCTTCCTCATGTCCTGCACACTCCTGCTTCAGAGCCAGCCCGTTCAGAGCCGCCGCCACACGCGTGGCAACTGTAGCGATCCTTTTCCACTGCCCACAGATGGTGTGGAACGAAAGACACCCTTTGCTGGTGAGTGGGACAGGTACCTGCTGCCGTGGGTGTCCTCATGGCCAGCGGGAGGACAGGGTGCTCTGGGCGGTCGATTTTTGCTCATCCACAAATCCAACAGCCATCGGCCTGCTCCTCTTTCTTCTCTTCCCTCCTCCCACCTCCCCATCCCAGTTGCCCTCACCAAAGGCACTCAATCCTCATCTTCTACCACTCTCCTTGTTCATTCATTCAGTTTTATTCTTTTTTGTCTCCTCTTGTCCTCCCATCTCCAGCCCAGTGCCTTCCCCCTAGCCCAGGTCCATCCCCCTACCCCACCAGCCTGGCCCCATCTCCATCACTGCTGTCCTCACTCCCAGATTTCTCCCCTCCAACTCCAGACTCACTATTTACACGTTGAAAAAGTCAGGTCCCTGACAGAGAAAAGCTCACGCCAGTTTACCAGTTGTAGCAGAGAATCGGACAAAGCTTAGGGCATTTTAACGGAAAACACTGGGCAAAGTTAAGAGCAGGGTGTGCTGTCAGCCCCACCTACAACAAGTCTGAAACTTTTGCTGACACAGTTCATTATCTTACAAAACAAATTGCTCCAAGTGAACTGTGACATTACTGTGTGTGATTCTCCACTTGCTCAGGCTATTAATGTTTAAGATGTAATTAGAAGTAAGAGTAGAAAATAGCCTTTGCGGAATATTTTTCAGACCATTAGTTGAAAGAATTTTCCACACAATTTCTCTCTGGCATTTCTGAGTACAAGGGCCTTCTCTTTATCAAGTGCTCCCCACCCCGCTAAGTGCCACGTCTTTTCGGCAGTCACGCCAGCCACCCACCCACCGTGCATCAGCAACTCCAGCTCTTATCCCAGTACTTCACCAACCCAGAGAAGATCAGGTCAAATGAGACTCATATTGACAAGGGGCTGCCCTGCTTCACTCGCCTCAGTGGAAAAAGGCTGAATCCATCTCACTCTCTAATCCAGAAGTCTCTCTTGGTAGCCAAATTGTTAAAGAATTGAAAAAAGAAGCTGGGAGAAAAAACACTAGATGACTGTACCTCTACACACCGTAAAAATTAGATGTATTGTCACTATCCAGCAACAGAGACTCTGCCCACTTACTAACAGACAGCTCATTAAGCCAGCAATTTTCTCGATGGGAAATCGCTCACGTTAAGCCTCTTCACCTTTTGCTCACCTTGGAAATAAGGTACCTTCTGCATTTGATTTTAAATCTTTCTTGCCACCTAGAACCTTCTAGCTGCAAAGGCTGCTTACAAAAAAGTACTTGCCAAGCACACAAGAGCCTTTCAGATTTTTGCTCCGTGGACACATTACCATTATTATTTATGCCGCAGCAGAGGCTGGGAGACCTGGTCTTGGACCAGAGCCCAGCTGCCTCGAGCTCAGAGGAGGAAGGAAAAAATCAGAAAAATTCAAAAGCATGAGAAGAAGCAGATGAAAAGCAGCACCTAATTCTTTTCTTTTTCCCAACTTTCCAATGAGTGCTTTGGAAGCATCATCTTTCCATTTTCAAACACGGAAGCAGGCTGCACCCTACGTCAGCAGCCCAACTAATCAAAACTGACAAAGAAAAGCATCCCCACCTAGGACAACCCATCAAAATCACACCAAACTCAACTGCAGGAATCCCTATAGAATAGGCTCCTTTTTTTTCAAAAAACAAATTTCTCTCCAGAAACTTTTCAATCGGGGAGAATTTTCAAAGCAGCCGGGGAAGGATGGAGAATCAGTGGCAAACACGATCTGAAATACTGCGGTGCCCGTGAGAGCTGCAAGCACGCCAGCACCCACCTGGTCTGCTGTACTAAAGGGCCCTGCTCGAAATCCGGCGTTCTGCCCTGCCAAGAGACCACTAGCTCCCCTGGTCACACAACCCACATCAGATCCATCCACCTAACGAGGCTCTTACGCGAGTAAAACATCTGCCGATGCCGCCGTCCCTCCCGCTGCCCTACCTTCCCCAGAGCCACAGACCCCAACGGGGTGGTAGGCGAAGGGGTCCCGATATTTGGAGATTTAAGCCACGTTCAGCGTTTAAGCAGCTCTCCAAGCCCCAGTGGAAGAATATGAACCCTTAATATGCTGAAAATCAAGCAGGTGCATGTGCCTGAAAGGTGCAGCCACTGCGCCACACAGAGCGTTGCTGTTAAACCTCCTGTTCTCCAGACTGTTTTTCTTCGGGGTTGGTAAAGTGTTCTCTGAAATTCCTTTGAACTTCATGTTTATGAGACACAGGTTGTACTTTTGAAAGCGAACGGGTTTCAGTTTGTGGTTTCCTTTCATCCAGCTGGGAGGCAATGGGAGAAGCTGGCATGGATCGTCCTTGATTCCTGGACACGTGAATACATTTCCTTGTGAAGGTAGATGTGAGCCACTAAAGCCAGGCACCATTGTGGCACGCTGGAGCATTCATCTAGGTCAAGAATTTGTTTACACAAATTCTAAAAATGAATTTGTCTGGGGGGGGAAATGATCTCTTCTCTGTTTAGAGCATGAAGAGACACGGTAAACATCCATCAGAGCAGGCGCTCCTGTCTGCTGCAAACAGCAGGGAGCTTGGTCAAGGGGCTGCTTTCTTTTTTGTTCACTGGCTGAAATGCCAGAACAGAGGCTCATCCACACCCTGACCCACATAAATCCCCGTCTCACATCTCCAACGGCTCAATTCTAACTGTTTTTCCACAACTAATTCACCAAACCTAAAGCCTGGTACCACTGAGGACTTCAGCTGGGGGAGAGCAGCGCTCAGGGCAGGACACAGCCTGCCATCCAGCTCCGAGGACACCCTGCTCTGTCAGACCGCCCTGCTACGGATGCTCACATCTGTGTGAGCTGCCTATTTAATTCACTAACTAAAGAAAACCCCAGATGGGTCCCAGACCACTGAGACCTGGCAGATGCTCTCACTTGATATATTAAAGCTTGAAAATCCAATGTGCTTTTCAGTTTAAGGACAAGTTTCTGAAAAGGAACAGCCAGAAGTGCTTTCACTTAATCCCCCCCTACACTCATGAACAAATATATACATACAGAAACATAGTATATAGACATTCATACACATAGGCGTTATATAGATAGATATAAATTGGCAACTCTTAATTACACAAGTTCAGCTCAAAGTGTTTCAGTAAATAAACATCTTACCCAAGCCCAGGGAAGCAGAAAGGAAAAACAACTGTGAAATAAATACCTCGCAGACAGAGTCACTTCAGCAGGACTCCAGAGATTACCACTTATTTAGCACTTACAATCTGCTCAGCAACGTGCAAGACAGAAAGATAAAGAAATCAGGTTGTTGGGGATGCTCCATGCCATGCCAGCCACAAGCCCAGTGCTGCTGACACCTCCGGCCCTTGAGAAGTCGCCTCTCACATCGTATGAAACACTTCAATTTCATCTACTACAAAACCAACTCAAACAATAAATGCAAGCTGTGACTGCGAAGATTGGCTCATTCCAACTTCAAAGATTCAATAAACGTGGAAATAGGAAAGTTAGAACTGAAGAGGGATCGGTAAGTCTTGTAAAGACAAGCATGAGGATGTTTTGGTAGAACATGGTGATGGAAATCTCAAAGAGCAAACCCAAAAGAAAATGGACAAAACCCATGCAAAGCAAAACGGGGGACGTTTCCCACTTTTTGCCTAGATGGTATGCAGAAAGCTTGGAGAGGGATTATAGAAGAAAATAAAGTTGAGTTTTTAAGGGTACTCTGAAGGAAGTTAGCCACTGTAAATCACACCTTGCACCTAACCTAGGTTCCTTTTATTAAGGGTCTGGTCATCCCCTTTCTCAAGCGTCTTGGAGACACTACGGATAGTTCTTTGAGAAACATCAAGTCAATGCTCAAAGATCTTTAGGAACTGTTGGAGGAGAACTATGAATAAGAGTAATGGTACAGTGCAAGCAAACAACACCCGAAACCCAAGGAAATTATCTGGGAGCAGGTCTGCAGATCTGAAGTATGAATTCATACAGCGCGCACGCTGAAAGAAGACACCACTGAGAGTGAGAGAATGAGGAGGATCACAAGGGGTTTAGACAGCTTTGCACTGGGTTGGTATATTGACAGCGATTAAATATGGTAATGTGGATTCAATCTGTAATTTAAGAATCCCTTGGTTGCTGACTGGTGGGGAAGAATATGAACTTTCCTGCTTGTCTCCTATTCTTGCAGATCCTACACAGTGGACAATCCGTGGGCATTGCTCATGGAGCCAGAAGCCAATATGAGCTGACATCCAGAGTTTTCTTCAAATGGATCAGTGTCTCAACAGAACTGGGTAAATCCAGATTAACGCAGACAACAAGTTTTCACTGTTATTACACTCTGCAACTGATGCGGTAATCTCTCTCTCACTGTATCACGGTGTCTGAGCAGGACATCAGCCACCTAGAAGCAAATGGACATACAGAATCCATACCAGAAACCTCCAAAAGAGACCTCTGGTCAGGGGCGCAGGACGTGCACGCAAAGACTGCTCCACGGGAAGGCAGCTGTAACTCCGACTGCAGATCAGCAAACAGCCAGTTAAGGCTGCAAGGCTTCAGTGGGTATTTCAGACGCAGTTTTGCATCACGGGCATGTAAACAGGACCTTAGAGAAAGGGCTTAAAGCTCTGCAATGATGACAACTTGGTATGGGAATTATCAGGATCATGAACTCCAGAAAGGAATTAAAAGAGGGAGTAAAACAGTGAAAACAAACAAACAAACAAATCTATTTTCTCTTAGATTCAAGACTTGAAGGGAAGTCTAAGGATTAAAGGAGCGGAAGGACTCCCGAACCACCACTTCCTGCTGTCGGGAACTCAGACATCGTAGATTTGTACGGCCCAACGCACAGAGCTCCCAGAAACACAAACCACGAGTCAGGATGTGATTAACACAACCTGATGCTACCACCCTTTCCAAATCGAACAAATGATCTGGAAGAACAGTTGACTGGCGTGTTTATCTCTGTCGCTGCCTGGTTGGGCACTAAGCGCATCAGCCAGAAAAGCAACATATGGGCAACTCCGCTGCGCGGTACGGCCCCCGCGAAGCCGCGGCCCTCAGCTGCAGGTACATCTCACACGCTTCCCTCTTGCCTGCGCGCCTCAACCACCCTGCAGCCCCAGCTGCGCAAGGCCTCTCAGGCTCGCTGTGCTGATAAAACATATTTCTGGAAGGTGGTTACAGCCGAAAGCCAGATTTACTGATGACACAGCCCAAAAAGCTGAGCAGCGCTGGAACCGCACGGCAGGAGAGCGGGCGTGCCTTCGGCATTACGCACGGGCTATCACAGGATGGACACGGAGCTGCCGAGGGGAGCTGGAAACGCAACCCGCTCGACTTTCTCATGTGTAAGCTGCACGCAAAACACCAGTGCCATGGTCAAATGAAACACTCTCCCATTTTAGGCACACTGCCTAATTAGAGGCCATTGTTATCTGAGAACACTGTTTTTGCAGCTGTCAGGAAATTAAATAACCCAAGGGTAACTCGGAATTAACTGAAGCTGTGCAAACACATAGCCCAGCTCTGAAATCCTGCCTCTGACAAGGAGCTCCTCTGCTTTCCAAGGGACTAAACATCTAACCAGGACACACAAGTATCCCTTCCTACCGAGCCATCGGATAACACCACACCGGTCCCTCCGAGCAGCTGATGTGAGTCGCTTAGAGACCGGGAACCTGAAACACCTACGTACGCACAGGCACTGCCTTCTCCATTCAATAATCAGCACCTCCTGAGGAAAGACCTCCAGCACAAGTGTCCACTGAGAGAGCAATCAAGTACTGACAGAAGGAAATGTTTATACAGAAAGCCCTGCTTTCGTCTCATTTTCAATCAATTCGTTCTCCTCTTGCAATCCTTGTAACTTTAAACTTTGAGAGCAATCTAAAACCCGAGGTGGTTATACTTTTACAGTGACTTTTTAAAAATTAAACAAAAAGGAGGAGTGCATTTCCAACGAGACTGGTGCAGTCACGTGAAATGCACAAACATGCCCATTCAGAAAATACATTTCTGGTGGTCTCTTTTCTCAGCTTCCTACTTGTGATTTCTGCTGTGAGAAACAAAAAACTCAGACTCATAGCACTAGTCTGAGTCTAAGAGCAAGGAGGTGAGCTCTCGCCAGGCCAGACACTGATTTAGCAATAAATGGCATTGCACAAGAAAGTCAAGTGGTCATGCAGAAGCTGCTGGAACGCGATAGCACGCTTCCCACCTGGCTGCGAGCGCGGCGGGGTAAGTGACTCAGAGCTGGGAGGATCCCTAGAGAACTGTGGTTTCTCAGAACAGACACCAAGCCTTTGGAATACAGTGGTAAATAAAACCTGATTCTGAAGAGCAGACAGACAAACAGATGGCAATTTGAGCTTCTAGTTAAGGCCAAAACTGATCTGTCCCACAAAGCTGAAAACAAGTCATTTGGTCTCCTTTTTATCAGCTTCTTCAAATGCAGGAGAAAAAAATTTATTCTTACCTCACAGGGGTATCATAAGGCAGGAAGCCTGAATACACTCTAAAAACAAAGCATCATTATTATGTTTGGCTAAAAACGTGGAACATGGTAAGGTAGATTCCAAAAATAATCATTATGTCCACTCTCACTGGAGAACTGGGCCAGGAAGACAAATCCAGGTTAGGCTCCGCTCTGCTTTCCGGAAATCATGCTGCTCTCTTCCTTCCTCTTCACAGGACAATGCATCGCTAAGAATGAGCAAATCTGAAAAATCAAAACCAGACCCAAGGCTCCACCAGTTTGTGTTTGCTCATGAGAAGGAAAGAAGGGAGCAGAGATTGGCTCGGGGTGAAGCTATGTTCAGAGCATGGATGTGGGTGTATCTGTCCTGCACAGTGTTGCCTCCCGAGCGCACAGACTTCGATGTCCCCTCTGTGCCACGATCAAGAGCGGGGTCCGTCCCAACCTGTGGATCAAGAGCGGGGTCCGTCCCAACCTGTACGGCGAACCGTGCTCCCAGCCAGGAGAGCACTGCTCACGGCCAGCCCCTCCTCACCCACCCGCTGCTTCACCAGCAAACGGGCTCCACGTTCCAAGAGAGCAGAGGATTTTGTCCCTGGTAATCAGGAGACAGGAACTGCAGAAATCAGCAGATTTCCCACGTAGTGACAAAACTTTCCCTGTGTTTCAAAAACTCTTGGCAAAGGCTTTGTTCGCAGACTCCGCAAGCCAGGGGGTGGGGAGGGCCTGGCCCAGAGCAGCAGTTGAAGGCAACGCTGACAGCTCAGGTTACTGTCGGCAAGGGGACACAGACAGGGAGTTTCACCGAAAAACAAGAAACAGAGAAAAAATAAAAAGATCAAAAAAGAAACCGACGCAGTTAGACTCACGTTTCCAATTCCTTCTGTATTAAAAAAAAAAAAAAAAATAAAAATAGCACAAGGAATCCTTTTTTTTCTTCTTCATTTTTTGAAAATCACATTTCAGACAATATTTCACCGGACTGACAGAGCAGAGCAAATAATTACATTTCAAACAAGACCTGAATGCAGAGTTACTAAATTCCTAACAGTTGTATGACTGTAACCTTGAGGTTGTGAGACTTAATCCTGTGCAAGATTAAATACTAAGATATGAGATTTTGAAATGATTATGCATTTTTTTTTTCATAGAAGGGTATTTTTTTTCCACCATAATCTCCAATCTGTTCTGCTGTAGAGATGATTTATTCAGTAGGTCTGCAAAGTGTACCCATTGTAAAAGTTAATCCTGTGGGACACAGCTACCTCAATTATTATTTATCATGGCCCTTGCCTGGTAAATTATCAAAGCGTTGCCACATGTTTACTAATTAATCTTTATAAGGCTTGTTATGAGGTGATTTAACAGGATTATCCCTATTTTTCAGATGAGGAAACTGAGACACAATGAGGGACTTGTCCAAGGTCAAACAGAAAAGCCTGCAGCAGACCTGGGAACTTCATCCCGCCGCTCCGAACTCCCCGGCCCTTCACCTCGCGACTGCAGCAGCAGAGCCGCTCGCTCGAGAAAGGCTCCTGTGCCCAAAGGCAGCCCTTCCACAAACCCCAGAGAGACCTGCTGTGACTGAAGATGATGGTTGGCCACTGTGTCACCATCAGCTTAACACCGCTCAGAAAGGAAAGAACGTCGCCTCTTGGTTTTAATTGCACAAGAATTAGCTCCAAGCGCCAAGGCTCCCCTCGTTCCCCTCAAAAGTGAGCTGTTAGGTTGGACTCAAACACACGCATCGCTCTGCGTTTCCAGTTAGAAGGAATCCAACTGATTCCAGTACAACCCAAACAACGCATGGGATTATGAGAGCTACCCATGATCCACCATTAGCTCTGGAGACTTCGTACCAAGGCTGGCAGAAAGCTCGAAAAGACTGATCACTGCACTAGGAGAAAGTAAAGTTAACGTTTTAGGGCACAAAAGTTTGTTACCTCTGCTCAAGAGCCTACAGACAAGATGGAAGCAGGCAAGATGGCAGTTTGTTTGGCTTTTCCTCCCGGGTCACTTGACCAGGAGGATCCTCAAAGCCTGCCAGGGAGAGAAATTTTCTCAATCTGACAAATAACAGCTGATCCTTGGGAAACCTGAGGCACAGGGGGGCTCCATCTCCTGTGCCAAAGAGAAAAATCTGGTAAATCTGCTCAGAGACCCACCCTGGGGAGTGCCACACACCGGCATTTTGCAAGGGATTATCATGAAATAAATGTTTTATCTGTTTGCAGGTGATGACAGAGTGGTTTTTTGTAAGGTTATTGTCGTCGCACCATTTCTAGACTAAGGTCACAGCAGTTATGAGATGCCAAGGTGGAGGAAATCCGCTTCCTCAAAAGGTCACAAACTTGAGCAAAGTATGGTTTGAAACTTAAAATAGGTTCACAACTAGCAAAGTTTGGGAGCTGAGGGTTGAATGCTTTCAGCCTTGGGAAAGGAGTTCATTTGTCTGCCGGACCACTGACCCCTCAGCTCGCTGTGTACCTCAGTTCTGGACCTGTGACGGGGGGGGTCACTACTCCCTCATCGCTCACAGTGTGCACCGCACAAAATTCACTTAAAAAGCAAGGAAAGATCACAAATTACAGTCCTACCAGCAGTTACAATACACAAATGCTCCAAAGGGTCTTACAAAGCATATTGAGCCTTGTTCCTTCCTTGCCGTAGGGTGCACAGCTAGCTACCCTGCTGCGTCTCCACAGCGGGTTAGCTCCAGATACAGCCAAACAACAAAGGCCATCAACTCCTCTGATGTCCAAACAAGCAGGGCTGCTACTTCTCTCTTGAGCTGCATCTTGCTTTTAGAGACCAACCTAAAATTTCCGTGAATCATTCCATCATTTCAGCCAGAAAAGCTTTTTTAGGTGCTGCCTTTATGAGAGCGGGTTGATAAGAGCGAGCCATGGTATCTGCTCATCTATCTCAGCCTTCGGGAAGTGCTAGGAAGCAGCCAAGACGTAATAAATTTAAAGGAGGAAATCACGGCCAGTCAAGTAGTTCAGGAAGAGATGTCTGGGCTTTGTCACCACAGGCTGTGAAACAAAAATAGGTATTGACACACACCCATCTGCTGGAGGAAACAGCGAAAAATATGTATTATTGATACAGTATTTCTTTAAATAGGAGCAAGCAGAGAAACTGGACAAAAACACTTTATATGGCAGGTGACAAACACAAGGAATAACGTGTGCTGTCACGATTTGCAAACCTGCTCACATACGAGCTCCAAGGAGAAGCTGAAGTGCTCCCTTCCCCAGGTGACACAAAGCAGACCCTGCAGTACTACATATTTCTCACCCTTCCCTCCCTTCCTGCAAAAGCTTTAACTCCCAAACCCTACTGCATCCCGGGAGAGGGCACAAATCCCACGTAACCTCAGCCCCCAACACACTTATCGATCCGTATCAGCACACGCATTGCAGGAAAAACCTCCCCAACCAAGCACGTATTGCTAATTAGCCAGTAGCCAAATCCCCATGTTTTTAATTGGAATTTAGGTCATTAATACCACATTACTTAAAAAACCTGAAAACCACAGACGCAGGGTAGTCTGGCCGATGCAGAGATCCAGAGCGATTGTGCACGTGCTTCACAGAGAAAAACATCGTCTGCCTAGCAACCGGCAGCTCTCCTGGCGGGCCCGGGGAAGGAATCCAGCGCTAGAAATGTCAGCAAGCAAATTAAGCCACCCTGCCTGAGAGACAGAGGCCTCGTCACTGGGCAATAAAAAATTAAAGGAGAAATAGTTATGGAAGAAATATTCAAAAACCTGGATGCATCTATTAGCTTGCTTCCCTCCGTATCTTTAAATAAAGTTATGGATTGCTCCCAGCTAGATGGGTGCTGCACTTGCACTTATTTATAAGCTGATTTCTTGCCCATTTTATATACAGGATGAGAAAGAGGACACTGAAAGCAATTTACCATTTTGATGTTATTGAAAAAGGGACTCCATGTGGTATGAACGCACACGATGGCCCTGAATGCAAGGTCAGCCACGGAACAGGTTGTCTGAGGATGATGGTTATCGAAGCAAAGCACTGCTAGCAGGAGAGCTTTTTTCTTTTTATCCTTTCTTTTTATTAGAATGAGCTCAACATTTTATGAATTCTGACAAAATCTCTCTGCCACTCTAACTAGTTGAGATTTTTCAAATAGTTCCATTATTCTTAATGTACTGGGCAATTTACTGTGAGGTATGAACTGAGATTAGGAGCCTCTTCATTCTGGAAGCTCCGTAAAAGCACAGAGTTCTGCTCTGAGAGAAGTTACCAGCCACGTGAGGCAGCCAAACAAGGTTAAAGGAAGGATGTCACCTCCATCTTGCAGAATAAACCTCAGTGTGGGGAGATGTAGAGTTGTGCTCTGTGTTCACACAGGGAATCTTCCCACTGCTGCTTCGGTGCTGAAGTCAAATTGCCTGTCCTCTCTGGCTCCAAGCCTGAGCTCTGCTGACTGCAGTGACCTATGTGAAACGAGCTGCTCGGTTCCAGGAGACAGAAGAGTACACAGTGATGTGTTCCCCTCACCCTCAATTTCCCTGAAACTGGAACACGCATTTTTCCCAGCTTGGAAATCACAAGGATTCACTCCTCCCTTGACCCCAGTATTTGATTTCTTTCCCCTTCTCTGATCCCTGTTGAGTTCACTGCCTACAGAGAAAGAGTGCATGCAAGGGACACCAACCAGGTGCCAGGGTTGGGAAGGCGTGATCTCACCTTGAAGGTGGCAGCAATTTGTTGCTTTACAATCTTTCATCTTCAAGACAGATCCACCTGGGTGACAGACTGTCACAGACCCCGTTTATGCCAATGGTCATGGAGCAACTCAGCAGCTCATAAAGTCACAGAGGAGGCTAGGTTGGGGCATCAACAGGCTAGAGGCTGTGTCCCCAACAAAGAAAGAAGTCTTCAAACTCCATCTACTGCCCTGTAAGAAGTCTCAAAGAGTGAGATTCCCCTTTCCATCATAAACAGGGCAGAAGCTTGAAAGTAGAACCTGTTGCCTTCTAGGTGCAAAGAGACTACCTTGCCATAGGAACCGTAGTACAGAGAAGCTCCTCTTCCCTTAGCACATCGCCAGGTCCCAGTGGTGGTCATTCTGGGAAGGTCCTTATCAAACAGTCCGGCTTCTTTTCAAGTAGATGCAAGAGATACTGAGACAAAGAAACACCTGAGGGAAAACTGTAGCCATCTCTCGTCTCCATGCAATTGGATCAACCTATATAGATGACACTTCCATCCTTAAACTCATAGAGAATAAAGGTGGTTGAGAGAGAGGGTTAACTCTTCATTTCACAGTGTTGTGCACTTGGAGAAGTGCTGTAAAATGGTGTCTAGATGGATGGCATTTCATTGAAAGCTACCCAACCAGAGCTCTTGCTAAACCTAGTAGAGGACTTCCAGGAGAAAAAAGGATGAACAGGACTGCAGACAAGCCAGCTGAAGAAATTAGGAATAGAAAAGGGACAATCAAAACAAACCAAACACCCCAAATTGCCCTTTGCCTCCAATAAAAGGCTCTCTGGATACGTGGTACAGAAGCTGTGATGTGACAGCTGCTGGGAGTGGCACTGGCGGCATGGTGCTGCCCCCACACCGCATTATTTCATTCGGATGGCATCTCCAGGACAGGACTGCAATGTCAGCAACTGTTTCCTGGTGCACACACACAGGGTTTCCAAGAGCACGGCTATCTCCTGGTGTGCTGGCATGTGTGAAAGCTAAACCCACGGAGACTACTGGCACCAGTGAGACCACAGGCTAAGAGCTCTGCTGGTGCAGCTGCCCAGGGAGGCAGGGAGCCTGTCCTTGCCGCCCTTTGAAAAAGAGACAGACTACAGAGAGCGTAGGAGCTACGGTGTTTCTGCACCACGCACAAGCAGCTCCTGCTTTCAGCCAAACCTTGGGGAAAAAAAAGCAAACTGACCTCAAGCAAATACTCCTGTATTTCAAGGAGCAGCAGCCTCTCAACTCCTCTGCCACGCGCTGGCGGCACAGCAGGTGATAAACGCAAGGATTTCAGATGGCTGTCCAAGCACCCCAGCAGCTGAGACACTTGTCTTCACACAGGAGGGCCCGTGGCCAAACTCCTCCTGCTAGCTCATCTCAGTATCAGCCAGGAAAACAGCTTTCTGTGCACTGTCCCCCGTGTTATTTGCTGAATAAAATTCTCCCTCATTAGCAGGCCAAAGCCCAAGAAACGGCCACTGGAACAAACACGGTTCTGTGCAGATATAATCCCCACCTCACCGACGGGGAATTAAAGCAGAGAATTAGGCTGCAGCCGTTCCCTTCCAGCACGATGAATGCTTAAGCAGGTTACGGCTTTGCACTGCAGACATTTTCTGGGGAGAAGAAATAATTACGTCTTTACCAGCCCGACTCAACTCGCGACCCTCCGGGAAACAAGCCTGAGGATTATTGTGTGACAAAACAGTTAGGAATGATTACTGCACGTCAGTGTGTCTGAAGTTCTAACCTCAAGGATTGCTGAAAGTGCCGGTACTTCTCCAGTCTATCCTTTCCCTTCAGTGCTGTTTGTGATCTGTAGAAGGGGCTAGCTAACTTGGGAGCTGCCAGCTAACAGGACAATCTTCTCGCTGCTGCTGCAGAAAAAATTCGTATCAGTGCCTGAGAAAGGTAGGTCCTAATTTTTCACACAGAAAAGCCTACTCTTCAGAGACTTACACCTAGTTTGTTAAGCACTGGAAGAATGAAAGTCACCTGGAGAGGGAAAAAAAAAGTCACTTTTGCTGCTGGACTTGTTACCTAAACTGCTTACCAAAGGTGAAAACTCACCCTGTAATTCTTCAGCCGAACCTGGCACTTTGCTAGCCAGGTCAGGAAGGAGCTGATGCACTCGAGGCAAACATGATTGGTGGTGTTTTGCAAGAAGGTGCGATACGATGCTGCAATTCTCACAGATTTTGATCCTGTTCAAGTGCACGGGCTGATTACAAAGGCCAAGTGAGATTGCTCCGCCTGAGACACTTACAGCCAGACTGTGAGGGGAAGCAGGGAGCGAAGCAGAGCCCTCAAACTGTTACAAGCCCATCTAGATGGTAGATCCTGAACTCCTCCAGGCTGGGAAAAACTTACGGCATACAGAAATAAGGAACAGGGATGGAGCAACAGTAGAGACTGCGGTCAGGGCTGAGGAAGCTTTGGATGCAGTGGTAACACTTCAGAAAGAAGAGCATGGGCTGGACTCAAACCCAAAGGGCATGGGTGTCGTGTCAGGAGAGTTAGCGAGATGCAGATCATCACTGACTAGCAAAGGAAAGGCGATGAAGCTGCCAGCTCCGTGACACTACTACCCATGCTGGGTTTTGCCCCCATCTTCCATGCCACGCCGTAGCAGAGGATGGCCTCAGCATGCTCCTTCCTTCCCCTGCCTTGCTTGGAAGGCGATCTTCTCCTGGAAAGCCCTGCTTTAACCCCCCAACTGCACACAGTGTATTTGAAAGAGAGATGTCAGAGGCTGCAAAAACCATAGCCCAACAGAAGCTACGCAGGCAGCATAACTATCAGCAGTAGATTCATGTGCATGAGAGCCAAGGTGACAACGTCAAAAGTGTCCCAGCAGAGAGGACTGCTGCTTTGAAGAGCAGCAGCACCGTCTGCTTCACAGAGATAACCCAGGCACCAGCAGGACACGCAGCTCCTCGAGGACGCTGGCCTGGCCAGACCTGGGACTCGCTCCAAGTACAACCAGTGGCACACGCAGTGCCCCACAACCCCTGCTACTGATGAGCAGATCCGCTGCTTGAGCTTACCTTGTGTCAGGCTGGAATAATTTCCAGAGATAAACAGCAGCGTGGCTGCTACAGGCTCTATGGGGGTGGTTGCCATCCAAACTTGCCACCAGTGATTTAACTGAGGTATCAGCCTTGTGCCAGCTGGGCAGGGAAATGGGCGCCATGGATATCGCAGACACAGATGCGATGCTGGAGAGAGCATGTCCCTAGCGTGGCAAAGCTGCAGGGACAGCACGGTTCAGTGACGCACACTCCCCTCCTGAGAATGGGAATCTCCAGGTTTCTTCCTCTGCCACATGCTATGGCTCTTGGGGAAAAAACAAAACCCCTTTTCTCCTCCTTTAGTGACTTCTCTCTTAGAATGAAGCTCTCAGAGGGAGGCTTTCCATCCCACTGCTATAGCAAACCAAATTTGAACCCATTTTCCCCAGCTACCACCAATACTAAAAAATCTAATACTATTGATTGTAGCAATAACATTTTTGTGGATATGTCCCCTAAAGAAATGCAACAAGGAACATCCTGGCAGCAGCACTGTAGGCCACCTCCTCACTGGGAGCAAAGCAGAACACACAACACGCTTTCCATCAAATCCCACAACTCCCCAGTTACAAACAGCAATACCTGTAAAGATCCGTTCACCAATTCTCAATCTAGTGATTATTTTACGACAATGTTTAGCCACTATTTTAGTGTTCTAAAATGTAGTAATGTATTCTATTATATATTTATGAGTACTGAAACTGAAAGGGGAATAAGTCAGCAATGCTACTGATTATAAAACTTTGGCTCCGTACTGAATAAAGATGGTGTACTTTCTCATTTTCTCCTTAGGGTTTGGGTATTACAAAACCATTGAATATTACAGTGTCACAAGGAGCTACTTAACAGTTAATTCCTACTCAGGAATGAAATCCTCTTTTTCTCCAAACCAGTAAAATGTGTAGACTTTTAATTACAGCCACAGAAAGCAGCGATTGAACAAAAATAATAATAGCTGCACAACACTTCCTCATTCCACCACCTCAGTAACACTGCTACAAACAAAACCTCCCCACACGATAACCGTTATTACAAACTATTTCCATCCACACAGCCAAACCATTCTCTCCACCAGCACTCGCCCCGTGTCAAGTGTCTGCAGCTCCCAAGCACGTGCCAGCCACCTTCCTGGACACACGGCCGACTCCACCTTTGACACAGGCTGAGAGACCTTCACCCACCACGGGCAAAGGTACACGTGTAGTGTGGGGAGAGATGGGTGTAAGGAAGGGGACAAATCACAGCCTTCAGCGATGAGCCAAAGGAGCCGATCTGCAACTCCACAGCTTGGAGATGGTTGATACGAACGACTCATCTTCAAGTGCTCCTTTTAAAGAGAGAGGGTGGATGGACAAGCAGGAGACACCAGACGTGGTGTGCTTGTAGAGGTTTGGGGACAAAGGCCAGCTCATTTACTACAATGATATGCAGATAGTTTTGCTTTTTCAAATATGCTTCAGCTGCTCTTTAAGACTTGTGTGTGCCCTTCTCCTGGCATTAAAATATATTCATATTCCACGTGTGACACGTCTTGTACAGCACAGCAGCAGAGACAGCGTGCTTAAGTGATCAAAGCACCGTTCACAGCGGTACTACCAGCACTGACAAACAGACCTGTTCTACAAACGCTGCGGTTTAGAATCTCAGCGAGAGATGACATATTTCCCTCCTCCACCCCCAGGTTGGATAGCGAAGCGGCACATGCCGACGCTTACCTAGGAAGCCCTCTTCATCCACGATGATGGTGTAGTCCTCCGGGGTTTCTGTGAGGCTGAAGAACTTGCACCTGGCAAAGACAAACAGCAGGAGAACACAATTAGCTACTGGATGGAGTGGAGCCTGGCCTTCCACCTAAAACAGAGGTCCTTTCCCACCCGAACTGTGCCGGAGGGAAGAGCCACGGTCTGGCATGTATGGAGAGGCCTGAGGCATTAACAGACCTGGATTTTATTCCTGGCTCAGCCACTCACACTGTGTGACCCACATTCCCTGCTGCCTGCCTATGCACAGCGGAGCTGGTAAAACACTTATTGTTTTTATGACTTAGTCCTTAGTTACTTTTCTTAATTACCGTATCCCTTAAGGCTTCCTGTCGCAGCCCAGGATCTGCTGTACTGCACTGACACAAAGCAAAAGGCTTTGCTCGCCGACTGATCACTCCAACGCACTCCAAAGCCTTCCCGTGGTTCACACCTGCATCCGCCTTCCCAATTTACTCGCTGAAGCTTCTTGCCTTGTCAAGGTTTGACATCTAATCTCTCAACCAAGACCCAGTATCTCTTCCTACTGCTCCAGAGGCTTTCCCACCATCGGACAGCACCTCAGTTCCCTTTGCTGACCCTTGCCTCTTCCCTGCGTAGGTGCCTCCCTTCCCTGGGGAGCTCCAGATGAAGAGAAGTGGCAGCAGGCAATGAGCACAAGGTCGAGCCTCCCCCCTCCATCTCTACCGCTTCCGTTCTGCTCCACGCTCATCTTTTGACGCCGCAGGCCACGCATGCCGCAGCCTCTCCAGCTCCTCCAGCACTGAGCACAATGTCACCCCTAACGCGAGACACAAAACACATGTGACGCGGGATTCTTCCACTGCAGACACACAAACAAGAAAAGCCTCAGCCTTAAGGTTTAACACCACATATCGTCGTTTCCCCCTCCCCAACACACCAACATATGTACAGCAGCATCTACCCCAAAAACCAATTTTCTCCGGTTTCTATCTAGTTGGTCCCCAGCAACAGCAAGGTTTGCACCCCATTTTGCAAGCCCACATTCCCCTTCAGCAAAGCACACACTTGTCAAGCATCAGCACGGTGCTGGTTGGCTCCCCCAGCCCAGACAGGGCTCCTGGCCGCTCCAGAACTCGCCAGAGCTCATGGACTGTGTTTGCCACCCAAGCTGCAAGGGAAATCTTTCCCTCTCGGAAGATAAATTGGGTGCAACAGGAAGAGCCTGTGTCTATAAGGACCAAAGAGCAGGATTTTGCAGTTACACTGTAATGCTATCTGATTTACCTGAGGCCACCTACAGAAAATATTTTAAATACTGGAAAAAGAAAGATTGTTCTTAAGGCTCCCAGATTTCACAGTCCAGCAGGATTCAGCAACCAGGGACTACCAGGGCTTCTCAGCACTGCTGAGCATCTGTGTCCCAAAATCTTCAGGATTTCTGAAAGCCAGGAACCCCATACCTACACCTCAAAAAAAAATGGAAGCATTCACTTGATTGGAGAATCAGACTAAAAATTGGCTTGAGCATTCTTTTGACTGGCTGAAAACAACAAAGATTGCAGCTATCCCCTCCAAAAACAACAAGGCGAAAAATGTGATGGCTGCTGCCCTCCCCCTCACCTCATCAGGAAAAGTAGAAGAAAAACCATAGAGCTCTTAGCGGCGTGCCATGTAACCAACGGGATTTCACGTCAGTGGAAAGCATCACACAACCCGCCTTCAGAGAGCTGTCCTGTTTTCCTAGAAGCATCTGTCACGACGATCAAGCATGACACTCTCCCTCCTAGCACAGACGTATCGCTATAAAATACAGAAGTGGCCCCACCACAACAGAAACCACAACTTAATTATTTTGTGTCATTGGTAATAGTTACTCTGACAGCCACATTTACTAACCCAGCTCTCTCCAGGAACAGTGCCATGAGAAGCAAGCAGGAAACAGCAGCAGCCCAAATTTTTTACTCTTACTTCTCAACTGCATGAGGATGCTACCTGTGCGATGGGTGATCCAAGCTGGGTGAAAAGGACCTCTGAGATGGTGGCTCCCTGGAGATACAAGTATTTATTATTCTGTGGATGAATTCCCTGAATCTCCCACTGAAATAAAATTATTTGCTACTTCTACTCCAGCAAGGCACACACGTGCTGACTAGGGAGAAGCTAGTGGTCCTAAAGGAGGAAACAGTAACATAAAAAAGAAAAAATAATAAACCTTTCCTGCTCTGCGATAGCATTTATGGAGAAACTTTGTGCCAGAACAGTAATATGCATCGGTGTGCACACATTGACCTCAGCAGACGAAGTATGATTGTGACAGATGCCATTTTCTTAGCACAATTCTCAAAGTGATGATATTTAAGGGATATGTACAGATGAAATCCCATAATTGCTGGCTCAGAATGCATGTCAAAACCTCACATTTCCATATACCAGCTCAAAGCCCAATCCCCAGATCACTGCAACTCTGTAAAAGATCAGCAGCGCAGAGCCATCTGAATTTAAAGCAAAGTCTTTTTTTACCAGCACGGAAGAACAGTGGTTCTTATGGTATAGGTTCGCTTTGTTCAAGCCAGTGATGCATTCTTTGTCCCAGGAAAAAGCTAAAAATGGAAAACTGGCATTGCAAACATTGTGTGACAAAACACAGCATGGAAAAATTTCTTACCATCACGTGCTGCCAAAACTCAAGTCTTCACCCTCAAACCTGTGCTTCAGCATAGGCACGTGAAGACCTACTTCCACTGTGAGCGCAACTCAAAAATTGCGTACTGAGGCATCACCGACAGAAGGAACTCAATTCTGTCCTGCACTACACAGGACTCTTTCATTCCAGTCATTCCAATCATTTCTCTTTGCCCTTGCACCAGTTCTCGATAAGCTGAATGCCAACAGCATCTTCTCTTATCCCACCAAAGCCAAGAGAGGAAAAGAATTGCCCTTTAATCGCTTTGAGACATCAGGCAAACAACGTTTCTCTATGAGCGCGTGGAAAGCACATACGTAAGATGACAATATTTTTAGTTTCCTAACAGCCAAACCTCAGATAGATTCTTCTGGATTTCTGCCTTCTTCGTGTTTCAGCACATTTCCACTCCAGCCCTGTTGCTGACTTCGACTGCCTGACAACATATGTCTTTTTCTGGCAACGCAGCCAATGTAGACCACTCTATTATTAGATCAGATCTTTGAAACGGCAAAGCTTACGCTGTGGATGGAAGCAGGGAAGCATGTGTAGGATGCAGCAGCAGCATCATTTCAGTTTGCAAACAGCACTCAAGTCTCCATGGGAGAAGAAAGCAGGCAGGAAAATCTACTGGTTGGTAGGTCCTGTAGGTGCACAGCGTAAGTGTCTCCTTGAGACAGGGTCTCCAGGCCTGCCTAGAGCACTGGGGTGATGATACTGGAACGCACGCAGCTTCCATCGGTTCTGGGTCACACACAAAGCGCGCGTTTGTGGGAACACGGCTCTGGGTCATTTGGAAGTTCAGCACAGACAATGGTCTTCACGAAGCCACAAGTCCCATCTTCTCATTTATAAGGAAACTACTTAGTTAATTGTTGCCTAGGCTGAGTAAAACGTTACAAAGCTGTTCAGTCTACCGTCAAGGGCCTTCCCAGAAGCAGGTGGGCTGCTGGCCTCCCCTCATGTCAGAAACCACGGCGCCGCTCAAAAGCAACACAATGCCTAAAAGGCATTCAAATGCAAAACCTGGAGTAACCCAAAAGTCTGCAAAGAAGCAGCTGAACTGAATGGGAATTAAGAGGCAGCAGCAGCAAGTTGATCTGAGTGAATATGAAAAACACAATTTGTAGGTTTTATTCTAGGCGGTCTTCTCATTTGAGATGAGAAGGGATTTGTATGCTTCGCTCTGTATATTGTCATGATAATAAATATTCTTAGTACTCTTCGAGAGTCTCATGCTAATCATCTAGTTCTTGGTGACATTAACTTCTTTGCAGTTTTATAAAAAATTACAAGAGGTCAAAGACAAAGAAAAGCCCTTGCAACAGGTGTTGGCTGACTTTCCACTCAGCGCTCGGATCAAAAAGCGATGGGTTCACCTTTCCTACAGTAACTTAATTCTGCTGCCTGATATTAGAAGGCTGCTACCCTGTTTAAAGGAGCATTGTTGTTTGTGTGAACTGTTTGAACAAACTCTACGCTGCTGCTCCTACCAAGGGAAACACTAAAGATGTCACAGCACTGTTAGAAACGGTCAAAGGACAGTGGCAACGTTCCTTCCAGTCATTAGCTGTGCTCAGAACTGGGACGGCGACATCAGCAAACACAATCAGGGATCACCTAAAGAGTCACTGTGACAGCAGAGTTTGGTTCGTTACAGAAAGTTAATGATTTTCAAAACCGACACAGAACAAAACTAACAGCTTTGTGGCCAAGGAAAGCAAGCACTCATGAACAGACATAAAGTCAAGGAAGTCTACAGCCGGTGCTATGCCAAAACTTCCAGCATGATAAACACGATGATCTTGTCTAGTCCATAATAATAATAATAACAACGACAGTTTAAACTACAAACTACATTGTGTAAAGTTAAAAGGGGGGACCTTCAGTCAACCCTTCTCCTTGCTACTTTTGTGTAGCTGGGTATCTACTGTCTCTGCCCTCATTAAACCAGTATCAAACTGTGGTTCAAGACTTCAGCAGCACAGTTCAGTGTGGTCCGGACTACAGAGCCCATGCAAATAAAACTACTGCTGCAAATGAAAGATTAGCAGCAGCTTAAAACAATACCAACTAGTAATTCTGATAGGATTTCTATTTTCTATTTTTCTGGAGTCAGACTTGGTCAGTCCAGACTTCCCAAGCTGCAGATCAAACAAAGCTACAATGTTCAAGAATTATCCTGCAACATAGTCACACGGAGATTATTTTTTTGGTTGACAAACACATACTTGGAGTTTATTTTACGACTAGCAAAGCTCAAGTCACGATGCTTTCACCACTCAAAGCAGAGCGTCTGCAGCACTGCTTTCTAAAAATGTTACTTGGGATACTAAAACACAGCTAAACACAGCTTTCCTTCATTTGTCATACCATTTTCTTTAATACTTCCTAAAAAAACAGTTACAAAGCAACACGCAATTTGGCTGGTTTATTTTTCCCCCTTCGACAGTTTTCCACCATCATATTTAGGAAGATTTTGTAAGAAAATCTGTTTTATCTCGACTTATGTGTATAAATAAATTCTTGCCAAATGTGAAGAGAGAAGCCAAAGCTACCCTGAAGTGGCAGTGAGAAAATACACTGTGTGAAGAAACTAAGGCATGTTACACGCCGGAACGGAGTGGAAAGCTCAGCTTACTGAGGAAAACTCAATGAGAGAGATGAAAAGGTCCGAGTCCACCCGAGTGCAGCTCCCTCATTAAGCCACTCCATCTGACGAACGTGAACGACGCTGGTTTCCCACCCCAGCACAACTGCCAAGAGGCAAAGAGTCTGTGAGGCTTAGCAGAGACGTACCGCAGGAAATATAAATGCCGTCTCAGACCCTGCAAGTGTGACCGTGTTCCTCTGTTATTTGTCCATTGAAGGAGCTAAATAGAGATTATTTTCATGAACTCAATGAGAACAATACACGAACCAATGATTTTAGGTGTGGGCATACTGAAGGTAACACAACTTCCACACCCAAGACTTGTCCTAGGCATGAGTCTGTAGAATAATTTACTCAGCTGATGTAATTAAAAGTTATTTTTAGCACAAATTTTTCTTCCCAGGTCATAAATTATTCCACGCCACCACTCACCACCTATCTTAGTGAATGGGGCTGAATCAAAAACATGGATCTGAAATTTACTGTCTGGCTGGTGCCCAGATGGTGCAAGTGCCAGGTCCCTGGCAGGAGTCCTTCCTTCCACACGCGGGATAAGTCACCCAGCCACCTCCAAACGGCTCACTTCACTTCGGGACTCCGGTCTGCAAGGCACCGCGTAAGCATCCCCAAAGATACGGGTGCTCGAGGGCGCAAAGCACAAAGCCAGGAGCCTGCAGCAGATCCGCGCCCATGTTGCACCTCACGTCACAAAACCACAAGGCATGATTCTTCAGGTTTTAGTGTTCTTACTGGGTATTTAGGAGTACTGGATACTGGTGCGCTTAAGGATCTGGTGGATACAGTGGTGCTCAGAGAAGCAGCAGCTCTTGGTCTAAAGAAACATCAGTTACAGCAACATAATTTCTATTTTTCTGAAGTAATCTAAAATTCTTTTTTAAAAAAAACGTAAAATGGAATGACCTTACCTCTACTTCTCATTCATGATTTCTTTTGTTTTCTCTGTCATCTTCCCAAAAAGGGGCAATAGAAGTTGAGGGAACAAACTCCTGATAAATCAAAACTAGGAAATCACTCCTTGTAGTTTCAAGTTGAAACACTTCCTTTTGGTTTTAATTGAAATTAAAAGTTCCATGCTAGCAAAAAAACATTTCATGGAAGGCACTATTCCATTTTGACATAATTGAGCTCCTCAGATCTTAATTCCATAAAGAATCTTCATTGGTTAATGCCTTCTGCTCAGGAAATGCTTGTTTCTCTGGGTGCAGCAAATGACAAGGGGGATGGAAGAAACCAGCAATCGTGGTTCAGAGCTGCAGACAGGAACAAGGTCCTCCACTAAACTTAAAGGTGAAAAAATACTAAACAGCATTTAGGTAGGTATATACTCATGGTTCCCCTGCCACATTCTCCTCTCAAGGCTTTGAAACGGTACTGTGTTTCACAGCACGCGACTGCCGCATGCAGCTCACCCACGCCTCCCTGGAACCACGGGGTTCTCCCTCTGGTGCCGCCGTTGGAGCAGGTTCAGTCACTCCATCGCATCCAGTGAGGCATGATAGACCCCACCTTCCCCTTCTGCAGCCACAGACCAGTTGCACGGCACAGTGCTGGCCTTTTCCCGTCCCGGAAAACTCATTTTTATCATCTGCCTAAGCAGGGAACACAGTAAGGCAGCAGAGAGGGCTGGAGGAGAGGAGAAATGAAAGAAAAGCCTTCAGTTATGGTTCATTTTCCCAAATGCTATTTGAACTTTCTAGATTCATTATGAGCAAAAAAATTCAGGTGTTACAGACCGCTGATGGAACTAGCTGCTTTTCTGCTTGCAAGCAGCCATCTCTCCTTGCTCTAACCACAGGAGACAGGAAACAGAGGAGAATTACCAGGCCGTTCATCTTCTGTTATTCTCACAAACTTTGAGCGCTGTTGCTCAGTACTGCCTGTGAGGTACCAGTTTTCCTCCCTGTCATCACACAGTAACACTGAGCCCAAATTCATCAGCATACGGGCGAACACCAGCGGAGTGAACTATCTATGTCTGTCCCCGGACCGTATGGAAAACATCAGCGTGCTGGTTTGTAGGGAAACACAGCCATGAAGTCAATAATGGGTGCTCCTTCTCACTCAGAACCATTTCCTATTTTTCTCCTAACACAAATTTGGCAACTTCAGGTTCTGTGAGAATAATAATCATTAGCTGATTTTGCCTACCTGTATCGAAGTCGCAATCACCAGGCTGTTCTGATAAGGGCAGGCAGCAGCAAAGCTGAAGCCACAGCTTCCCTCATGCATGGTACAAGGTGGTGGCAACTGGGTGTCCAGCTGCAGCCACAGTAACTTTGCAGGGTCTTTGGTGGGACCATCCTGGTGTGCACCCACAGCTGCTGGGCACCGGTATTTACGAAACAGGTCTTGCAGTCACCGGAGCCGACGTGCCCGGCTGAGGAGCCCCGTGACACGGGCCAGGCGTGGAACCACAGAGCGCGCGTTGCGAGAGTCGCGAGGTATGAGACAAGCTGAGATACTCCGCTCTTCCCAAGTCGGCATTCATCCTGTGCTGCCCCTTTTTACCAAACAGCGCATAAATTTCTATTGATTTAGACGGTCTCACACAGCTCTGAGTAAACGCTGCTGGGAGGCAGTCTGTTTGCGTTGCAGGAGAAGCACTGAAGCACGTTTGCAACAGAGGCGGGTACGATCCACCAGCGCTATCTCCCATCTAGCAGGTCACCCTGTCACCTCACGAGCAGGATCTGCTTTTTCCCCCCAGGTGCTAACGCAAGTCATGGTTGATGCTGAGCTTTCACGAGAAGGAGTTTCCCCCAGCTTGCCACTCAGGGAGTTCTACTCGCAATATAAGAAGAAATCAAGTGAATTTAAGCCAAGAAGTTTAGTGAAGCGTCTTCATGAGTTCATGGCTTCCTGGTTATTGGGGTATATAAGCAAAATCCAGTTGTAGGAACGGGTCTTGTGTACAGTTGGTTTTGGGTCACTAAAGACTCTGCATTCCCCAGAACGCAAAGCTCAAAAGAAAGCAGATTTTTGTTCTGAGCACTGAAAGCATGGATGAGTAAATCTGCTTCCTCCAGCCGTCACTGTTTACTGGTCTATACATATTATAAAAACTCAGCTTGAAAAAGTGAACTCTCAGGGAAAGTCATCTAATGCAAATTTCAATTTAGGAGGAAAACAAAACAAAAAACCCCAACAAACTTGCAATGTTCATAGAAACACAACCAAAAAGAGCCTGGGATATGTTAACATGGTATTCTGAGTTAAAAAGAAGCCATAGAAACTTTTTTTTTGTCCATGCAATTCACTGAACATAACCCAGTTAGAGGTTTGCACCCACTCTCTTCCCAACTCTTCCTACTTTCATCAGACCCAACACTGGCTTCGCTGAACACAGAATGGGCAAAGGGCAAAAGCGGAGGTGTTTTCTCTACAGAAATCTGCCTGTACCACTATTACCTGAAAGAACAGCAGCAGCGTCTCTGTATCACACAGGACTCCAGTTAGGACTGACTCTCTCTGTCTGCATTCAGCTTTTCACCAGCAGCTCACTGGTAAAAAACAAACCAAAAACTACTGGCCAGTCTTCACGTCAAAGGGAAACACCTGGAGGCCTGGCACAGATAAAATGATGAAAAGCCACGCGAAGACAGAAGGTGAGCCATGGCACCCTCATCTCTGCCCGCAGCAGGGAGCCGGTCTCTCCGGAGCCAAAGCAGCGCAGCACGGCCAGCAGCAGCGATACTGGGAGCCTGGGACAAGGACTGGCTGCAGCCGTACCAAGCACGGTTGGGGTGCTGCCTACGCTACACTGAGCTGCTGTCGTCGTTAGCAGGAACCATAATAACCATTAACGTGCAGGAGGAGCGAGGATGCCTGCTCTCAGCCCAGAGCACTTTAGGGATAACAAAATACTGCCCATGGGGCCGCTATGTACCTTGTCCTCTGTTAACCTAAAACCTGTGTTTAAACATGTCTTCTCCCCTTCTGCCTCTCTCCTAAAATTTTATTAGGAGCAACTGTGAGAAGGGACTAAGGCCCCAGAGCACGAATGGTGCCACAACCCTCAGACTCAAGAGATGTGAGAGCAGTCGACAACAGAAACGTTCCAAAGATAAAGCAGCCTTAGCTAACACGTTTCTCCAGTCACCACAGCCAACTACGTGAGGATGGTCACAAAACGGGCTGTACTCACTAAGCCAGATCCTGCTTTAGACGTGAAAGCACCCCGAGACTGGTCACATCTCCAGCCTCCACGCCTCATTCCGGGGTGAAGGCAGGTGGGAGCACTCCTCCCGGGTTAAGGGTCCAGTCCCAAAGGCTGGGACGCATCGCCATGTGGGAGGAGGTGAGGAGGGGAGGTTGTGGCCATTGCTACTGGCCTAAGCCTACACGGCAGCAAGGAAAGCGCTCCTCCCTTCAGGCAAACCCATCAATTACAGCAGGAATTATTTCAGTCTGCTAATGTAGATCGCAATGTCTCCGGATGTACAAATAGGGAAAAAAGAGAAGACTTATCCAGCTAAAAAACCCCCCAAAACCAACAACCCAAACAAACAAAAAAACCCCAGTAACTCACACCGAAACTGCCAGAGTTAGGTGACCAGCTCCAGAGACTCTGTTCTAACACCTTGCACCACACTGGTCCTCTGGGCCAGCGTACGGCTCAGCTTCCACGTGCAACATAGCTCTAAACCCATCCCTCTTGAGAAGTATGGGGACATAAAACCAAACCAAGCCTCATCGTATTCCCATTTATTGTGCTAACGGGAACTAAATGAGCATCCCAGGCATCACTTTGCTCATGTTTTACTGCTGTCCTTCCTCCAGTCTTTTTTTTTTTGAACCAACATATCAGAAACAAAGCAACGGAGCAACAGCAACAACATTTGAATCCCCAATCTTGCCAGTGTCATACCTTTATTTACAAAGATGAAGCCACTGTCTGATGCACAGCGCAGTGCTGCCTGCACCAACACTACCAACCGGAGGACAGCCATAAAAGGGTACAGCACTTCTTTCCCCAGTCCTTTAATTTGTTCCTTTCGGGTTGATGACCCCCCCAAAGCATCTTTAACAATACTGTTGATAATTTCATCATTGTTAATGACAAGAAAGTAATTTTTCAAATCCCCACAGAGGGGCAATGGATGTTTACATCAAAATGGCAAGAGCTCTTTGCTTTGGGAGAAAACACTGTAATCAAATCTCTGAAGGGGAAGCTGGAGCAGTAAATGAAAAGGAAGCTTAGTTTGTGTGCATTGGAAAAGGATTCATTTATTATCTAACAATTAACTAATTGATCCAGACACACCTTTTCCTTTTCTCTCTTTGCTCTCCCACCCTGCCAGCGCTCTGAAAAGTCCATCTATTGTGAGCCAACTTATCCACCCGAAATGCAAAAGCAATTCTTTCATTTGAAACAGCCCACCATTTATTCAAGCAGAAGGTAATTGTGTTTTAAAATCTTGTTCTTTACAGCAGTAACAGTACACCCTGCTCACCGTCTGACTTTGAGCACAAGAGAGAGAGGTGGAGTACAACACAGAATTTTCCTTAACCACAAAATTATCTTCTACAAATCAGAAACTGAGCTGAGAAACACGTTACAGATGTGGGCGTGGGACCTAAGGTTTCCAGCTGAAAACAAAGCATGATTTAACGTACAACAAAGGCTTGTGAATGCATTTTGCCAACTGGATCCAGAAGGATTATCCTATGAGGACAACGCAAACACCGAGGAAAAGACCAAGCTGTTTCCTTTCCCCTTCCAAATCAGGCACCCTATATCAGTATGGGCAAATTTGATTCTGTCTTATATTACTCCTTTAATGCCCTCTTCTGCAGAATATTGACTTTGAAATCCTACCAACAATAAAATACAATCGAGTTTTCCAAAGTGCAGTGCTGCTATACATCCAAACCCAAATATCTGGGGTACATAGCAGCTATTATTGTGTTCAGCCAAAACCCAATGATTATTTTGTGGACAGCACTGAAAAACACAGACTGCAGAGCATATGCTTTTCATTTCAAAGATGGGAGAAACCCAGGCTCAACCCAACGGGGGCAAGAGGTTCTTACGATATTGCTCCAAGATACAAAAGAAGGAGGAAGAAATAGCAAAGCTGTTGTGGACTGGAATTGATGAACTTGTTTCCCTGCAGGAACCATAAACACAATTTTCCCAGCATGGGACATAATAGTTCTCCCACAAATTACTAAAATATATTTCCAGCGCTCAATATAGAAAGCTAGATGCACAAGATACGTTTGCAGCTTCAATGCAGGCAGTAATTGAGAACATGTGTGGCGGGCAGATCGAAGGGGGAGGAGGAGGAAAGCAAGCCATACCCCACGGAAACGGAGCGGCAGGAGAAACACATTTCAGCCCTCATCATTTTCAAAGAGCTTCCATTTGCAAGTGGGTTCAAAACCCCCTGTTATATCTCCATCTGAGGGGGAACGCCGTCTGTGAGTCCACACATCAAACCCAAATACAATGTATTTAAGAGCCGTTGTTGAGCCTGAATTAAAAAAAAAAGAAAAGTTTTTTAAAAGTTTCCTCAACTTCCCCTTAAATACAGAGAGCAGGTTTAGTTTCTCGTACGAATGAAGGACACGTTTACAGGAAAAGCTACCTTTGACGCCTCTCGTTCTCTCAGGCTCTTCTTTTGGGTCCCACCCGACGCGGGTATCCACCAGCCCAGCGATGACCAAGACAAGCCGTATTTCTGCATACCCTAGCTGACGTTATGTGCAAAATCGCACTGCAGATGTGCCTGCAGCCAGCTTGTCATAAACCTGCAGTTAAGGTCTTTACCAAACCTACCACGCTCAGATGGACTGAACGGGAGCTTCACTTGCTTCCATCGCTAATGAGGCAAAAGGAAGCTGCTCTTGTGCCAATTCTCTCTGGTTTTTTGGATGAAGTTCCCTACGCGTAAGCAACAGGGAAAACATATTTCAAGAATCTTATTTTTTTTTTTAAAGTCAATACTGACAACCCACAAAGTTTCAGCCTTGCAAATGCCAGCCAGTATTATTTTTAACAATGCTTTTCCAAAATACACTTTCTAAATCGGTCTCTTCAGGCTGTGAAGGAAGAGCCCACGGTAAAGGTAGAAGCATGAAACTTGGCTTCCCCGGCCTACCAGGCCCAAGAAAACTTGAGAAATTATTCAGCAAGTAAGGACTACGTGTCCCAGACTGAATTTTGTAGTTTCTTAATATTGTTCCTGAAATCCAGCTGTCAGACCAACACCCAGAACAAAAGCCAGAGTTCCTGGAGAAGTGAAGTCCACTGATAATGCCAAGTGGGTCACTGTGTGGGTCAAAAACAGCGTTACCACCGCTACTGTCCCGTAGATATTTCCTGTTGCTCAGTCACTCTGAAGGAACGTTACAGCCCCTCCTTAGGCTTAGCCTCACTGGGTCTGGCTCAGATCTGTGCAGGGCCACCAGCGCGAGAGGTGTCAAACAAGCTGAAAACCAGCTCAAATCAGGGCCTCAGAGCAATGCTCAAAAAGCCTCCAGAAATCAATGGAGTTACTTATTCCCTCGCTGTGTTCTGGGCCTTTGGATGTTTGCTGGCTGCTTTAACTGCCTGCACTCTTATCTGCAGCGCTGTCGTGTTTGCCTTTCGATCCTTTCAAAGTTTCAGCAGCAGAACTTGCTCACGCTGTCCATATAGCACCTAGCAGAATGAGGCTCAGACATTTCTAGAGACACGTGACACAAACGTGTGCTTTGTCAAGTTTGCTGGGTGATGAGAAAACAGCTGCTCAGAGCCAAGGGTTCATAAACTCAATTTCCACCTAAAGATCTTATAACGCCTGGTGACTGAGTAATACGATGGCAGGTGAAACACAAAGTCAATAAATGGAAATTAATGCATACTGAGGGAAAATAATTTAAATTCTGAATGAAGAATGACAGCCTCTAAACGAGATATTACCACTCAAGAAAGAGATTCTGGAGTCACCATGGGCTGTTCTCTGAAAGGGTCAAGACTTTCAAGCTGAGAGAAGAGCAGTAACCAGGCAGGGAGGCGAGAACTTCTCGTTACCCCAAAGCACAAATCCAGCACATACCCAGCTGCCAAGTACTTCACGATCAAACCCTCTCAAGGCTACCAAATGGGTTGGAATTCAGTGGGAAGAAACACAGAGAAGGGGCCAAGGGTGATCCAAGGTGCGCAAAACCAAACAGATGGGAACTGTCCAACTTGCAAGAAGCGTCGGCTCAGTGTGGGATTCTGGGAGAAGTTACTACGGCCAAGGTGATTAAAGAGGAATAACTCACTGTCTCACAACATGTCAAAGTGGAATGAACTGGTCTGAGAGCACAAAGCTTTCAATTTAAAAACCTCATGACTGTGTACCTATATGAGAGAAGGACAGCCAGATAACACAAAAGCAGGGAAGTGTGTGCAGGGAAGAGATGGGTTCAAGGAGAAGAGTTCACTGTGAACATGGTGCCTCTGATGAAATCTTCCCTTTAGGATATCTCCTGCATTCCTGGCTGTGGGAGGATGCTCCAGGGTATGTACGCGGGCCCCGCTTCACTTCCTGGAGCAGCACAATGAGTGCTATGGCACACACGGCGCTGGGCAAGACAGCTCTTCGCTTTGACCAAGCTTGTATCCCAAAGGACAGCACGGCTCAAAGCAAGGGTAAGACAGGAAGATGCATGAAATAAAAACCTGCAGGTTTCCATTTTCTTTTTTTTCTTTTTTTTTTTCTTTTTTTAAAAGGACATACTTGTACAATTCTGGCAATCCCTGACACTTGCCACCCTTCAGGTAACTGTTTGGGGTCAAACAGCCCCAAACACACGCAGTCGCAGAGCAAAGCCCTCTTAGTGTCACTGCATCCTCCCGGTCCTTCTAGGTGTGTATCCTACAGGGACTCTTCATGCTCAGTTGCCACCTTGGGAGAAATTTGTTAGCCCTTTCGCAGTGTCGAGGAGAGAGAACTACCAACACTAGGCTGGGCTGGTTGTTTGGCTACAGTAAAGCAGAGCCCACAGCCTCAGATACAACCACAGAGAATTCCATGCTTCAAATCCTGATCCTCAAATTCATACCTCTGAGCCCAGATGTCAGGATGGGTAAAGGGGACTGGGAGCCAAAAGCCCGGTAAAGTCTGTTAGCAAGACGTACCCTCTGCTAGCATAGCGCTCTCAGTTACTAAATTTGGAGGTTTTTTAAGAGAAGATGAGCTGGGCTGAGGACGGGGGATAGGACAGAACCATATCATGAAAAAAGTCAGCACTGTAGTAATGGTTTAGAGGTTTCAGGCGCCAGAGATTGGTTCTAGTTGTCATTTTAGTGAAATTTAAAAGCATCTCAATGGCAGTGGTCTGTCTATGTTTTAAAATTTAATGTCTACGGGAACAAATACAATGCATTTAATATGGTGGGAAAACCCTTCCACAGGCAGAGGTAGCCAGAAGTTAGGGTAGTTCTTAGTGAAAGCCTGAGGGCACAGACAAAATCTTTCCATTTCCAATCGTCTCAGACTGGAGAGACATTTTGGAAGTGAAAGGAAATGCTGTGCCTCTGGCAGGTTTTAATACTTTAAAACTACCAGATTTCCCCCTGCCCTACCCTCTTCGCTTTAAAATGTAGATGAATCAAGTGCAGAACCATTTAAAATATCACTTTGCATGAAATTCTAATCACCATTGCAGTTTGTTTTATGGCATTGTTCATTCCCTGCTTCCCCACAGAGAAGGGGAGAAGTGAAAAGGAAAGAGGAGATGTTTCAGTAACCGGAGTCCATAAACATGTTCTCTGGAGACAGCCAAAGACTGCAAAACGGCCAGGCCTTACGAAGAGCCTACAGGCTGTAATCATCTATTTGTGTCCTGTCCTCAGCAAGTGCTGTGCAGGTTAACTACTTAAAAGACTGCAAAAATTAAAGCAACAAAGTAAAAGCTGTCAAAGATTTGCAGAAAATTCAAATTGCGAGACCACTAGCTGGGATTAAATAAAAACATAAAAAACCTACACAATCTTCTCTTGTAAGGCTTAGGAACAACGAATACTCCCAGAACTCCCAGAATAGAAGCCTGCATCATCAAAAGACACCTCAAAAGCATGAGAAGTTTATGAGCAATAGTCTTGGATCTTCCTCTGTGTGCGGTCGTGTTGAGGTCCACCAAAAATGAACAAGGGTAAGGGTGGGCAGTATCAACATCCCCTCCATCCTAGGGGATGGGGATACTCCTGACTTCATTCTTCCTTCCAACCATAAGTGCTCAAGTGGACACAACAGAAAATACACTGTTGGATGTTGCTTTTAATTTTCAACAATAAAGAAGTTTAAACCATCAGATGACTCAAAGACACTTCCAGAGAGGTCCTGAGACACCTCAAGGACCCATGACACCTGTGTGCTCATACCACACTTGGCTGGGCTGAAAAGCTCCAAAAGAAAAGTTCCCCTGCTGTGGAAAAACACAACCGGCTCAGGTGCCCAAGAGCTCAAGTCTGCAACATCAACAGTGTCCAGCTCAGGAAGGAAACAGGTCAGAATCTCAGTAAGCTGAGCCTTTAGCACACCTCAGCTCTGTACTTACTGTTTAACTTAAGTACTTCAGCAAGAAAAGGTTTCAGGATAACAGCCTGGTGAGAATATAAGTGTCTACAGATGAAGGGAACGCGCAGTCCTGTCAACCGAGGGTATTCTTGAGGTATGTTAACAATCCCTTTCCACTCACATTAAGATTTAAAACAAACTTTACAGATACGGACGAGGATCCCCATTCATCGCCTGCACGAGTCCTTTCTGCCAATGGTATTTCGAAACGCTTCCAAGCGTGATCATAAGGCAGAAGCCTATTGGTTTGTCTGGGTGAATAACCTAAATTTTGCTTAATGCTTCCTGAAGAGTCCGATGAAAAATTTGTTTAACTGAGGAACTGCAATGAGGATAAACGACAAAAACTTCAGGCGAGACGCAATCCTGGACTTTGGGTAGTCTAATGCAAGATGCAAAGATACCAACAAGAGCTTACAGCCTGACTCGCAAAATACAACTCTCCCTTCTCCAGAGCCAGGAAACCTGTGATTAGCACCATCGAAAGCTCTCCCTAAAAAAATATAATTAGGTCACAGAAAACACTTGAACTTCCTCAAAGAAGGCACAAAACTAAGTACGATGTTGAATTAAGACAATCACAGGTGGAACAAGAAGTACGGACCACAAATTATTGCTAGGCTGTGAGCAGGCCTGATAGGGAATCGCTAAATTACTATTGTTGAGGAAGAAAAGAAGGAAAGATTCTTAGAATTGTTAGAATAGCAGAATTCTACCTGGCTCCCAATTTGCTGCTTTTCACAAGCAGACCTCAAAGCACTTTCTGAGGAAAGGATGGGTTTTATTGCACCTCGGTCTCCCGGGACAATCACAGAAGTCGCAGCTCTCTGGCCCCGCGCAGTCGGGACAGGTCTGAACACTCAGTGCTCTTCCAGCAAGGCCTCTGCTAGAGCGTACAGCTCCAAACAGCGAAGGAACGGTTTTAACCCACGCCGAGGACGAAGGGAGCACAGCCTTCGGCAATACACAAGACTTTGCTTTCAAGCCAAGACTCGGCTTTTTTCACAGCAGAAAGAAACACGAACAAACCCACCAGGCATTGCTGCCTGCAAGGCCTACCCAGCGAAACTGCAGTGAGGAGACGAGAAAACAGCAGAGTCCCACAGCACACAGGGCCCGACCCAAACCACCAGCACCCTGACGTCCCCACCCACGGATCAATCCAAGCAATGGCAGAAAAGCTGGAAAAGGAAGTAATGACCTAAAAAATACAGTTCAGTCCTGTACAGAGGACGAATAAGATTTTTGAAGCCTGACCAGGGATCTACACTTCATTTGGTCTGACATGGTCATAGAATCATAGAATCACATGGTTGGATGGGACCTATGAGATCATCTAGTCCAACCGTCTTCCCACTACCATTGGTGCCAGAGCTACTAAACCAGATCTTGTAGCTCCTCATCAAGCCGCCTCGATGCGCAGGTCTCCAGCAGGATCCGGCCTGAGGTAGCCAGATGTCCCCAGCAGCAGCTTCAGGAGGTTTCTGCGAAGGCAGGCTGCCTGTGCAGTGCTTGGAGGATTTGTAAGAAAACTGTCTGGAACCAGGACTTCACTGATGGGGGCAACAGAAAGCGTAGGACAATATGGACAACTTCTGTTCTGCTGAGCCCAAGGCTTTACTGTCAAGCTCACGCTTTGAGACACAGCCTGCAGCCTTTGTTCTGGCAGCAATTAATTGGCTTAGTCACCATTTTTTCCCTGCTGTCGCTGACCTATGTCAGTAAGTAAATAACATGGGGTTTTTGATCAGACAAAGAGTGAGGGGGTGGAAGCTGCTCAAAGAACAGAAAACAATCATAAATGAACCTCTGATCTCAGAGGCTGTTATAAATCAAGACAGGGAGCAGCAGAGAAGGTGCTAGGAGACCCACTGGTGATTGCACAAGGGTTTTTTCACTCAGTGCCAAAATTCAAATCCCACTGGAAGGTCAGCCTTCTCCGGGACTGTGACAGTGTGCCCAGTCACCCAGCTGAGAGTCTTTGTTATTCCAGTTCAGGATACTGCATTAATGTACCTACACTATCGCAGACAAGACCTCAGACCCACTACCCCCATCTCAGTCCAAATCTAGAGCATGTGCTATTATTCTCGATCCAGAACCTCTCAATACACAATTCTGGTCTGTTCTGCCCCACTCTGACTTACCTTCTCCTGCTTGGGCTCTGCCAGCAGCCCTTCATTCCCACCCACCCCACGGTGGGGATGGGAAGCTGCACAGACCACGGAGGCTGCCAAGGAAGATGAGCAGGCACGCACCTCAGGTACAACGTCCTTGGGGCAAGCGCTATCTGTACACCTCAGCAGGATCCTGTTCCACAATTAAACACATCCGATCTTGTCACAGTGAGAGAGATCAACTTGAAGCACAACAATACAATGATTAAAATTCAGATGTGGTGCAAGTCACAGCGGTTTGGGGGTGATGAATGTCACGCAAGGGGTGTTTTGGAGGGATGAAGTAACTTATTTTCATGTATCTGTACAATTAAAATTTCCTTAAGTAGCAACAAAAGCTAAACTAACAAAACCATGGTTGAGTATGTGTGTATTTAACTAGACCACATTGTTATTTTCCCTTTAGGTTATTTCCAGACTCACTTACAAGGCCCTTCAAAAAGGCCTGCTGAAGACATCAATCAAGCTTCCTAATGCAGAATGACAGATTTCTCTGGCCATCAAGAATACATTTATATCTCAAGGAGCTGAATAAATCCAACAGAGGGAAGCTACCATTCATTTATTTGCCAACAAGTTCTTTTGCCATTTTGCCTTTTGCTCCTCTGCTAAAATGCGAACTTCCATGAACCGCAGAACGATCCTCTGACGGACACAGCAGCCAGTTCCTATCACACCGAAGAGTCCACACAGCACTTGCACCATAAACAGCAATTCCAGCCGTGGATTTAGGTGCTGTTCAGTGTGAGCGCGGGATGAAGTGTCTGGTCCATGATGGAGCTGCGAGAAGGCTGGAAGGAATGTCTACGCACTGCTGTCTCCTGCAGATCTGGCACAGCAACACAAATGTTTTGGCAAGGTGAATTTTTAATTGCTGTCTTCCCTAACTCCATTTCACTGTTTAACCTCAATAGAAGGTTGAGGTGCCCAGGAGGCGTTTGGAGAAATGGTGCATGCGCTCTACTAGACGAAGCACGATGCAGGGTCACACACCTAGATGTTCCTCCAGTTCCGTGGCAGCTGCCGAGAGCGGCAGGCGGGCTGTGAGCCAGGGAGCTGCCTTGCAGGTAGATGGGGCCGAGCCGTGAGTCACTGAAGCTGCCCAGCACGGAAGAGGAGCAGCAAGCTACTGAAGGAACTAAGATCCTATTACAATGAGAAGTTCTGCTTTTTTCCTTCCTGTTCAATTGCTCAGCAACAAGTGGAGCATGGAAGGGATGATCACCCTCTTCCAAAGGACAGGGCAGGGAAAGATTTGGGGAAGAAGTACTGATAGATCCCCTATTTTGGGCCTAGTTTAAAGAGAGAGGCAGTTTTAATGCAAACGCACTATGCCACTTGTCCCTACCATATAAGATTTTGACTATTGGCTAATTTCTGTTAAATGTCAGAGTTGGAGATTTCAAATTCACGTAAGGTTCATTAAAACGGGCGCTAGATAGAAGAGGAACGCATGTCTGCAGCAGCACTGAGGGAAAGACCGTAATGCAAGCACAAACCTTACTGTACAGCAAAGAACCTTTAAGGGGCACGTCCTGGCCACAGGAAACCGCAGAGCTCACACTGTGCTAGACTCCAGAGAGTCTCGCTGCAAGAGAAAGTGAGAGGAAACCAGCTTTACCAGTTTGGCTGCTCATTTTCACCAGAGAAGTGCAGCCTGGACATGCTTTGCGAGGCAGAGTCCTGGTTGTTTCAGAAATCCCACATAAAGCCGTGGTGCTTCTTTAGATCAGTTGCCTAAAGGGGCTGGAAAACCCAGTAGTGAGTGTCTGCAGCCAAGGGAAGAGCACATTGTCTGCTGTGCTGGTGGGAGAGTGTTCCAGTGCTGGAACACTCCAGATGGGAACCACCCCAGATGGGAACCAGACCTGACCCAACACAGCAGCCTACACACAGGCACTGGGATGTCCATGTAAGAAACAGGGTCTGTCCCCATGTCTCCCTGGGGAGATTGTCATGACCAAGGGGCATTTCTGGCAAAGGACAGAGTTGAGCCAACCCTCCTGCCCTGCCAGGTCACAGCAGGCCCTGCTTCCTTCCTGGAGGTCCTCAGTCATTTTGGAAGAAGCTTTCCTCTGCTAAAGAAGCAGGGGCACCCAAAGCTAGCTCTGTGATTTTGGAGTGGAGAAGGCAAAGCTGAGTATGAGTTTTTGAAGGCTGAGGACTGGCAAACTTCCATTAAAGCAGCCTAAAAAGTTTTCGGTTACCTCAGCATCTGCCTGTGTAAATACAACATTTCTCTCAAAGTCAACAGTGGTCTGTTTTTATCTTTGCCATCCTTTGATCTCTTTGCCCAAAGGGCTGGAAATGCCACTTAGCAGCATCACCGCAAAAGCAGAGGTAGCAGGATCTTCTGCATCAATAGCTGATGACTCAGGAATGCAATATAACCCAGCCTTCACTTTTGGCTGTTCCTGTTACCTGGATTCTCACCACACTGCAGAACCTGCGCAGAATGCTTAGTATCTTCTCCTTGGAAACGGCCATCTGTGTGCCCTGAGTTAATTTCAGGTTTCAGCATTGCGTATTAGCTGTAAGCCCCAAGCAAACATGGGTTGAGGAGAACCTCCCAGAAATGAGGCTGGGGGAAGGTATGTTTTTAGCCATTGATACAAGGGGAAAATCTACTCAGAGCTGCTTTTGCCTCACTGACAGCAGCACTTTTCCATGGTTGCTTGCCAGCCAGCCGACTTCCAAACTAAAAGCCAGCAGCCAGACTTTCAGAGGTAGGCAGGGCTGCTAACAGTGCAGACTGTGAGGTTTCCAAAGCGTTCGCCCCTTCAAGAGAAACGGAAAAGGAGTCAGGCACTTCCACACCTCTGAAAACCCACGTAAGTAACCACATCTCAAAGTGTCTGTGTAGTAAATCCCTTCGCACACGCAGTGCCTACTCTCACCCTGCAAGCAAGGGGAACTTCTGCTCCCCACCCAAGGGGCGGCTGTACCATAGGGTCTCTTCCCAGTCAGATGAGGAAGGACTTCACTAGGAGCTGCTATCATTTCTAGACCCAGTGAATCACTGAGCTCTGGCAGTAGGCTGGGGGAAACCCCATTTAAGCAATCCTTGCTGTCACAAAAGTTAAATAAGTTAGATAAACTCTCAGCAAACCAGAGATCATTCATGCTGAGTTAATCTGGCTAAGGCACAGCTCCAGCTCTCTTCCAGGCTGGTAGGAGGCTGAAGACACAACAAGTGAGATCAAAATGAGCTCGTGGTGCCAAACGCTTTCATGCTACACATGGAACAGAATGTCATCCTGCACTCACTTGTGCTGTGGCTCCTTATTCATTCCTCTGCATCGGTTTCAGATATACTCAAGCTGCAGATCTTTAAATGGACATGCTAAATATAAGCTAAGCAACTGACTGACAGTTTTATTTTTGTCTTTTATTTAAAGACATGACTGAATCTAGTATTGCTCGTTCCCTCTCAATGCCTGTGTTCGTCATGGGAAATTCCACTCCAGAGCAGGTAAGAGAGGTAAGGGAAATTCCACTCTTCTTCCTAAGAAAAGTTACTTCTGTCATGCACAAACACTGTTTACGTCCTCTATATAAATTCACATCTGCATCACTACACATAAATGTAGCAGTCACACGGATGCATACAGAAATTTTTTATAATTTTCCTCTGTTTTCACCAGTCTAACAGTCTCGGTATCCAGTCAGCCCCTAGAAACCCAGAAAACCCCACTCCCAGGAAAGCGCGCTCTCCGGCAGTAGTGGAACCACTTGTGTGATGGTGAGGAATCAGCCAATCAGTCCTGCTAGCTTATCTTGTTATTCCACTGGATTCAGGGAAGACAAAACCTACGCAGCTATAGCAAAGACGCCTTTCTAAGCCATTTGTATAGAAAAACACCACAGCGAAAGGAGTGCTCAGCAGAGACAAGGAAACTCAAAGGAACAGCAGAAAATGTTCTCACTTCAGAAGCGGTATGCTTCACCCCGTGCATCACACAGGTGCTACAAACCTGATCAGCTTGGTCCACACAGGCCAGCACCTACTTCTGACACCTGATGCAACAAAGCAGATTTATGTTGGGTTTCACTTCGAGCAGCTTTATCTTTCAAGCTGTGTACCTCAAAGACAGTCTCCCAACACAGTTTCACAAACGCCAGCCCTACAAAGATGGATTTTGAGGGCCAAAAGGAGACATTGTCCTGGCTATCTTTGTCCTAGCAAACACCACAGATTTTGACATCAAGTCCAAAACTCGCATATAAAGCATAACCTCAAGTGTGGGAAAACAACAGCCCATACAGGTGCTGAGTTCTCTGGAACAAAGTCCTGTCTTTTAATGAAGAAAAGAAAGCAAAAAGATACTTCTCCATTTTAAGATGCTTTATTGTGTGTGAGAGCTCTTGTTCTCAAGAGGCGAATGCGAAGGGCAGTCTCGTTCCCTTGGGAAAAGGGAAAAAAGCTCCTCTACTCTAAGAAAACGTCCCTGCAAAATAAGAATGCAGCACTTGCATTCCTCCCCAGCTTTATGTCTATGATTGAAAAGGCTTTTTTTCTTTCAAGCACAGGAGCGCGCAAATTACCACCTTCAATTTCTGCCTAGATAAAACGAACATGTCCAAGAAAGCCGGAGTGAAAACTGAAACCGCCACATGAGTGGAAACGCGTATGTGAGTGCACACGGCTGTCTGAACTGCCAGGACGAGCCGGGATCTTCACCTGCAAGGAACAGGGAAGGCATCGAACAGAAGTGACAGCACTGGGACTGGGGGCTCTTCGGTGCAGCTTATGCTTTCAACATGAGTTCACTGCAGCGTTTTGGGCTGGCTGCTGAAAATCCTCTCCCATACATTTTGAGAGTAGAAAAACCGCACATCACGCTCCCAGGTATCCTCTGAGCTTACCAGCTGTGGTGAAGCACTGTATTTCATAGGCAAGTCTTTCACTCAGCATTGGTAGAGGAGTCACTTTATTTTACTTTTCATAAGACAGCTCAGCAGATGTGTTAAAACACTAAAATCACGGAGAAAAGCCTGAAAATATAAAATGTATGCAATTGTAGGTAACACATCACGGCTTCTGCGACTACTACTACATCTTGGGTAGGGGTTTACGACAACCTATCCATTCAAGACTTCAATTCAGCTCTCACGAAGTTTGCAATCATCCTTAAAATTCATTAAAATAAAGAACACTGAAGTGCCAAGGCACGTGGAAGAGGTAAGGAGAGAAGTACTCAGCAGTGGGCATGTAAGAGCTCATGTACATGTTCTAAGTGCTCATATACCTCACAATGCAACTTCTTTACATTCATCTGTCATTTTACTGGGAATTGTAGAATACTTCATTTCAAAACATAAGCAGTTGCCAATGCATATTAATGAATATTAGTGCTGACAGCACACTGCCATACTGTCAAAATGGGGAGCTGCGCAACTTGCTGATTCTCATCATTCTGAAGCACAGGGGTAGGTGGGTTTGCGCACGTATTATTCAGCTGCCCAAGGAGAAAGAACAAACAACCCATTGTGTCCACCTGAGAAAGAAAAAACCAACCTGCTGTGGCAAAGATAAATCAGTTTTAGTAACGCTGCCGGGGACATTGTTGATGACAAATGCTGAATTCTGGCTTGCCTGCGTGGGGTGGAAAGATTAAACGTGCTCTGCCATTTAATAAACTTTAAACTAAGCTCTGTTTTCTCCACGTCGTTCCCTTATCAAGAGAATGAAGCAACTTATCAGATATTTCCAGGCATGCTTCAGATATTACCAACTTAAATTATATCAGCTGCCTTTCTGCTACAAAAAAAAGAAATAGAAGGTGAGAGACAGGTCAGAAGTGCACAGTTTGGACCAAGTATGTCACCAACTCCTTTTATTACAACACCAAAGGCAAAATTACACGTAAAGGGTCATATTTTAGCCATTAGACAATTTCAACAGGCATGGAGACAAGAGAAGCAAAGCCTCGGTGTATTATTAAACAAGAACCAAGCACAAAGAAATCCAGTTTATCACAGAGACCGCTGGCACCTTATTGTCCCTGTGTGTCCAGACAGTCTCCATCTTGTACCAACAACTCAGAAATTGCTGACATGCTGGCATAAAAGTGAGGATCAGAGAAAGCAGTGTTCCCCACACCACTTCCACCAAACTGCAGCAATTTGTTTTTGAGTCATGCTACCAAACCCACATGTGTTGTTTTTTTTTTTTTATTGTCAAATCTTAGGACTGCCTGGCTGCTGATCCATCTAGAAACAGATGAACTTTTCGTGTAATCACATGCCATTTAAAAAGCAAAGCCCTTTTTAAATGAAGCAGCTAAGCTAGACTGCACAGGTGTGGAGAAAGGTCCTGAAACACAACTCATACAGGATGCCAAATTATGTGCGTATGTAGAGATGTGATGCACTTTGAATGCTGCAGGTTGATATTAGCATAAATTCCCAGGTTCCCAGGTAGAAATTGGAATATCAGTCACCAAAAAAAACCCCAACCAAAACCCAAACAATAATTAAAAAAAGGCATATAACTGGACCAATATTTAGGGAGCATCCAAAACTACAAACTGGAGTTACAGGTAAACTATAGAGGAACAGTTATCATTGGTATCCCCAAAACACTCATCTTCCATCAGAAATTGCTTCTTGTTTATATTCCACAGGAAAGAAGTTTGCAGCTGAACAGCCCTAATTCTCATCTCACACCAAAGAGCAAGGAGGGGAGGGAGCAAACACCAACACGTCCCCACAGAACAACTAACGTACTCCCTGTGCCCGACCACGTCTATGGCACTGCTTTTATCATTTCCCACATAATTCCTGGTGTGAGCGTTCAATTAGCAGTGGAGATCTGGAAAAGATATCTGGAAGATATCTCTTCCTCCTAAACAACCAGAATATCTTTGAAGAGGGAGATTATATTGATGGAAGCAACAGATCTACATGAACCCAAATATTCCTTTGGTAAGACCAACGCGCATCTTTCCTGGCAGCCCCACCTTGCCAGTATTGGGCACTGTGCTGGCACACGACAGTCCCGGCAGGGCAATATCAAGGCAGTCCCAGTATAAGGGGTTTTGCTCCTTTTTGCGCACACGTTTTCTTTGATGCAACAGTGAGAAAGGTTCACTCTCCTGCAAGTCTGTAACCGTCCCAATTCCTGGTTAACAACAGTTTTTCGCAGATATGTGCTCCAGCTTAACTCCTCTCTCTGCCCTGCTTAATTTCTTGCTATTTATTCATGTTCCTCTGCCAGGTACACTCAGGGCAGCATTGTCAACCTCACTGCCTAGAGGCAGGCACCTACATTTGCCTTCTAGTCCTTCAGCAGCTTCCAAAGTGCTGAGCTACCGGAAATTCCTGTTGCCATCAGCTGGAGCTGCGGTGGCTCAGCACCTCTGCAGGGAACAACCTGCTCCATGTTTCAGTGCAGGTGGGGTGATTTGAACACTGCCGTGTGAAAACGTTGTTCCTGATTTTAAACATTCCAGTAAGCAAAGGGGCGAACTCACGTTTACGAAAGAACGGCCATTGCAAAAGCAGCCATGGGTGGCCAGGGATCCCCTTGGTTATCAATGTTCTCAAATGACTCTGTACACAGAACACATTAACAATCTCACCGTGTTCGCGCTCCCGGCCTCACAAGGCTTGCTAGAAGCAGGATTGAGCTGCAGCACTGCTCTGAACAGCAGAACGGATGCTCTCACTTTACAGAGAACAAGGCTGCCTAACAAGCCCCCCCCCCACCCCCTATACCTCTGAGTATTTCATTCAGTCTTTTTCAACATCTCACACGTGGAAATCAAGCTATACTTACTAAGTAAGCAGAAAACATCAATGTACAGCATAACTCCCCCAGATTTCCTCTGCTCTGCACAGACTCAGAAGCCAGTTTTGCTTGTGTGCTTACAGCAGCATCCTCAAACAAAACACATTCATAAAAATCAACCTCACTCTGAAACTGCAGCTAGTGACACGCAACATTTGGATCTTCTGAGGTGACAAGAATCTGGGCAGTCTCTCTGTATTTCAGTAGCGACCTCAAGCCTAAAATGCAATATATTTACATGGTCATCAGAAACATAATATCTTGATTTCTGAACTGTCCTTGATGCACTCACCCTTAACAAGACTCAAGGAAGGGAATTTTTTCCCCCACATTTTACAGATCAAGTTTGAGAATTCAAAGCTGCCTGCACTATCATTCTGGGTTTCTTGTGTGATCTTTGGCCAGCCTCTTTGCTCTGGGAGCTCTCTTTCATACCTACTTTAAAAAAAAAAAAAAAAAAAAAAAAAAATGTTTGAGAAGGACTGGCATTACAACACTTTCCCAAAAAGCCCAGAAGCTCTGGCACAAACTGAGTAGGCTGAGCCCTTTCAGGGATGCAGTCAGAGTGGGGCACAATCACTAGAAAGTAATTAGAAGACACTGAAGTTTGACTAAAAGAAAAGGCATGGAGACCCCACTACAGAGCAGCACGTAAGTACTGCTAGGCTCAGCCCACGTTAACAGCCCCTATCAGCCGTTTTTTTAAAGTCAAGAATTGCAGCGGTGCCAGACAAACAAGGAGAGCAGCAGGAGCTGGTCAGTGAGACCAGCAAAAAAATCTTTATAATAGCTCGAAAGCCCAACTTAAGCAAAAACCTAGTGTGGTAATACAGCAACCCTTCCCCAGCCTGCCACTCAGAGTGTGGAGCAGCATCAAACCATTCCCCACGTCCATCGTTCTGCTCTCCCCACCGGCAAGGGAACTAAGTACCACGCAGCTGCTCGGTCACCCTTCCCCCTGCAGGTGGGATGGGGGAGAGAATTGCAAAGAAAGGAAAACTCGTGGGTTGAGATAAAGACAGTTTACTAGGACAGCAATGGAAGAGATAATAATAATATTATATATACCAATAATTATTATAATAATTTAAAAGCACAATTATAACAGAATATACAAAACTATGCACAATGTCTCACCATCTGACGACCCGATGACCAATACAGCCCGTCCCAAGCAGCAATCCTGGAACAGAACTGAGAGCAATTGCTGAACGATTCCAAGCAGTGATCTTGGAACAGCGATTTCCTGAGCAGTGATCTCGGAACCGCAATTTCCAGATAGAAAGAGAAAGGGATAGGTGTTCCCTGGCCAACTCCCATTTATGTACTGAGCACGACGTCTCTGGTATGGAATACTTCCTTTGGGCAGTTTGGGCCAACTGTACTGGCTACACCCCCTCCCAGCTTCCTGCACCTGCACATTAGCAAAACTTGTAAAGTTGGAAGAAGTCCTTGATCTCTTAGCAACAACTGATAACATCAGTGCATTATCAGCATCCTTCACATACCAAATCCCATTCTAAACCCACACCACAGCAGCTACTGGGAAGAAAATTAACTCCATCCCAGCTGAAACCAGGACACTGGTTTAAGGAATAACACTGGGAAAGCATCAAAATCCAGACTAGGCACTATCATGCACAGAAAACACAAGTTCATGTGTTTCCATGGGGATAGCGGTGGTTACACATTTAGCAGCAGTAAGACAAGGCAGCATGCACGATCAGCACAGCGGTTTCCTGGACGGCAGAACCGCCACAACACCGAAAAGCTGGGACAGTCGCAAAATGACAGACGGCAGATGTCCATTCAGGCTTTAGCGTCAAGGCAGCATGTTCTGCAGAGCAGGAGCTGGTGGAGAAGGTTCTTGCTGTCTTGAGAGAGAAGTGATGCCTTAACTCCTCCCCGGATTTCCTTGTTACAGAAATCCCAGTGCCGGCTGCATCTGAAGACGTGCAAGTCCCATGACTCCTCCCTCCCAGTTTCGGAGTGCCGGAGCGCACCATCGGACCTCACAGCTCACACATGGGAAGAACAGGGAAAACTGGGGACACACGGCGTAGGATCTTGTGGCAGACAGGGACAAACACACGGGATGGTGCGGGAAGGGGGATACAGCAGGGGACCACACGCTCTCTGCAAAGCACTGGTTTTCTGCCGAGTGCCGGCACCAAGCTGGGGGCAGACCCCAGGTCAAGCTGACACCTGCATGGCCAGAGGGCAAGCTCCCCATTTGGGAACTGTGCAATACAGAGCTGAAAAAGCCCTAAAAAGGGGACAAAGCAAGAGAGTTTCCTGCTGCCCATACAGCCTGACAGGGCTGGAGCGCAGGGCTGCAGGGCAGCACGCACCTCCCAGCACTGCAGGAGCATCCTCAGAGCAGCCAGTAAGACCTTCTTGACTATATTAGACCTCTAGTGTCTTCTCATGCTCAAAAACAGAGTAAGGCAAAGGACTGCAGCAAAATTAAGAGAAATGTAAAACTTTTCTACCAACTGAAATACTTGGAGGCCACTTCCGCACGTGTTTATGGCTTTTGCACCCTAACCAGCACGGGGCAGAGATGAGGGGTTGGTTCCTCACCCAGCTGCACTTTTGTGCTCATTCCTTTCTGAAAGCAAACGAGCCATTTACAGGCAGCCCAAATGCACACAGACACGCAGCAAAAGCAAGCGGTTACAGAGGGCTTGATACAATTAAACTCCCCAGTGAATTTCAATTATATTCCTTCAACAGCTTAATCAACGGCAAGCCTAAACTACTGGCAAAAACAAAGTCATTTGACTGGTCACTGCAGTACATTTCTATGGCTGATGTAATTATACCCCTGTGGCAAAGCCGCAGCATTTGAGGTCCTGTTTAAAGAAAGGGAAAATATTAAAAAACAACCCATTAGTTTATGCCGGCCCAAAGATTTTGGTACAAAGCTCTACACTGGCAAACAGCCTGCAATCACCAGAGCAAGGGATAATTTGTGTCTAACGCTGCCAGGGAAAAACGGGGCTCTGAAGATCGACACCTCGAACGCCCACACGGGAACGGTGCGGCATCCGACATCGCTCACCGGGCTTTTCAGCAGCCTGTTTCACGTTACTGCCTGATACTTAGAAATTCAGGACATGCATCGTCTGCAAACGTATTTTACAAACAGATTTTTGCATCTCCCTGAAGCAAACAGGTGTAAATTGTCATTAACTTCATCGCTTTCATCTTCACATATGGAAGCAGGGGTAAAACCAACTTCCAGAGCCCAGATCAGAGCCAGGTTTAATATTGATCTAGGTGCCATGTCCGTGCTCAGCTCAGACATCCCACCCCTCACTCCCACATCTGCTCCATCCAGAGTGTAACGCTCCTGTCATGCCTCTGCACTCCTGCTACTGGAAATGGAAGTTGGAAGCAGCTATCAAGCAAATTTAAAAGCTCCTGAATTAGGACAGTGACCCTTGAAAATGGAGTCATGAGAGCATGGATGTGCTTTAAAAAATAAAACAGGCTTCACTGCAGAATCAGAAGAGCAGCAAATCATTAAGTGACCTCTGAAACGTATAGTTTAATGCCCAAAAGATTGTTTCATCACTCAATCTACATCAATTTACTGCCAGTATCACACTGGAGCTGGGCTCCAGGGGATGAAGGACTCTGGACAAGAAATGTGTTCAGGATCATTTTCTGACATTGCCCCAGACTGGGCACATAGCAGGAAGGGTGATGTGAAACCAGCACATCCAGAAGTCCTCAGAAACAGATGTGGGAAAACAATGAAACACAGACTGACAAACAACAGGAGATCCAGGATCCAGGACCAGGAATCAGGATAGTATCATTTACCCAAAACCCGTTCAGTTTGGGGAGCTTTCCACTACAGCAGATCCCATTCCTCAGAGAAGCCCTCCTCACAAATTCTCAGTCATTTCTCAGGTAGTTCTTGCTACAGAAACCAGGAAACTACTTTAAAAAAAAAAATTTTTAGGAGTATTTTTAGGTGGCTACCTAGTGGGTAACTCCAAACAACCTTTGGCCAACTGAAGGCAACGGCTGCACAGCTCTACCCCAGCGGCAACGGCTCCTTGCTGACACGCAGCCAAGGCACAAGGCGGCTGTCAGCTGCAGCGCCGTCACTCACCACTTTCCTTCCCCGACTACAGCTGCCGAGTACTAAATATCAGCATAATTAGAAAGAGGGGAAAACAGACAAACAAATCTAACCGACCAGGCGACAACAGCAGCACTGGAGAACCCCGTCCTGAAGTCAGCTGCGTTTGGGCTTGCTGTGATGCCCTACAGCTGTGCCGGGGATGACAGCCTGGGAAAATGGGAGATGTGTCCCTCGCGTCCCCTGGACAAAGCTGTGACTGCACCACTATCCATCTCCTTACCTAGGCAGACACAGCAGGAGAGGGTGAAGACAGGAGGACACTTATCCTGCTTTGCAGGTAGGAAAAGGAAACAGAAATTAAGGCCAGAAATGCCAACACTTGCCAACACTCAAGAAGGTTTTTGCTGCCCCAGGGTGGGCTGCTGCTCTTGAAACCTGTGAAGCAGCCGCAGTGGCAGTACCAAAACCGAACAGCAGAGCCCAAGTCCCAGCTCACAGACTAACCCAAGCCCTCTCTCCAGCCTACGGAAGCACTTGCAAGTCCCTGTTCGCAGCCCAAGGACGACGCCCAGCTCCTGCCAGCACCAGCTGTGTCTCCATTCAGTCAGGACATGCTCCTTGGGCCAGGAAGGCTGCAGAGACACCTCCAGTCCCTCACAGATTTGTTTCCACTAAGGACATCTACTGTTGTGGAAGGAAAAATGAAGAAAATGGGGAGACAGTTGGCGACAAAGTTCCCATCCCAGGGAAAACCACAAGCTTCTCACTTCCTGCTGGTGGCACAGGTCTTGGGGAGCAGCCGTGGAGCCTGCCACTCTGCCCGGGCTGCTGCTGGGAGCAGAGGGGACGCAGCGCTCCAGACCCTGCCGGGGACCCTGCCTGCTGCGCTGGGAGGAAACACAGGCAAGATCCACAGGGATCTCCGGGCTGCCTCTCCACCTCCAAATCAGTATTTAAAGTTACAATGGGAGAAAATGGCTACTTGTTGGTACAAAATTATTTAGTTACGACAATAAATCCCAGCTGAGCCTTAGAGGAGACACAGAAGGAGAGCAATTTTTCCTACCTGTGTAGTGAATGAACTGTGTAATTCTACACTCTCCCCCATAGATGTGTTGTTACACAGTCAAGCAGTGCAGCCACAGCACAGAGATTATGGCTGAAACACAATATTTGTATTTATTGGTGCACTTCCAGAAGTTGCCCTCTAACACACGCGGATAGGGACACCATGAACTATTCCGTGATCCCACGGACAGCTTTCCCCCGCGCACAGCCTGCAGGCCTTGCACCGCACAGATCAGATGGGCACACGCTGGCATTAAGCATCTCTAGAAATAAGTGCTGACCGGCACAGCCTGCTTGGGCTGGAACCGGAGAACGTAACGCCATAGCAAAGGGAAGTGATCAGCTCTTAAAATGATCGAGCTGCCACTCATTCATTTACAGCACATACTAGAGGAGACTTCCAGCTATCATCTGCGGTGCATCTGTCCGCTTGCACTTACCACCGCCCCACTGCCCCCCAGCAAGACCTGCAACTGCACGGTAACCCGAGTTTTCTTGCAATCTGATCTGTAAAAAGCAGCTGGCTTCCCTTCCCTGTCCCAACACTACCTTGGGCTTTCTGATACTCTTGGAGACCTAACAGGGTTTTTATTGAGCAAGCTGGCATTGGGTAACTGTAAACACAAATTCTCACCATACCTCTCTAAATATTACTTACAAGGTCAACATGTCTCATCTACCCTTCACCCTGCCCTCCAAAACAAACAACAAACAAGTTTTCTTTAGCCCCTCTTGAGTTTTTGGAAGCTAGCTACCAAGCGTAAAATTAAGATACCACCCAGTTGTGTACGCTGCTTAAATACCTTTGGCTGACACGGAGGGAGAGCAGTCCCATTCAGGGGTACCTGCATACAACTT
>WHYT01017411.1:507921-530200 GCA_009806455.1 Tetrax tetrax | reverse complement strand
TTAAAAAAAAAAAAAAAAAAAAGTAATTCCCATATCTTTTATTTCACTTTCCTACTTCCAACTGTCAAGCATATATGACACTATTGGGATTTCACTTGGAATAAAATTCAGGATTGCCAACCTGCTTTACTGTCACTGATCCTGTGATATGAGCTTTTCTTAAAACTCCAGCTTATAAAAATAAATCATATAAAGCTCAAGGATATGTATTTTAAGCATCTGAACAGAAAAAGACAGGTAAACATGATGCATGAGTAACTAAAAAGGCTCAGACAGGAACACAGATAAGAAAAGCCCTACTTGTATTTAAGAAAAAAAAAAAAAAACCAAGATTTTAAAATTAGTTCCATTGCTTTGACGACATATGCATAGTTGATCAGAGTGAAAATGTTTAAAACCATATATCTTGCATTTTTTTTAAACTCTAGATTCCAACAATGAAAATAGCCCCAGGCATGAGCAGGTTGTAAAAATTCCCTTGCTACAGAGCTTGCAGACAGACAGTATTACTGATTTTATTATTTTTTAATATATCCTTTATGTATCTTGTTGAGAAAGTCTTGAGGAACCTCGTAAGTGCTTACAGAAAGTTAGTATCTCTGTAAAGCATTTAAGGAATTGTAATCCCTCTATATCAAATTTTTTAAAAGGTTCAGACAGTCATGGACAAAAAGTTGTTCTTAATGACACTCCACAGAACTCAGCTGCTTTTAAAAGAAGTTTTCTGGTTGTATCACCTTGGATTCCCCCAAGCCTGTCTTCAAAAGAATCACCTGACTTTTCTTCTGCCAAACTTTGAAAAAGTTCGTTAGCAAATCTTGGAAGCAAGCAAATCTTGCAATTATACCACCACAGAAAGGGCTATGGCCAGAACAGAGAGTTGGGGAACAGCCCCTCAATCCCTACTTACAACTGGCATTCCCAATTTACCAAGTTACTTAATCACATACCTAGCTAATCAATTTTAAATTAAGTGACTCATGTACTTGAAGTTAGGCACGTCCTAGGGCAGCCTGATGGGCACTGGGAACCACGCGTGCTGCCCTGCAGAAAAATCAGCACACCTAACATTAACCTAGGTTTTATAAAAGCACACCTTCCCGTTAAGGCCACCACTTCCAGAGACATTCCGAAGCCATCCGGTATTTACACTGTATTGTGGAGTACCGCATTTTCTGATGCATGCCTTCACTCATTATTGGCCAGTCCATCAACAGAAGTTATAGATAAAAGTTTAACTGCTCTGGTCAGCAGTGAAATGTGATTGCTGTCAGCTCCGTCAGCCTTGTGCTACACGAGTGATCCCAAGAGGTGCTGCTCCCTTGGCTGTATTAAAGTAACGCTTGATGAGGAACCAGTAACCTTTTTCTTCCCCAACTGCCCAGACAACATAAGGTTCCCCTTACTTTGGCATCTCCGTACAATACTGTCACTCACTTTCCCACTGAAACAATTTACTAATGCTCCCAAGTTTCCTGCTGCAGTTCCTCCCTCTCTTGTAGAATTAAAGCAAGAGAGAATAGAGACAGGGAGAAAATATATCTAGAACACTACGGATAATCAAAGCAAGTCACAAGGCTGAAACCGGACAAATTCATATTGACTTTTATACAAACAAAAAATATCCACAGTGTACTCCTAATTACTAAAAGTACTCAGCCACAGGCTGAATTGTAGCTGCATAATTAGACCCAGTGAGAACAAACAAACAAACAAAACTGTGTCCACACAGATAGAGCTACAGGGTTTGGAGCTTAGCTCCTAATGTTTTGTTGTCATTACACTATGAAAAATAAATTCAAATGTAGGGACTTACCGAAGACTCCCACGCACTTAAAAATTTGTCCTCTCTTTTCTCTTTTGTGAAAGATTAAGTCCCATGTTTTCTTACTGAGAGGATGGCAAGAAGGAAGTAATTAGCCTTCATATCAAGCTTGAAAACAAAGTCCTAAATCATATGATGCTCTAGTGTCAGCAAAAGGAAATGAGCATAAAATGAAAAAAAAAAAAAAATTGCTTTATGTCTGAAAACACAGTAAAAGTTATGGAAAAACAATTATCAGTGTACAGAGGAGCCCAAGAGCATCCATTTGCTTTTGGGCAGGCTTTAGTCAAAACTAAAAGCAGCAAGTGCCACATCTGAGAGCATCTCAAGGTGTTTGTCTAGTGCAGTATTTGAGAAGCAGGGCTGGTGCCCTTTTTCTGATGCCCGTTTCGTTGAGGACAAGCCCTCCTGCTCTTCTGGTATGAGAAGCGCTCAGGGCTGGCACCCTCTCTGCACAGGAGGTGGGGGGAAACTGGAAGGTCACACCTACTTCCGAGCCCTCTTGAGACATGCAAGCCATCCAATTTACCCCAAAACGTCCCACGCTTTACCCGCAGGGGCTACTGGTGCCCTCAGGCAGAACAGCAGCAAGACTCCTCCTGAGAGCTCCCCTTCAAGGCAGGAGGGATCTAGCGACTGACAGACAGAGAGAGCAGAGAGGAAAGCAGGAGCCTCCTGTACCGTGAGGATTAGAAAAGACATTTGGAAAAGCATTAGAACAAAATGAGCAGAACCTCATTAAAGAGCAGGAGCCTGCAGTACACGCAAGGGCTCCAAAAGCAGAACGGCAAGGTGCGTGCCAGGAGCACTACGACACATTATTATATTTGGGAGGGACAGACCCAGCCCCAGCCATCAGCCTCAGACGCTCTCTGGTACGGGCTGCTTCCCCAGCACTGGGATGGGACATGGGCACGAGGTCCCCACGCAGGGACGCACCATGACAACCAGGGCTCACCAGCACTGGTGGCAGCTCCAGGCCATTGCCTCATCTGCAGAGACAATTAGATAATCTGTAAAGCTGGAGAGACACCCATAGATTTACAAAGGTTTTTAACGGTACAGGCAGGTAGCTCCCAACAAACAAAGTCATCTTCAGGCTGCCACAAACAGCTTGCTGTACAAGGCAGGACAACATTTTTATTCATTGGAGAGAGAGGAAGGGAGGATGCCATCCCAGCCTGAGGGGCACGGGAGGTAGTAATTCTGCTCCTCTGCCTCTTACTTTACCTGAATAACTTACTCAGCAAGGCCTGCTGACTTTATAGCCCTTTTAGTCAAATACGTGTAGGCACTGGGACAGACCTGCCCCTTCACAGGAGACAGCACGGAGTATCACTGCACTAACAAACATTTCCTAACAGAAGAAAAAAAAAAAATTAAAAAAAAATCCACTACCAGGCTCTGTGTTTTTTAGAACTAAGTTTATGAAGAGAGCATATTTTCTCTAACACTTAACAAAACCTCAACTGACACAAAAATACAGTTGCATTTTTTTCAAGCTGGTTTCCCAACAAAAAGCCTGCTAACAGATTTTTGCCAGCAGCGCTGTAGATTAATCCACCTCTGTCCCTGCAGCAGGAAAATAAAGCCTCACACGAATCAGCGGAGCAAGCTGCTGCACTCGGCAGATACCAGAACTGCATGTGCTACAAAATACAGCACAGCCAAACGTAAAGGTAAGGGTTTTGCACATTACACTATCATTTTTGTTATGCTCCTTTTATCTTACAAGATACTCTAGAAATTAACTGCTAGCCCAGAACATTTTTAACTCCATTTCATTTTAAGATTACAGCTCAGACAATCTTAAAGCAAAAGTACCATACAAAAATGAGCGTTCCCATTTATCTTTGCTAAAGGGTGGGAAATTAATATAAGGCAAATAAAGGCAGAGTTCACTGTAGGTAATAATTTCCAACGCTCTGAATTTATCGACAGCTGTAGAACTCCTCAATTTCTAACTAAGTATAAAGGGAGAAAGAAGCAGCAGCACTTATCCTGGCACACAAGGCAGCTGAGTGAGGTCCCTGCTACGCTGACCTTGCCATCTGGATAGTGGCAAGCCCACTGCAGAGGCATTTCCAGCATTATCCTCTATAATCACGTAAAATGGTATTCTGAAGGGAGAGGCCAAAAATCCTATGCTCCAAAGATCCAGCTGAGAGCAGCAATCAATGAATCCCCTTTACGGATGCCAGGCCACACACGTCACACCGTGATGCCCATGTTACCACTTCACAAACATCAACAAATTATCGCACTTTCTGCATGAAGATGTTGATTTTCATTCCCCTAGTCCTACTGAGTGAGAGAAGAAACAGCAGGCAAGAAGCTGATCCTATGTCCCCAGTGAAAAACTGAATGGACTTCACTGGGGGCTGCTCTATGTGCAGGATTAGGCCTGAACAGTTTGCAAAAGGCTTCGCGATGAATTGGTCACTGAGCTGAGAACAGAGGCTGGGAATCCTGGTTCCTAGTTCCACACTCGCTACACAAGCGCTGCCTGCTCAGCCTCTGTAGCCGCTGCCTTCTCCCACACTGGGCACCCAGGCACATAACTGGACTTTGCTGGAGCAAGAGGACACACTGCCCGTGAGGGGCTTCGCCCGGGAACCTTCCATCAGCCACACTGCAAGAGCCCTGTGCTGGAAACGATGAAACAGCTGTAGCTTCAGCTCCTGCCTCAGTATTACACGCCGGCGTTATCAGTCTCCATCTTTATGCCAGGAATTCTGCAGGAATTTGCTTTCTGCAGACTAAAGAGTTAGAATGAAAGAGATAAAGGGAAGAGATTATTTTTGTGCGAGAGAGAGAGAGAGGGAGAGAAACAGAGAGAGAAGATGAAAGGCTTGGTAATTACACAGTTTAACCTTCTGCAAAACACAGGCTGAAAAAAAATATTTTTTGTATCAAGCCTGTAACTTCTAAGTCTCCTGTATGGCATTCATCCTGTCCACTACTCTCCCACCTGCACTGCAACAGCTTCCAGCCTGCGTTCAGGCCTCTCGCACGTACGGTCTCTGCCCCAAGAAGCTTGCTTAGCGGCGCCGGACAAACCCCACTGCTTCAGCGGCAGAGGCTTCAGCCAGCTGAGCACAAGGGGCATTTCTTCAAACCAGCACATCTGGGGAGGAACCAAATACCTCCAAGGCCTGAGATGTAAAAGATAAAGGACTCAAAAGGAGATCCCCCAACAATGAAAATACACACAACCCTCTCCCACGCACCCTGACATAACAAGACTTTACAGGGCTTGAGGGAGCAAGCAGAGCAGTTATGATATGTTGAAACAAGTAACATCACTCATTCCTCGTCTTGTACGGCAGACAGATTGACGGATTGTCAGTGCAAAACTTGGAGATTATTTCAAAAGGCGGCAAGCTGAAGACACACTGTCAGCAAAGGGACCAAAATCTTTTCCTCAAAATTAATAAACACAATCCCTGAATCCCCACGCACTCTGGACTCTTATTAAGACACAAGCACAATCCAGGAGAACAACTCCTGGTATGAGCCCACAGAGAAAAGAGTCTGTGCGTCTTTTCCAGGTAGAAGAAACTGTTTTCATGAAGGGCGTCACTATTTAAGGACCAACAATCCAGACAAAGAAAAACTGGTTAATTATGGAAGAAAATGACCAGGGGACATTATGGGGTTTTCAGAAAGGCAGCAATGAATCAGCTAACCAGAACATCAGATAATTCCACTGAAGCCAGTCTCCACAACGATACTTCCCAATTCCGGACGCAGCCGTGACATTCACTAGTTTGGTGACACATAACTATGACTCTGATTTTCCACACGGCATCAAACTCGCTCCCAGCCTGTCACCTGCAGAATGGGAAGGCTGCTCCACAGGGGCGAACATTTCAGGAGGAGGCGTGACGGGGCCATACAAATGCAGGGGTAAAAACGGCTTCACAGAGCTTGTTGCTTCAAATCTGGCAGTGTGCAAGCCTCTACTGAAGCCTACTACTGGTTTAGTAAGTGTTACACGTAGTGAAGGTATGCAGGCTAAGGCGAAGCAGTTTGATAGACTACCTGGGAAGCTGCAGTGTCCGGCCACTCGCTCTACAGGGAAGGGAGTTCTCTTCATGGGAACCAGTTCACACAACGTCAAAGTAAGAATTTTGTGCTCAGATGAATAAATGAGATGCAGGGGAATCTTGTAGATTAAATCACAGACAAGCCTTCTCCACAACAGAAATCGAACAGCATGCCAAGGTTTCCAAGCCAGTCACTACTGACCTGTCCAAAAAAAAGCTGAAGCGTAATTTAAAGGATTTCTGTAAAATAAGCCTCTGTTTCATCTGAGGCCGCAATAAGAAAGCTACAACTGCTGTGGAGTTTTAGTTGGTGCATAAGCCTTCATTCTAGAGCTGTGCGAGCAGCGGGCAGCATCTGCTTAAAGAACCAAAAAGAACTCAACGTAAGTGTGCTGGAAAAATAAAGTAACACTGGAATCTATCAACAGATAGGGACAAAGGCCATCCCTTCCTATTACATTAATATCAATATGGCCAGTGCTTTCAGTCAAATAAATATTTCTCCTGTTACACAGGCTCAGCTTGCTCATTGTCTACCAAAAACCACTGAGTGCTGAGCCACGCTCCTGTTAACTTCTTCCTCCAATGAGAGCATTGCCCGACTGAAACGAGCCTGTATCACTGCCAGCTGTAATACAACCATGAGGTACCTCACAAAAGGACAAAAATAGGTTCCAAAATTATAAAGACAAAGACTTGGCAAAGATAAAATGATTTTATATTTTTATTGCAATTATTTGAGCACTAGCAAACTTCAGCCTTTCCTGCTCTAAGGAAAGGTGGTGTAAAGAGGTCAGCACAACCGTGCCCTATACCCAACAGATTACATTTCTTCGCCTAAGATTACACAACAGATGTGTAGAGAAGATGTTTCCTTCAATTTCAAAAACAAAGCCCAACACAAACCCCCAGAATTTACATGCAAGTTCTCCCAGACCTTTGATTAAGTCTAACACCCTTTCTTCCCTGCATCTTCCCTCTCCCAGCCCACAGCCCGCTATTTCCTACCAGTGTGAGAGATGTTCCGAGGCATCACGGGCTATTCTCAGTGCAAACCATCACATCTTGCTCCTGAGCAGCACTGACAGCTGTAAACAAAACACCTATGAAAAAGACTACTGAGGGTGCAGACCCATGTCTTAAATGGAAATAAAAAATTTCTATCTGGCCAGACTCTGTATCTGTAGGTATGGTAAAGAAAGAAATACTTCTTGCAAGAAAAAACTCTGGTTAAGTATAACTACCACGCCAGCTATATTTCACTACAAACAGTAGGGTTACGCAGTGGTTATGCTGTATTAAAGTACTCCTTGCCACTATTTCATACCAGGCTTTAGGCTTTCCTATTCAGTTGTATTAAATTCAATTTTTTTACCTGGCAATGGTCTCCAACTTAGCACAACGCAAAATACAGTGAAGTGGTACAACCTTGGAGTTTGGCCTGAATGCCACTTGTTGTCTGCAGTTGCTGTAGGGCCAATTAAACAAGGCTCATTTGCAGCAGGAAATTACCTGAAGGAGCGTTTTCAAAGGAAGACAGCAAACTCCTGGAGAAGCGGGAAACATTCCCATGGAAAAGAAAAAGCCACACCTGTAAGCTTCAGGTATTTCCTTATTATGAAACTTGATCTTGGGGACAAGACATACTTACTCAGCATTTTTCTCCTTTCTTGCTGCCAGAAGTAGGTGATGTATTTGGGGCATACGCAAAGCTATCTCTTTAGAGATCACCATTTTGCAACAACCTGATCCTTTCTGTTTATTAGCAGAAGCTGGATCTAAGTTTTTCAATACTATACAGAAAGATCTCTATAATGGGAGCTAGAATACTGTCACAATAGGTGTGGTTAAATGTTTTCTCATCTGGTTCAGAGATACCAGAGTCAGGCAACAACTTCTCAAAACATAACAAAAGATGACACTTCATCAGACAACACAGATGTGCCAGGCAATAAATCTTGCAGCAAAAAGCTCCCTCCTATTTTAATTCTAATCGTCACCGATTGAGAGATACAATTGTCTTTCTCAAGACAGACACAGGAGAGGTGAAACCAAACCAAACATCTTGAACAACTGAAAAAACACGGAAATGCTCAGGGTTTCATTTAAATTCTGGTGTACTCATTTTGGTCTAACCAAAATAGCCCATCCCACTGTTTGCACAATTTCTGAGATCAGCAGATACTATCCTGCAGTTGCCTGCACTATTCAGAACAGCAAGGAGGCTTGTTCCAGTTGGGCACATCCATCTGTGTCCCCCTCCCCTTTCACAGACGCATCCTTTCAGCCCCGAGTACGGAACAGGCTGGTGATCTCCCCCACTGTGACTCGCGTACCTGCGCATGATGAGCACAAAAAGGTGCCCCCACAGCTTTGGCACTTGGCATTGTTCTACGATCTTTCATCTAAATGTTAGCAAAGCAAGCTGTTTTGCAGCACTCTACAAGAATGCTTTTTGTTTGACATCTTGCTATTGTTGCTGTGGGGGCATGAAGAACAGGCTCTCGTGTATGCAGAAACACAGACCAGCTCGGACTACAAAAAATTACATCAAAAACAGAGTAAACACTTGGTCACGTAGTCCATGCCAAGTTCTGAGTTTTACTGCTGACAGCACCAGGTTTATCCAAGCTACCTAGTTTAAAGCTATAGATACATTCCTGCTCTGTGAATTGGTCTCGACGTAGGAAGTTTTAGCTTTTCATCCACAGCCACAACATTTGTCATCTGCAAAGGGCAAAATAAGATCCCAGTGCCTGGTGCCCAGGTTCTCCAGCTAGTAAGGAAAAATTAAGCAGTGGCAGCAGTAAGAGTCAGAAAAGTTTAAAGCATAACCTCTTAAGATATTCAGATATATTATCTAGTAAAATCTATTCATGTAGCAGTGGCCACGGTTCCGTCAGAAGGAACGCTCCAAGGCTCCTTCAGTGCCAGCAGTTCAGAGCTCACAAATAACCCTTGACAAGCAGCCAGCACGCACTCAGCAAGGATATACGGCCTGCCGGGACCAGGACTCCAACCAGCTTGCTTCTCTTTCTTGTTCTTCCACAGCTCTCTGCATGCCTGTGGGTAAACCACTCCATCTTCCCATGCCTAAATTCCACATTTGTGTAAGAGGGATAAGCACTCCTGGCTGCTCCAGAAGGCCATTGTCAGGCTGCATGTACTAGTGACTGACAGGAGCCTAGGTACGACAGACAAGCACCACAAAAAATCATCCCTCTGCCCCAAACACTTTATGAAAAACAAATGTTCCTTAAAAAGCAGATTTCAGATTCAGTTCCCTCGTAGTTATCACAAAGAATAGTAAGTTAACAAAAACTCTAAAAACGTAAAAAAACAACCACAACACCATTTCACAAGGTCTTTTCATCTTAACAATTAAAAAAACTATATGCACAATTACATATGATAAAGGTAATGACAAAACAAGAGAAGAAAAAAGGTGGGTAATGATATTCCTTCTAGCTTAAAAAAAAAAATTATAGTGCACTCAGTTTGCCAGTTTAATAGGTGATGTGACAGGTCCTTAGTTCATCTTGGGACAATCTGAGAAGAGAATGATTAGCAGTGTATGATGACAGTGATCACTAGCTGGTTCCTGGAAAGCTGATAAGTTATTAAGCTAAACAATGCATCACTATTATGAGCAAGTCAGTGCACTAACTGTAATTTCCTTGAAAGCTGAGCGGTGCGTGATTATACTTGTCCACTCAGACTCCCTGCTGGCAGCTCCGGATTCTGCTATTGTTCTGAGCGCTAGAGCCTTCCCAGCGCCCAGGATACAGCCGCGTGAAAACGCGTTCTTCACATTCAGCCTTCGCTGTGGCAGCTGCCATCCACGCATCCTGGGAAGAGAGACATTCTCTATCCTGAAGCACAGCTTTTAGAGCCCCTGAAAACATGCGGTTTTGTTTGTCAGCAAGAGCTACCTCTCACTTCCAGCTGAGGCAATTTCAATTTCAAGAGTGCTCTGACACTGGAATGACATAAATACCTACAGATCTATTATACACATACATATAGCTGTTCATTTATGTGAATTAAAAAGCCCCACATACATAAAAGTACATCCCTGGCTGTTTTCTTTAGGACTCTTAGGAAGACTGCTGTTATTACTGGAAGCTCAAATGGATATCTTTCAATTCACATCTCACTCTCAAGATGTAAGCAAAGACAACAAAGCACACCTCCACAAACGAACCTACAAAAACTACGAGCAGAAAAGGCAAAACAAAAAGGCAGCAGCAGCTGGATGACAGGATTTCAAGTGGCTAATACAAACATGGCCTTCACTTGTCCTATCAAAACAAGGCAGTTCTAGCAGTGGTGATGATGCAGGACTTGGAAAAACAGTCAGGTCCTACTGCAGACCTGCTTTGTGAGATGGATAAGCCACTCTTCTTTCTATGTGCTTCTATGTGTTTCTTCCTCTGCAAAGCAAGTCAGCAGCATCTCCCCACTTCTCAGAAATGCAGCCAGCACACAACACGATCCCCGGAGCGCACAGGGATTGCTGCTGCGTGGCGGGGCAGAGAAGGGGCCTGATGCTGGGCTGCTGCAGAAACGGAGTAAAGCGAGCCCCTAACCCACATAGCTATATGGAGAGGGAAGAATAGAGACTCCCACTGTGATTCCCTAAACTAACTCTCAGAAGTCTTCACTCTTGCCCACATGAACACTCGCACCAAGCCTCCCCTCCCTTTGGTGCATTTTTGCCATGCTCTCATCCTGAATATTGCCAGGAGGCAAAATTTTTAAAATCCCTGAGTGTCTTCCCGTCCAACAGCAACAGACATCTCCGAGTGTAAGCCCCATTGACTTCCAATGAGCCTTGGGGTGCCAAGTGCTTAAGTCATTTTTTTTTAAATGGGACTTAGGTGATTCTGAAAATATTATCATGTACTTCACATTAGATTTGATATAAAGTGAACATTAAGTGGGAAGAAAACCTGACACTGGGAACATTTGACAAGTGCTTAAAAGGAAGGTCCTAATTCATTTTAAACTTTGTTTTATAGAAGACTCATTTAAGGAGCACCGTGAAATTCTTTCATTGTCCTTTTCTCTGCGCTGATCCTGCAAGGAATATCAGCGATATGTTTAAACAAGCCAAGGAAGAAGTACCACTATTTTGAATCCAGGAACTGTTCTATTCCTGTCACTTAGGTTATTCAAATCCAAGTAAAAGGGAAAAATTCTTACTGCTGGAATTAAAAATACAAAACGAGCAAGTGTAATATTCAAAACGTCATACTAGTAATACATACAGGATAAGCCTGCCTTGTAGCTTTGAAAAAAAAAGTTAACGCCATTGCTACTCGCACACTTCACACCTTTACAAATAAATTCTTTTTATCCCTACAACAAGATCTAATCATCTGACTATTTTCCTGGGCAGTAAAGAAGGGTAAAGGAGTCAATCATTTCTACTCCAGCGCCAAACTTAACCGTCCCATGGCTGCACTACTGCAAGTGGCTGTGAGCCTGCGCCACAGACAGACCCAACATGATCTGGCTTCAAGGCTTTGGGGGGTTTTTGTCTTTTTTCCCCCTGAATGTGGATCACACTCAGCAAGTTACTGGTAACTTCCACGACAGTGGTGGTGGGAACTGTTAACTCAGAGCCAGGCATTTCATCAACTGCTTTGCTATGATTCTCCAGCTACACCCCCAGTTATGCAGCCAACAGAGACTGCACCTAAAGACGGAGTCATTAACTGTTTGAAGTACTGTGCCATCTACAAACCCGTGAGAAAAATGCACAGTTATGTTCCAGTCAGCGGGAACTCAAAAGGAGATAAACAGCAATAACATGCCATGGAAGGCTATCAAATGTGGATTAACAGCCAAGGATGTATCAGTTTGAAGCCTCAGTGATATACTATAAGCACAGACGAAAATGAACTTAAAGCATATGCTCATGTACATCTCAAAAGGACACAAATCTTACGTGAAGCATTTTACACATACATACACATGGTATTTATAATTCCTGACTTTTTTCCTGTCTCCTTTTCCCCCACCAATAATTAGGTCATTATCATCCTTACAATGAGATACCCATTCAAAATAGACTGTTTCACAAGATCATTAAAAGCTAATAGATAACCACATTGTTTTGGGACTATTTCATATTTAAATCATTGCCTGAGATTACAATTCAACCACCATCTGAATGAACAAAGCCATTCAAACGCGTACAGGACGCACAAAGTCCTTTTACATTAGGCATTCCAGGCTGATTTCACACTCCTGTGCTAACGAAAAGTGTTTCTGGCCTGTCACAGCATAACAGCTACCCGGGGATAGCTCAGGGATTCGGCGCAAACTCTTCCCTTGGAGACTTTTCTCCTTCCTCAGACACGAGGCTGTCCCTCCACGCAAACACAGAGTGCTCGTCTTGGGGTCAAGCGTCAGCAGCCCCCGGGTAATGAGACAAGGCATAGCGCCAACAAAATGAATGTACGTACAGGAATTATGAGAACGACGCAGACGGAGGGCCTTGGAGTAACTTGATACCAATATGAAGACTACAGAGAAAACTCTTTCACAGAGTGTGGTTTCATCGCATGACCATGCTTACAGTAGGATTTCAGAAACCGTAAAATAACCAAAGCACAACTCTTACTGCAGGGCATCATCACACAACACTGTACATTCAAGTTAAACCAAGTAACATTTGGACTTCATGCTATTCTAATACTTCCCCTTACTTACTTTACTTCAGCTAGTTTTCCAACAGTTCGCAGTCAATTAGCAGTTTCACATGAAATGCTCAGAGAAACATAAAGGACCAATAAATTACTGTAGTAGAGAGTCTCCTCCATACCAACAGGTCTCTCCAAAATTGAGAGGTTGTACAATCTCACTCTTAAGTCCAAAAAACACTTTGTTGTGTTTAAGTGAGACATTAAACCACACGTTATAATGCTATGCAGAAAGTGACACCAAATGGAACAAAGCATTACAATGTCAAGGTCAACAACATAGAATAATGTAATGGTTTGGGTTGGAAGGGACCTTTAAAGGTCATCTAGTCCAACCCCCTGCAAGAAGAGAGCAAAACAGAAGAGAGCAAAGCTCCATGCACAGCTTCAAGCACAAGATCCAACCGGACAAAATCCCGAGCAACCTGCTCTAGTCAACTCTGCCTTGACCAGGAGGGTTGGGCTAGATGAACTTCAGAGATCCCTCTCGACCTCAGTCATTCTGTGCAGACTTGCTATTTTTAATTTTGTGATGACAGCACGGTACCAGGCTCAGACTGAAAACACCACAAAAAGGTTAAGGCTGCACTACGGCATGAGCTGTGCAAGTCCTGCGTGAAGCTCCTCTGTAGCTGTGCCACATCCACGCTCATACATGCTCAAGCCAATCCTGTAGCTTTGTCATCTTCTGTTCTTCCTCTCCCCGCCATCACTCCCCTCCAGAAAACCATAAAGCCTGCTTTCGTCAAGCTGAATTCTTGCTAACCCTTCTGTGCTTAGCCAAAATTACACTATACTTAGCCAAAACATCTAGCAAAGCTGTTCCCGGCCGCCATCAAAACACTGTTACACCTGTATGCCAGCAACACTGAAAAGTAAATAACCATTTAAAAAAAATAATTGTGTCAAAAACCCTTTAGGAATCCAGTCATTTTGTACATTTGTAACTACCGTTACCTTGCCTGCAATGCAGGTGACTCAAACCCATTTAATTTTGCAGAATAATGTATTAATTTCATTTGCACAGAAATTGCTACAGACTGTCTACACTGCTGAGTTTTGCCTGAAAAAAGACCTCTTAACAAAAAAATAATCTATCTCAATATATGTCCCCCTAGTCTACAGAAGGGAAATATCACAAAACACAGTCCCACCACTCACCGCAGAAAACCATTCACTAACGAGTCGGAAACCTCTGGTAAGCTCAGGAGACAGCAAGCCACAAGCGCATGGTTTCACACCTTGCTAGTTCAGCAGATTAAAACTCTGCTTGGCTTCTGAAAATGTCAAATGGGTAATAACACGCAACTCAAAACACATCATCTCAGTACACCATACACTGCCCTAAATTCATCCCCACAGTGGTGAGAGACAGGTTAATTCTAACATTTCCCTTTTGCAACCAAGTAGTTTGAACGTGAAAACAAAAGCACAATTTTATTTTAACATCAGCTAAGCCGATTTAAAGATATCTGAAATAATTTTTGGAGTGATGGCACCCTTAGGTGTAAACACGATAATTTAAACAACAATTATCAAAAGAAGTGTGTTCGCTGCTGAAACTCCAAAGCAAATTAAACAAGTCAATTGAGGAGAAATCAGTGACAAAGCAACTGGAACCAGTCCATTTACGCAATACGCCAGATTTTGACAGCAACAGCATCTTCTGCAAGAAGGGAGAATATTTTCCTCATTTCACATTACTCAGTTCAGTTCAGAATGATCACTAGTTGATTCCAGATTGAGAAACAAATTAGGAACTGAAAAAGCAAGTAAACTTGCCTTTTTTTTTCTTCCAGTCTGCAAACAAGTAGGTGTGGGAGGCTGCGCTCTACCAGCTCCAGTGCCTTGACAAGCGCAGTCTCAAGTCACCATCACTTTTGTTTGTTTAGTACAGGCCACTTTACACTGCTTAGTTATAAACATAAAATAACCCGAGATTTTTTTTTTTTCCTGAATGCTCAGCACATTTAATATTGCTTATTAGTTTAAAAATAGCAAAGGAAAATGTTTGTTTTCCATGTTATAATCAAACTCCAATTTCCACCCAAAAGCAGCTTGAAAAAGATCACAACTGAAAGATTAATCATGTAGTAAGTCATCCATCACTTTCAAAAAGGAATAAAAATAAAGACTACGTAAATCTGTGTAAATGAATAAAGTTGCTTAGATGTATACAGAGTATTTCCTTCTCATAATTAAGAATAATCTTTTTTTCTTCTTGCAAAGACTACATTTATTTACAAGTGAGTTATCAAAAGAGAAGAGTCAATCTTTCCTTAGGAAAAGAAATAAAAGCTACAAATGTGAAACAAGAGTAACACGGCCATTTCCATCAAGGTCTCTGACTTGTCAGCTTCAACCAACTCACCCTGTAAAACAGGATTCATGTGTGGCATGACAAGGGCTGAATACTGATCTTCCAGCCACAGGACCAGGATAAATATCCAGGTATCACTAAAACCAGGGCGTATCATCACCCGGATTCTGACACATAACATTTCTGAAAAACCTGAATATAAAAATACAGGGAGAGTCACACCTACATTTCAACTGTTCTACCCATGTCAAAACTTGTGAATTTTCCCCTCCTAGCTGCAGAAATCCCCCCCAGTATCATTTTTTTAAAATTCATCTATTTAAATACTTTACATAAGATTTAAAGGTTGCATTTTACTCTAAACGTTAGTGGTATAGCTTGCAACACCTTATGCCATCTCTAGTATCCTCTCTAATGAGGTCACTAAAACTTGCCAGGAAAAAAGAACTTTTCCTTTACACTTACATCTTCATTACACTCACACTTACAGATAGGCTGGGTTTCTACTTTATAAACAATTTGTATTGAAAGAAATTGGGTCAAGGACAGCCTACCACCAATGACAGCCTACATCCCCCTACAATTACTGGCCAGTAAGGAGCACAAGTATCTTAAAAGCATCTATTCCATCACATTAACAGAACTTAAGTGGACTGCAAAGGTCTGAAAAAAGTCACTTTGTCTACTGAGGCATCCCCACAAAAGCATATCTCAGAGGTCCCCAAAAGATTAACAACTGGTCTGCTGCCACCAAGCAAACTCACCACTTCTCTTTTCCATGTGCCAACTTTGTGCCAAACAGCAACTCTGATGTTTCAGCATTAACTGCTGGGAGCCTTCTAAAGCAGGCTGCAGACTTTTTATTTTCATCTCTGGTAAAGCACACTTAACAGACCAAAGTAAAGAAGTCTGTTCTGGTTGGTGAGGAAGTTTAAGCATTCACTGCTTTTTTTTGGATGTGAAAATAAAACTTTATCAGCCAGTACAAAAAGTTTATTATATATCAGACCACAAAAATGAGATCAGATCCTCTGTTTCCATGGCCAGCACAGTAAAACTTTGTGCCGTACATCTGAAACCAACAAGGGACTGTACAGTCACAAAACAGGCTTAATCAACCTTTATTTCTTTTTCTGCCATAATAAAACATTTTTGTCCGTTGTTTTCTCTCTTAACAAATACACCTTACAGTTAGCTATACAAAACCAAGCTGAGTGCAGGGGGGAGGAAAGATCTTTTTACTTTGAAATTGTAACGGCAACTTACAGGCTTTGCTCTGTTGATTCTGAACTGCAATGAATGGAGTTATTTCCTCACATTCCTGTTGTATAATTCCTCCTTTACCAGCCTTCAGCTATCAGCAGATCAGAGCTAGAGTTTACTCTGGAGTTGGCAGTAAACAAAAGAACAAATCTGCACTGTTTCCCCTGAAAAAAGAAATTGCAGCCCTTGTCCAAATATATTAAAACATTGAAACGTGCAGGACGATTAAGGAGCTGTGTCTCAGATAAATGAGGTAGTGTGCTCAACAGATTAAAAAAAAAGAGAAGAATTAAGTGGAATGATTTACATATTTATAGAGCACAAACAAGGCACTGTCAAATAGTTTCAGCCATCAAGTGGAGCTTAATTTAAGTTATAACTCAGTGGAAGGAGTAGCCTGTGGATTCAAACTATTGTGTTGATGAACAACTTAGCTGTTACATGCTGATGACGAACACACAACAGTCACACTTTTCCTTAACAGACGCGCAATACATTTGCTCTACTGCTGAAGTGTAAGAGCTCCCAGTTTGCAGGGGGAGCCATCTAGGAACTAATAAAAGCCACATTTTTCATTTAAATATTGACTTTCATCTGAAAGTAATAAACAAAGATTCAGCTGAAGGGATTTTTAATGAGTTACATGGCAAAAGATAAATATTTTTCCTCTTTTTTATTTTTCAGCTCAACATCAGCAGGCATCAGTGTTGTTACCTTATCCCCAGATGATGCATTACATCTCTGCAACAGTTCTGTCAGTGGATGGAAAGAGTTTAGCATGGGAAATAAGGAAAAACAACCAGCTCACTACAAACTACAGCCAGGTATTTATTTATTTAAAAGGCAAATGTCCAAGTTCAGACCAGAGGAAGGAAAAAAAACATCTGGAAAAAAAAAATAAAAAGTGAACAGCCCTGTTAAACCATCCAAAATCTAAACCAACATTTCTGCAGCACATAGTGCTCCCCAGCATTACACTGTGGGTTGGATCCAGTACTTCTGTTCCACCTTTTGAATCTCATGTAGTTTTCTAAGCACTCCTGTCTGCTTCTGACTTGGCACCTGCCTTCGTCTGATGAGACCACACGGCAGGTGAGGACTGCACGACGGGCAAAGACAGACATAAAATAAGGCAGTGCCCCACCGGCCATCTCATGGGCCAGAAGCAGAAAAGAAAGTGAAATCACAACAACATTTGTAGATAAACAGCAAGAGACCATCAGGAAGGAAAGCTGCTCTTCCCAAGGTTTAACGTATTAAAACACTGCAGAACGTTCTCACAGCCCTGTGGCAGCTGGAACATGCAGCAGCCCTAAACACAGATTGATGACATGCACAATTAAAGAGCTTATGTCCTTCGCTAGCCCAAACAAGTAACTTCAATTCTCTCTCCTTCTCATTTATCTGACTCTCACTAGCTCTTACTCATCCTGAATATCCACCAGCAAATTCAGCACCATACATGCACATGGTGATGCAAAGAAGGCGGCAGAGTGCTTTAGGGAAGAGCAGGCAGGCAGCAGCCACGAGGCTTCCCGTCACTCCAGCCTCCTGTGGTGTCTGGACATCAGCGCTCCGTCCTTCTGTACCAGATGGTCACCAAGTCAGACTAAAAAAAGTTGCCAAACCTCAGATATCACACACATATACACCCCCAGGAAAAAAAAAAAAAAAATTAAAAATAATCAAGACATGTGAGAGTTTTTGCCACATCAAAAGAAAACACAAGCAACTTGGTTTTGATGAGTAAGCACCGTCTTACAACTTGCAAAAGCCTTAATTCAGTTGTCTTCGTAAGACACACAGGATAGCAAAAGCCAAGGTGGGGTGGGGAGCGGAAATAAAAGGTTTTAAAAACAGGACTAAACTTGCCTTTGCCAGATGATCATTCAGTGTTGCAGACCAATCTGTACTCACATAAGGGCATAAACGCCATTTGTTTGTCCGAGATCATGCCAAAGGAAATAGACTGCTGATCTCCTGAACGGCCTCAAATGATGCACAAATACATTTTAAGCATTTGTTTGTCCTATTATGTTCTGCAACCCAACATAGACCTTTTATTACAGTATCTCCAGTTTCAGGACACCTAGACAGTAAACAAGTGATCAGGGTATGAGAAACACTTATATTAATAGCAACAACACACTGTTCGTAAGCAAAGGTGTCACTTATTACTAAGCAAAAACGGACAGATTACCAAAAATACCACCACAAACTTGGCAAACAACAAACTTGGTTTCATTTTTTATTCAAAGAGCGAAGAAAATCCAGCTTATTCTGTACAGTTTATCATTGCTTACTTCTTGCTACATTTGTATTAGAATGAATGTTTTTAAGCACCTCTCTGCTCTAAGAATACCTCCTGCCTCCGAGCATCCCATGGCAGAGGCTGCACGGCACGCGGTGCCAAACACGGGCAGAGCCCAGCCTGGCTCTCCCACCCCACCCGGCTTCTCTGGGAAGCCCCTCACTCGCACCGCCGGCCTCTGTATTTAGGGCCAAATCTGCAAGCTTGCACAGGGCCTGTAATTCTGCTCCAAGTCACCGACGCACACAAAATGCACCTCTAGAAGAAGACCAGAGTCTTGGAAAAGAAACCAGACTGACAGATGCTTTTGAAATGGCTTCCATAAACACTTCTGTGGCCAAGGTCTCATCCTCTATCCATGCAGAACTTGTTCCTTCTCAAATGCCCATCTCAAACTGAACACCATCAGAAAACTCTCAGGGACTTAAAAATTTGTAATGCTAGACACATGATCTACAATTATTTTAACTAGCCAGACCTGTGAACAAACTAATCTATCAACTTCATCCTGGTTATAACTTAATGGCCTTAGAATTTAAATAATACTTTTCTCTCTCAACTCCTTTATTTGACTGTTTACCACCAAATCTTTATATTCGGTACCGGAACACAGAGAGAAAAGGGTACTGGTTAACTCATTGACTCTAGATGTTCAAAGGTCTACCAAAGCACTAGCCAGAAACCAGCCTGATGACATTATGCGATACAGTGCTTAGAAGAACCCCAATCCCACTTTATTCTCCAGGACTGAAACTCTCCACATATTTTCAGATCCACTCAAAAGACAAGGTCAGGCTCACCTTCCTTCTCCCTACTGCATGCACCGGTGGCTCAGTGCAAACATTATCCAAGCCTGTCCTTCCTCCCCCACCATTCAGATGTAATTCCTATGCAGTAAAAGGAGATGCAGTTAAAAATATTTTGCAATTAGGAAAAAAAGTCAAGACAGGAATGTAGCAGCACATTAGTGTGTTTATCAAGCCCTCAAGCAGGTTACATCACCCAACGACGTGAGATGGTTTAACACTGCCCAAGGACGCAGAGACACTTAATTTTGGTGGGAGGGAAGCTGTTCCTTTAGCAGCACACAGGGAGCTGCAGGTGAGAGTTTACAGATGAACACAGTTCTCTGCTCCAGAGAATTAACATTTACAGAGGCACGTCCAAAAGAAAAAAGGCACAATGTTAAAACCAGGCTGCATTTACACACATAAACATGCGGCACACCTTCTGAACAGGCGAAGAACCTTGGCACCAAGGAACTCCTAAACCAAACACAGACAAAACAGAATCACTAAAACAGTAGGATGATGATGACAGCAATAGCAAAAAGATTACACACGTGGAAATCTTCAGCGTGCAACTAAAAATTACAGGGGTCCGCTCTTCTGCTGTGGTGCCTGGCAGAGCTCAGCACCCACACAGGCAGAGCATCGGGAGCACCCTGCTCAGTGTAACTGCTTAGGAGTTTCACTAGTACTTATTTCTCCACTACCTGTCTTAATACAACTTTCCATAAAACACCTCACGCCTAACAAAGTTATGATTAATAGTGTTTTTCTTTCAGCTCAGTTCAGCTCACCGTTTTATTCACTACTGGTCTCACCTCTTCACCTCGTTAACTGCTTTCTTGCTTCTGGCCATCGGAATAGTTCCAAAATTGCTGTTCTTTGTTCAAAAAAATACTGCTATTGTAACAGAAGCTAAATTAAAAGACTCATGTCATGAACAAGGGCAAATTGAAAGTGGCAAAAGGCCAAATAAAAAGAAGGAGATTTGTTACTTTTCCTTCCCAAGAGGATCAAGAAAAAATGTACAAGATTTAAAAAATTATTCCAGCCCTTTTCCCTGGTGTATGACAACACAAAAGAGACTCCAACACTCCCTCCAGATCTCTTCTCAGAAGAGCCTATGTAGAAATTGTAGCTTCTGGAGTGACTAACATAAGGATACTGATGATGTCATTGCCACCTCTTTGGATCACATCTCTTCCACAAATCATTATTTCTTACTGGCAGCCTTGCAGCACAGGTAAGAACTCCATTTAAGGTCTCACTAGGAAAAATGTAGGTGGTATAAGTAGCTGGCATCTTTACCATCTCATCAGAAAAGATCAGCAGGGATGCAGGCCACCTTTCCCTTCCATCTCCCAAGTGATCCTTTTCAAATGGGGTGGCTGAGAGGGGAGATTTGTCTTCTACCCCATATAAAAAGTTTTTGTCTTCTGAGCACATTCACTTCTTAAAGGAGGAGGAAAAAGAAACAGTGGGATGATAAGCTTATGAGGTGACATCACCCAGAGACCCTCATCTTCCTCATACACATAGTGTTGATGAGAGCAGAAGGTCTGTGGTGCAGGGACCTTGTTTGCCTCAGGGCACGTAAAAAGCACACGGGGAAAAGCAATATTCAGTATTTCAGTATTGTCAGTGACACAAACAAGCTTCCCCTTCTCTCCCATGCATCTCTACTGTCCACAAAAACAACAAAACAAACAAAAGGGAAATAAACAGAAGTTTCCCATGCCAACAAACCTTTCCACAAACAGCTTTTTATTCCTGACTAGTGAGATTCCATGAAAGCCAGGGAAAGATTTTTGATACTCACCATGCACGGAAAGGGCCCGACCCCAGCATAACCAGAGGCAATACCAAACGGTCAAGTGCTGCACCCAAACGCAGGACAAGGTATGACTCCCCAAAGGGCTTATCGTACTGTCCTCACCCTTCCACAGCTCTCTCATGTTGAAGATGTTAAATGCAGTGTGAAGCAAAAAGACAACTTAAAAAATTAAAAAAAAAACCAACAAAAAGAAGAAAAAACCACCAAACCCCAGTCTATACATTAGGAGCAACAGATTTACAGATTTCACTGTTGATGTTAACAGTGACATTTTAAGCATGGGAGGGGGAGCAACAACTCCTCCAAAAATCAGCCATTATTTTCAATTATAATGAAATAGCACATTAAAATCAAAAATGTAAGAATGAAGAGCCTTGAATGCCCTGTTGAGTATTCAGAGACAGCAGTAAACAAGGTGCTGATATACTTTACACTGCAAACGACATTAGCGGTGAGCCAAATGGGATGAGCCCCAAATCAGAGTGAAATTTCAATGCACGAAGTTTAACTGTAAGATAAGGGACTGTAATCAAATTACACCACAAATAGGTCCATTCATCCGCAAGCATTATCACAGAGAGAGGATTGAATTACAGCTTGGAATAAAACAATTTAAGAAATAAAAAGCAAATTTATTAACTATTTATTATTTTCCTACTGCCAAAGAAAATTTCCCACCTTCATACAAGAAAGCTACCTGGGATGAATCTGGGAGAAAACTGAAATACTAATTATCAGGCTGGAAAAACAAGAAGAGTTTGAGTTGTATTATTTACATTCCCATTCCTCCTTCTGCATAGAGCAACAAAGTCAACAAGCTAAGTGAAGACATGAGAATACGCAATTGCAATTCAAGTTGTTTTGCTGCGAAAGGCCTAGGCAGCTTATCCACACTCAAACAGCCAGAGTATTTTTCCCTCCTCCTAGAAAAAAATAAAAAAATCCCACAGTGCCTTCCACTCCGTTTTCTCCCCCGAAAGCGATCACAACCCGTATCCCTCAACCCCACAGTTTTTAAAGAGAACCAAGTGCAAGGCACACGCTGCCCCTCGTCCTCCTCCCATTTGGCAGCGTTGAGAAAGCACCTTTTAAAATAAACACGCGTGGGGAAGATTCGCTCTTTAAGTGCTGCAAGGAACAACAACCAGGGAGAAAAAAAAAAAAAAAAAAAAAAAAAAA
>WHYT01017411.1:488552-505622 GCA_009806455.1 Tetrax tetrax | reverse complement strand
TTAAAAAAAAAAAAAAAAAAAAAGAAGAATCAAGCAAACAAGCAAAAAAAAAAATCCCCCCCCCCAAACCCACAAAACACAAAAATACTTCTTCATTTTGTAAGTTTACATCTGGCGCTCTCCAAAATTGCAATTTCTTTCCTGGGTCTGTTCAGCTGCTATGGTTTTCCAAGTCTCTCACAGAAGGCCTGAAGGCCCCTCTGAGCCGGAAACACAGACCTAACGGCTACGTGAACCTTCGCATACTTGAACGTAGGAAGCATTAGGAAAATACAAAGCCCTACCAACACCCAACCTAATTTTCTACACATGAAAAATACGCCTGGCTCAGCACAGGCAAACTTTTCAAGAGCAGGCAACCTGGCAATTAGCCAAAACACTATTAAGTGCCCCCTTCTCCAGCTGTCATTAGTATTCAGGTCTCTCTCTCCCTTGTTGCCAGGTACACCTGGGAGATTCCACACAAGGAGCAGCCTAGAATGTCTTTTTATTATATATAACATGCTCTAATATCTTGTGATCATTATTGCAACTCGAAGGTTTTTTTGCAGCTCAAGAGGACTCACTTGGCCCAGCCACAGAGCAGGGCCCTGTTGTGCAACATGATGTAACCATACTTTTTTATTGAAACCAAAACCCATTCCCTGCCCACACAGCTTCCAGTGTCGGTTACCGCAGCACATGCTGGGCAGACAGAACAAAGTCATGGGGAGAACGGACAAGAAAACAGGAAGATGAGATAGCAGCAAAACATATCTCAGTGTGAGGACCAGGCACCATGAGTCATCTCCTGCCTGGATGGAGAGCAGAGCACTTACGAGCCGTCATAAATAGATGAGACTTCTAACTGCTCTAGGTCAGATACTGTCCACAACACTAACCAAAACTTGGGGTTTGGGGCAATTTTCAGATATCTTAGCTTCTGCTCATGGTCACAAGGTCCTTCTTACTGGTGAGCAGGGCAAGAGCCATCTCCTGTTTGCCCTGGGGCACTGTTTGTCTAGAATTGAGGTCCTCAGAAGGAATGTAGTGTTTTATGAAAAACTCAAGTTCAAGAAGATGGTCTGTATTTTTGCCTTGAACATGTATCTCGGCAGCAACCAAGGTACAGTCAGGTACAAGTCACCAAGTTTCCTTTGGGAAACTCCAGCTCTTGTGAGTCTTAATTTTGTCTGAATGCAAAATTTCTCATAAAGCACACTGCAGTGCAACACCCAAATCTCTGCCTGCGGGCTGCTTCCAAACTAAACTGAAAAACTCAACAACAATCAGTGTTTCAGCAAAAAGAAACTTAAAGAAATGTATAAACAGTTGAGGTGAAAGGAATGTAATTTGCATTGTGACGAAGAGTTCATGAAGATCAGCACTGTACACAGAGGAAAAATAAAGGAGAATTTCTAATCACGTGAGTCATCATGCTTTATGCAATTACTCCAAACTAGAGCAGGATATTTCAGCATTATTTTATTTAGATGGTGGAAGGAAGTTCTTAAATCATTTGTGGTCTCTTCTTATACCATAAAAAAAAACCAGCCCCAAATAACTATTTAGTTCTCTAAGATGAAGCTATGGTAGCCTTTTACAGATGGATTTTAACATACAGTCTCTAAATTTTTGGCAATAAAACCTCATTTAAAAAAAATATATAATTTAGATTAAATTCTCTCATACAAATGTGATTTGTATGACATTGCACTGCTGCAAATCTAACATTGCTATGCTGTTGGCAGAATTATCTCTTCTTTCAAAACCTCTGAAGTTCAACAGCATCTTGACCTCTGACTAGGGCTTGTAGCAGCTTCTGAGATGTAAAATAGCAGATGATACAAGTCCTAATGTCAGTGATGTAACAGCAATACCCGGGATAAATACAGAATCATAGAAGGGTTTGGGTTGGAAGGGACTTTAAAGACCATCTAGTTCCAACCCCCCTGCCCAAGGCACGATGAATCTGGTGTCGCAGTTGTTTATACCAGCATTTGCCTTTCTGCAGTAGACAGAGCACATGAAGTTCTCAGCATGTCCATAGCTCTGGTGTGAAACCAGGGTCAGCGCGTGTTTCTAGGGTCCCTTTCAGATTCAGTACGTTAGGGACACAGCAGTCTGTTCCAGCTTCTGAGCTCAGACAGTACTTTCTGAATGCAGACTGTGTTTAAAGCTTTGAGGACTGGAGGTATCTTCAGGTCAGTCACTGGTTTTGGCCAAACGGGAAGCCATCACATTTCTTAACAGCCTTAACCAGTTTATTCTGAGATGAAAGTTACTAAGTAACTATAATTATCCTGGAACTCCTTGCTTAAGTTAAACAGGCCTTTTTGACCCAGGGAAGGTAATGCTTCCTTAGACAAGCAGGTAAACAAAGGCACAGAAAGGCAGGCAGTGACCCAAGGTCACACCATTCGTTATCATCATTTTGGAAGTACAATTCATAGGCCGCTGCTTGATCAGGAGACCTCTGTGAGGTTGTCTGAGGCAGACAGGATGGGTTTACAAGCAGCTTCACACTTCAGTGAGAATTTTCTAAAAAAAAAAAATTAAAAAATCAGTTCTTCAAGAATAATCATGTGTAAAATATAAAAAAATAAAAACATAAAAAACCTTCCCAAATGATAGCTTCTGGGCTTGCTTGTGAAAAATTACCCATTTGTTTAATTGAAAAGAGCGATTTATCAGCCTAATTTCCTTCTAGCAACCAGAGACCTTTCCAAACTTGATTGCAGTTAATGTGCCAGTGTTTCAAAGCATTTTATTCAACTATCAAACAAGCTAATGAAGACCTTTAATTTACTGTTGAAGTACAAAGTGGGCTGAGCAGGTCAGACGTTTCGTGCTCCCAGGGCAGCAGAGGTGTGGATGACTCTGCTGCTGCGTCAGCTCCTCAGAGAGGCCCAGACGTCCCGCAGGAGAGCTGGGGGAGGCCAAACCAGTAAAAGGATGTGCAGAGGCAGCTCCCACTCTGGGCACAAGCCACGTTACCCCTAACCCAAATAGCAGCAAACAGCTCCAATTAAACATTCACAAGCCAGCTTGCAAATGAAGATTGTACAACTAAATATCTTGGTCGAGAAGGACAAAACCTCACCTCTTAGTTCCCCCATTTATGTTCTATGCTTTGGTGACACCTGACAGCTCCTGTCTTAGACCAGAAAACAACGGGACTCCCAGTGCTGGGCTGGGTAAAGGAAGTTGTGGCACTTGCAATCAACGTGACTTATCCTCTGGACAGAAGAAATGAGATAGCATCTACCTGTCAGGTATAGCTGGAGATAGCAGCTACCAGCTGCAGTCCCAACAAGTAAGTAACTTGCCAAAACTCAGTACACCACAAAGTGGCAGGCTAATACTGTCCCGACCTAAGGGGAGCAAAATTCGCTCAGCCTTGGTCTGTGAGGAGCCAAGCATAAATATTTGGTCTTGGTATTTTGCTCCATTTCCTTGTTCTCTTGGCTAGTGGCTGGCAAAGCTTCTCCACATCCTTGGAGACTGAATGGCTACAGGCACTCCAGTGAATCTCCCATTCTCAGTAACACCCAGTTGCACTATTAAGTTGCACCTATGACTCTACTGGAAACATTCAAAGTCTGGGAGGGAAAATAATTATTAACAAAAAGAGGAAAAGTAGTGTGTGTGTTGCTGAACCAAAACATCACATGAGATAGAAGCGGAAAGTTTCCTAGCCAAGATGCTGATCATGCTGGTTTACTGATCAGGTGAGCTACTTAAATGCGTTTGCTGCAATCAGCATTATTGAAACGGGCTCAGCTCAGCCCATTAGCTCTGTGCAAAGCCAGGTGAAATTACTAAAGTCATGTCCACTTCACGAGGGCTGAAAATCATTGTTGATGCAAAACTGAGACAGCACGGCTCAGGATGTGGGAAGGACGTCTTCACAGCTACTAGGAGGTGTTAAAGATGACCCCATTCTCATTTACTTCTGATACTGAAATAGGCAATTGAAGAAAATGTTCCCCTCCACCTCCTGCCAGCCTCCTAAAGATCAACACATCTGCAAACACATTCTGCAAACCTAAGGGAAGAACGCCAGATTGTAGCCTGCCTTATCTCTTCTGACTTGCTAAATGTATTTCAGGCCTCAAGCATCACATGACTCTACATAACGTGTGGATACAATAACTAATGTGGCTTTCATAACGGATCAGCAGGGATCAGCAATGTTGAACAAACACTCTTATTTGCAAAAGCACCTTCCCAGCCTGTGAAGCAGGTGACCTTGTTTCCCAAGGGTTACAGTACAAAGTTAATGATCTGCAAATTAAGTATTAGAAACTCATGTGAAATTTATCCACAGCTCTCCCTCAACCTCACCTTTTTGCACAGAATCAAACAAACGCTGTCGCTGCTCTATAGAAACCTAGGTCAATAAGAGAGGCGAGCTCCTGACAGCGCAGGAGGCAGTGGACAGTGAATTTCTGCAAGAAGGCACTTGCTGGTGGGACAAGGTTTCACGAGAAAGCATAGATGAGTATCTTGTTGAATGTCCTCTGTTGTGCCTCCAACTGAAGAACATAACATGTCTCACATAGTCTTACCTAGTCATGTGGTAGATAAGTAGGACTCCTGGGGACAATCTGGGGACCCCTAAAGCCTAGGTCCATGTGTAAGCTATTCACGTTTTCCAGAACAGTTTTCTACACACTGGACAGTTCTGATTGTACAGGACAAAATCCTGTATGCTCTGATGGACCATGGGATTTGGGTATTCACAAGATTTAATTCCAGATGAAATGGCACATGGAGAATTCCCTGCACTTTGCCTCTCGCATTAATAAATGACATCCCATGTAATGGTCAGAAGGCCCATGGATTTACAGAGTAACCTTGTGAGCACAGAAGGCAGGACAGTTCTGACCACACTACGCTACTCTTACAACTGGTGTAGTTGAGTTGAGCTCACAGGGTTTTGCCGTAGCCACTTTAGGGCCCCTTGAATCTCTCGTCGGTATAACCTCCGGATAAGGCCTAGGGCTTTTTTGACTTCATGGGCCTGTGAGCACCATGCTCTTTCCTCGCTGGGGAGTTTTTGTCAGTGGCAATGCATTTACTGCAGTTGAAGCTGGGCTTCAGAAGTTGCAGCCTGCCCTAAGGGACTAATTCCTGCACATTTGCTGGGCTAGTCAGAACTTTTGTCTGGCTACGGGACCAACAGGGAGCTCCTGTGACAGAAATTCAGCATGAAGAGGAAACGGTGGATATTTTAAATGCACTTTAACACCTGCCCCTTTTAAGAGACGCTGAGGCAAACTGGCAGGAATCCCAGTTAGGCAGGGCGGCTTTGCTGCGACAAAGCAGGGCCTGTTGGTCATTTGTCTCTAAGAGGTGGAGGGCCTGATCCAGCATGTCCAGGTCTCTCTTGGCAGGAGCTCCAAGAGGAAAGCAGCCTGGTCTCTCTAACAGCCTCCATTTCCTCCAGCACATTATCAGCATCCATTCCCTCCTGTTTGTCTTCTTCAGAAGGGTCTTTTTTAACATGATAACTTAGATAAAAAAGAGCCCTTCTGGAGTGATTTAGAAGAGAAAGCCATTATTCTCATAGTCTCTAACATGGGCTCTTCCTTCAGCTATCTCAACCCTTTTGATTCCAGACAGCGCATTGCAGCAAATACTTGAAAATACACTCCCCCTCTTGCCTCTCATACCAGGATAAGGTTTTTAAACCATTGTTATCCCTTGAAAACAGGATACAGCTGCATGTTCAGCTCTCATGCGCTCCACAGAATTTAATACTAGAGATACAGCAAGACCAAAATGAAGGATGGACTAAAGAGACGTAAAAATAACTGCACAATTAGAAAATACACACAGATTTGCCTACACAAAGGCTGCTTCTGTAACACTTGGGAGTCATGTACAATTGCTTTTGGCTCAAATTTGCAAGTGCAAAAATGATGGAAATGTCTTATCTATGAACAGGTTACTTCTGCAGAGAACAAGAAATGTATTTTCACTTCTTCAGATTGCGTGTTCCACCATGGTGATGAGGGAATACCTCTCTCTTGGTTTGTACACCGTATTTGTAGATTCACAGATGCTGCAAAGGAGGAATTACTAAAACAAAGTCAGTGATGGACAGAATGAGCTGCAGAACTGGACCGTCTCACCTTGAATCCCGTTTCTGACAGCAGCAAATGTCGATGGCAGAATGTAGGAATAAGACACTTTTGTAGCCTCTTCTGCTGCACCCTGTCTAGTGTCTAACCAGTACAAAAACTCACATTTTTCTAAACCACTCTTTAGACCGTGAGCCTTTATTTTAAGAGCAAAATTTTAGTAATAATAATCTGAGTGCCCTGAGGAACTAAAGCTGAATTGAGGAACAAAGAGTCTTTACGACAGCAGGGGAAAAACCACTGAGATATTTTAAAATGGAACATCACAAACACCGAAAACAAGCAGAGTAAAGAAATGGGACAGTGAGACACACAGGGGAGCAAGTGGAAGGAGGCAGAGTCAACTGCATTTAACTGCAGAGAAAGTTTGCTGTATACAAACCATTTTCACTCCTGGGCTTAAATCAAGGCTTTCCTCTGCCACTGGCCCAATAAAGAACAGCAACAACAACATGGAAGAATGTTCCAGCTTTGGGGATGAAGGGAGAAAATCAGATGCTAGGTTCTGAAATATGGTCACACAAAACCCCTCCCATCTGCTTCATCTCCCCCTGCTACAGCAGGGAGATGTCTGTGTCTGGAGAGCTGACAGGTTTAACTAGAGCATATCAAACTGGCTGTTTGCAAGCCCCCACTTCTGCCCGTATCAGACAGCATCTAACAGACTTCTTTACACTCACAGTCACTTCTTCAGATTTCAGTTTTGATTACTTCAGGGCTGTGTTTCATGCTATGCTGTTATTTATGTTAATGAACTCTGCCTACTCTATCATTTGGTTCAAACGAGGAGATCTTTGGAGCTGTTATGCTACGCGCAAATTCAGGATGATACAGCAAAGTAACCTAAATGGAATGAGGCCAAACAACATGTAATCATGTCTAACAAGGAGGGAGGGTAGGGAGTGCAGAGGGGGATGGGTGGGGGGAAGCGGAGTGCAATAAATACTGCACACAGAAAACCAATCATTCTTACTACACACGAGGCCTGACAAACAATCAGGACAGTTCTGGCTTAGAGGGGAGAGCAAGGTCTGGCAATCAAGTGGATGGACAGTGAAAGCCATTTCCCGAACTGGCAGCTGATTTTTTTGTAGAGGTCTGTTTTCTCAAGGGGGGAAATGTAGTCCTAAAGAAAAAATCCTGCAGTAAATTGCTCTTAGGTTTTTTTGTTGGTTTTTTTTTTGCGTTCCTGTTCATGACTAGGAGAAAGCAGAAAAGGAAAAAAAGAATGGAGTTACACCAAGGAGAGAGACTCCAGACAGTCACCTGCTTCCTAATGTGTCTGAAGACAAAGCCTTCTCACTTCTTGGCATTGGAGTCTTTCTTACCACTCTTCCTATGTAACTCAAATTAGTTTCTGCTCTTCTTACTCTTTAAGTGGATTGAGTAGGCAATGCTTTTCTGATCTGCTTATTGGGCAGAGCTAGAAACAGGATAAACTTGTGAGGCACAGATAACACTAAATGTGTCCACATGTTTGCAGAACAAATAGATGAGTCGAAGGTAAGGCAATATATTCACCAGAGCATTTCACTGCTTTTGCTGCAGTAGGGTGAATAACAGAAAGGTGTCTGCACTGGAATAATCTGTCCCAAGGGGAAATGATAATGGAATAAAATAGTACACAGTATCCGTTTAACTAAGGAATGTACAAAAAGAAAAAAAGCAGAAGATACTAAAGCCTAAGGAAGACCAGAATTCCTAGCGGCTTTTATTCCTTCCTCATATACCAACCACGCTCATGGAAGTACTTCATGTTGTTCTCCGAATTCTTAGACATGAACCTATAACGAAGCATACCAGAACTCCCCCTACTGAGGAGCTACCACAACCACAACTAAATATTTGGGGAATTTCTTTGGCGAAAGACTTCTCTGTTGGAAAGTGCTGATTTGTTGAAAGCAAAGCTTTCTGCGGAAAAACATCAGCTTCAATGAAATATTAGTGGGGGCGAGGTTCTTGTGCTCACAGTGCAAGTGCTCGGCAAGACCAGGCAGATGCACTATACCTTCTGGGACTCCTCTGCATTGCCCGTATACTGCAGGGTCCGACAGACAAGCAGACAGAAATACAAACACAAAGCAGAAAGGACAGCCTTTTCAGCGTGGAAGGCCAGATTTAGAAGAGGAGTTTGAACCTGGCCTTTCCCAGTAGGCGACTGGGAAGTGGGCTGCTTCCTGTCTCAGTACCTTTCTTGAAGAAAGGTAGGCTTAGGTGCTTTGGTTTTCTTTTTCAAGAAGAGAACATACAAAAAGACAGAAGCATTAAACTTACAATGAAACAGCACTCTGTTCCCACTCCCTAGTTTTAAGACAGATGATATCATTTGCAGTCATGCTAGGGACTTGATAATTATTTTGGCTAAAGAAATCTAAACAAACAAGAACAAAACGTTGGAACTCTGTGTGATAGCGCTACGTTTAGAAAGATTAAGCATAAGTCTTAAAATGAAAGAAATCCTGCCTTGCTCTCTACCCTCCAGTCTGAGGCCGAGTCTCCTTGCATGCCCAGTTCCATACTCGTTGCCAGCACCATTTCACTAAATCAGTGGAACAAGGCGCAAGCTGGGCCCCCTGACTAGGAGACTAGCATTTTGTGATATGTTTAAAAGCCCTAAAAATCTTTCTAAAATGCCAGATCCTCTGTTTAAAGGATGTGGCTGCAGTAAGATTTTGTTTGAGATAACCTAACAGTGGGAAGTTGGGTTTTTTTTTAGCCCAGATGAAAAACAGAAAGGTTCTTTCTAGTTCTTGACTCTCATTCTATGCTATCACGACCAACGGCATTGCTTAACTCCCTTCCCAAGCACTTCAGGCCCCATATATGCCAAGGACTCTTAAAACAGCTGAGCTGCTTGGCAAATTCTCAGTTAGTTCCACCTGAGTGTGTGCTTGTCCACGCCGATGGCTGCACAAAGGCTGCTTCTGCATGTGCTCAGGGTTGAGCAGCTTGGTGTGCGGCTCTGTGATGTCTCTGCCAGAGGCAGGTGACGCACGTTTCACTGTAGTGGTCCTGAGTCCAAAGAGAACTGTGCCTGATTCCATGTTTCCAAGGCAGGATCACCAACTAGCTTGAAATCATCAAACTCGGACAAAAACAAATGAAAGAATTATCTTCTGGATATATTTATATGCCTAGCTATAAAATATGCCATTTAAAGTGGTTTTGGTCGATTTTTTTTTTTTTTCTGAAGCCACAAGCCATGAAAACAGGATGAAGATAAGGTCTTGCAGACACTGCTTGCTGGAATACACTTGAGCTTAAGCTGAGGCTCCAAGCACCAATGAAGACACTTCCACAAACCCAGAGCCCACAGCCACCTTGACACAACTCTTCAGTTAGGAACCACAGCCATTTCAAAAACCACAGCATTATCTCATCTTAAGTCCTTTCGTTGGTCCAAAATAAGCTTTATTTGTGGATCAGTATTATGTGATGGACATTTTTATGTCCCTCATTTGCTGTATGCAGTCATTGTTGTGGCAATAAGCGATAGTGCCTTGCACTTTAGGGTTTGCTGATGTATAAGCCACTCCAAGAAACCCCCCGTGGAGAAAGCAGCAACGACCCATGTATTAGCCACATACAGAGGGTCGAGAAGAGTTAAAGCATGCTGCTGTGCCATCAAACCTTCCCAAGCAATTACCAAAAGAAAGGTTAGTACAGACACTTTGGTCTCAGACTGTGTTTGCCCATCAGGTCTTTAAGCTGTAAAATTCAAAGGCCAGAAAAGGCCAAGAAAATTCAAGAGCCCCTTGGTGAGAGGGAGGGGCTGTTTGGCAAGGCATGGGTCAGTGGAAATCTGCTGTGACCAAAACAGTAAGTAATACAAAGACTGTCCCCATGTCACAACTTCTATTAGGATTTTGACTTCCAGCACCCACCTGACTGCATCTGACAGACAAGGTGGCCATGATTCAATTCCCACTCTGTACACACCCACCTTTAGTAGACATCTAGGAAAGGAATAACAAATCTGTCACCCCAAATACCATAAGAAGATTATGTTCCTGAAATGCAGATGTTGAATGTATGATTGATGCCAATCACTGATTTATTATATTTTTCCCTTTTGCTTCAGAAGATTTTTTTTTTCCTTGAAATATAAGTGTCCCACTTGCTTAGATAATCCAGTCTAAATACTTACAGGCTTTGTAAGAAGTTATGGCTTGGCTATAGCCTTTTTCCTAATGGTAGGACAAAGATCCATAATATAATGGATAATAATCCCTGCTCCTTGCAGGGGGGTTGGACTGGATGACCTTTAAAGGTCCCTTCCAATCCAAACCATTCTATGATTCTATAATCCTACAAGGCTTGATTCAGTCACACTTTGAAATCAGGTTTTGGCACACTTGTCATCTCTGTATTTAGAATCACTGACACATATTTACAGCCTTTTAAGTCTGTTTCTGCCCAACTTCAGTCTAAACATTTCCTTGAAAACACAGAAACATCAATGACAAATTCGAAGATACGCATCAACCACCAGATCGCAGAAGGCTTCATCTGATAGACGAGTATTTCTGTTACACTGCTGTCCAACACAGAGGCAAAGATTCTTTATCAGAAAGGTATCTCGCTAGTAATGCAGGATGCCAGAGACTCAGATCTCTGAACATAAACAACTTCATAATGAGGACAAATACCATGTTTAGACCACTACAGAAAAGCTAGAGTGGTGTGTTGGTTTTTTTTTTTTTTTTTCTTTTTGTCACTCAAAAAAGAAAAAAGGAACTCCTGGTTAAGTGCCTTTGCTGTAAGTTATAGGAAGTGATAACAAGGGTTTGGTGGGTTTTTTTTAGTTTTCCTCTTTTTTTTTTTTTCTTCTTCATTTTCTTTTCTCCTTTAAAAGAAATCTTTCTGGAGAGAATGGCATTGCTAAAATATTTTTAAAACAGAATGCAGATTGCCTCCCAGACATAGCACAGTCCATATATTACATCTGGTTTTATCTGCTCCAGCAGCAGGTGTAACAAATTTAGGTGGTCAGGATAACATTGTTGTCACTTCCATATTGTGGTCATTTTTGTGCAAGTCCCTCTTTGGAAGCTAGGATGAAGTAGTACAACGCCATCAGACTTTCCTGGGATAGCACTACTTTACGCCAGCTCTGATTTTCAGGCTTATTCTGTATCTACCAGTATGATGTGTGGAAACAATTATAAGAGGTTTAAGACCGATGTCTTTCTGTAGTTATTCCATGCTTTCTTGTACCGTGTTTTGCTGATTTACAGATGACTTGCTTCTTAACCCAGTTTGCCCTCATGGTATCATAGCCACTCTAGGGGCTTGTTCCTGCTATGCTAATCAGTCACTTTGTGCAACAGCTGCGTCGGAAATTGGATGAGAAATATACATTTACTGCAGAGTAGCAGCAAGCGATCCTTAGTACTGAGCCTACCATCTTTACAAACTTGGAATTCCCATCGGGTTTTGATTGAGGTGTGCAGAATTCACCTTTAAAGGTTGTGTAGGAAAAGAAACAGTGAGGGCAAACACTAGCAGGGTCTCTCGTGGTCCTCGGAATGGTAACTACATCATACACTAATGTAAGGATACCAGGAGTTAAGGTCCTTCTACAAAGAGCAGAAATTAACTGTTATTTTGCTCTGTTCAGGTATTTTCAACTAGGTATTTTCCCATACCTTTTTTTTTTTTTAGAATAGAATGAAAAACACTCTTCCAACCAATATGAATGAGATATTTTAAAAATATATTTCTCATTTAAATTAGAATGAAAAATTCAACTCCATTTTTTTATTGCAACTATTCATTTTGTCTTATCTCTTTCAGTTTAAGCTTCCATTTATGTGTTTCAAATTGTACAGTTTATAAAAGAAATTGTTCAAAGCAGGTGTTTCAACAATGTCAAAACCTTCCTGTAAAAATTATTTTAAAAGACAAAATGTGATAGGATAGTCTCAGAAGAAGCCCTATTGTGAAAAAAAAAGGTTTGATTGTAATGAATTATCATTTTACAACACAGACATTTCAACAAGAAATTCTTGATTAATTCCTTCCAATAACCTCTCAAGAAGGAACATCCTTTTACTATCGACGAGCTTGGAATTACTGTGCAAGTGTGCTGAAGAGTGCTAGAGTCAGGTACATGCTCAAAGCCACCTGGGCACTTCTCCTTCATGAGTCACTCGGGTGACCTCAAAGGAAGCACAGAGGAAGTGCTCCTCTCAAAATGACAACAGAACAATGCAATCCTCATGCCTTTGACGAATCAGGCCAGAACAAAGTAGGTTGCTTTATTTTCACTTGTCACTCGGTATCCTTTTGCACGCTCTTCAACAAGGAAGACAAGAAGAGTGCATTAAGTGGCTTTAGCTGTTCCACATTACCCTGTTCTGCATCTATATTGATGATATATACCGAGTGCGTTAAGTGAATTCTTCAGAGCATGGCTGCATCTGAAGTTATGTTCTCTTTCCAAGGATGTGAGCAGGGAGCATGTTCTGAATCTTGAGATTCCATTCATTGGTGGAGTATGCTGCCATTGTAACACTAAGCTGCCATGAAAATGATAGCTTCAATTACATTTTCATGATGAGAAGTTTCCACTAAAGCTGATTTAACAATACACTATACTATCTATTTTCCATGCTTATGCCAATGACTTGGAAAATTGTAAAATTTTGTGCAAGAGAATAAGCCAGACCTGATTGCAATCTCCAAATGTCAGCACTGCAGTTTAGTTTCTTCCCTCTTCACCCCTGCAAATTTCAAGTCCACAAGAAACAATGCTGCAACAAGCACCCAAACGTAGGACTTGGTACTCACCCTTGCCCTCATAAGTTCCTTCTCCGAGCAGGTGGACGGACATCTCTCTACACGCCTTCAACTCTCTCTCTCACTACAGGCTTGCTGACTTTTATAATTTCTCATTACACAGCAGCAAATAATATTGAAAAAAAATCTTCGCAGACTACAGATGCCATTAATAGACAAGTAGAGAAGGGAAAGAAAAACACGTTGGTAACAACTATATGATTATGAAATTCCAAAGCTTTGCCAGATAAACATTAATACAGGTTCCAAAGGGTCACTTCTGCAGTTTGTTTTTGAACAGAAGTTTGTACAGTCAGATGACAATGAGTTGAACATATTTAAAAGATTCAGCTGTGTATTTAAGTCAAAAAGTATTATCCAGGATACCTTTCAAACCTTATGTTTATAACCTTCATTCATCTCTGAAGAGACAGATTTCTCTTCTCTTCCACAGCTGGCATACCTTGCAAACAAAATTCTTTTCAGCTCTATACCTTGGAATAGACAAGGGGCTACATATTATATTCTGCTGCGTTACTGTTCATTAAAAAGATAAGAGAAAAAAAGAAAGCATGCAGGAGTGCATGAAATGGATGGATTAGACACCTAAGGCCACAGACAACAGCAGGAATACATTTGCTTCTGTGATCTGCTTATGTTTTGTCTTGGAAAATACATTAGGAACACCCTGTCAAGAAAATGTCACATGCCTACTCATATTGAATGTAGAAGTTTAGCATTTCTTAGGGTCCGGCCTTAAAGACAATACAATTCCTATAAAGAAGCAATGAAAAATAAGTTATTTAATTTCTTCAACCACAGTAGAAGAAATGACTGTTTCTAACACCACTCAAATTGGAGCAGGTCAGTTTTTTTTTTTCCCCCTAAAAATTTTCTTGGGGCAGAAAACAACAACAAAACCCAAAACAAAACACAACTTTGTGGTGATTTCTGCAACAAACTAACATTACAAGATACTGCTAAAAATTAAAAGCCTGTGTTTTCCTGCATAACCATGCAGGTTTGTTTCTACCAACAGTAATGCAATCGCCATTGTGGGTCCAAAACAGCCCACTCCATGAAATGGATCCACGTTGGCAAGATGTGAGTAGAGATGTAGAGGGGTCAGCAGAGATGCTGCACAAAGCAACACTCAGCCTTGTTCTAATAGACGTTAGCAGCATTAGAGGGCTCCGGTGAGACTAAGAACTACAGGGTTGGTGTCTTTTTGGTATTAAAAGTTATGCATAAACATCTGTCTTCCAAGATGGATGACAGCATTTGCCTGCAGAGGGTCACTGCAGTTTTCTCCAAGCTCAGTAGGAGCTGCTGGATAATTGCAAGCAGTCCACCAAACGATAAGGCAGGTTTGGAGCCAAATAAATCCAAGACCATTTACTGATCACTCATCCCATGGCTTAAAATCTTGCCTTTCCCCTCATTTGCCTGGTGCGTGAGGCTCCTCTCATCAAATACTGAAGGGCAACAATCTAGATCAAGACAAAGGGAGTGAGTGCTACTGTTGAACAGACCATGAGGGTAACACACACACACACACACACACAAAAAGTCACACACAAAGAAACACAGTTAATTGAAAGTTGAAGACTAACTATGCTTCCTTTACCTTGCTGCAGAAAGCATATACCCCCACATATACTCCTCCCAACAGAAAACCCACGCTGACCACAGCCAGCGTTCACAGGGAAATACTCAGCTCAGTGAACAGCCAGCTAGGTCACCTCCCTATCTCTGCATTCAGCTTCAGCTGGCAGCAAGGGGTAATATTATCTTTGTAAGCGATGTAGGCAAGATCTGGGTAAATGCAGTATCTGGTTTTTAAAAACCCTCTGTCAAGATTTATATAATCTGACAAACGTAAGAACAAATGCATGTCCCACTAACCAATCCTCACAAGAGACGCGTTTAGAAGGAAATACAGAGCTCTGGCATTGTATTTATGTTGCTGGCTAAATCTGCTGGGTACTATCAAGGTCAAGTTGTAATCTTCCTCAGCGAGGTTACCCCTCCCTTACAGGGCAGAACTCACTTAATTTCACTGGGACCAATATTTGGCTCTCAGAGCATAAACTGCAAAGCAGCAGCCAGGCCACACTGCTGCAGCTCCCACAGCCAACAGCAAAAAGGGAAATGAAGCCGCTAGTACTGCCAGTACTTTGCAGGGGGAACGGAAAGGTCAGCATTTCACAGATATGTTCTGCATATAGGCACGTGTGTATACATTTGCAAGAAACTTGTTCCCTCCCCCTGGTGTACTACGTGTTGTTTTCTACACGCAGACCTCTGTTTTCTGATTGCAAGCCTTGAGGAGCTACTGTTGGAACAACCATCCTGGACATGGATATAATTGTTTGACTTGTCCATATTTTACTTTATCGAGCTTTGGCAGACAAGTTTCACATCCAGAAAAAAATGGGGGCTCAGACATAGGGAGCTGATTTGGACCCCCGTTTTAGTGTTAGCACCTTGTTAGTGCCTAAGCCTTGTGCTGTGCAGGCTTGTTCCCGTCACTTTCTACAAGAAAGGGGATAGTTAAATTGGTGTGAGGGTCCCTACTGTATGTCTTGGACATTTTCAGAGTACTGTAATCAGGTGTACTTTTGCTGTTTTATCTTCATTCACTTGTTTGTTTTGTAATAACGACCCTTTTTAAAAAGCAGAATAATCTGTCCTGGATAGTTGGCTGTGTCTGAGTGCAGTACATGAATTAACCTTCAAATGTGCAAATTTAACAGCCTGCAATTATTGCAGTCATCGTTCATTACAGACCCTGTTAAACAAACAGGTTTTTCCCATGTAGGATGAGCTTCCCCAAAACTAGCAAAACCAACATCACAGGCATCAAACTTAATCACATGCTCTCTTGCAGGTGATGGAAAGGAGGGACCAGAGGCACAAGCCAAAAGTGCAAAGAGCTTCAGAAGGTGAGCACTGCCACTCAGCACAAGGCCGGGGAAGATGTGACTGTCCCTGCTGTCCTCCCTGGAGCTTTGGCAGGGATATTGCCCCTGTGCTGGCTCCAGAGCAGCTGCACATCACCAGGTAGCACTTTAGCTTGAATTGGTATTACAAATTGCTTAGTTCCTAGCTGTGGCTCAGGACTCGGCACATCAGTGGTCCTCCTGTCACTCCAATGGCTTAGCAGAAGCTTCTGGCCAAGAAGTGGTACATACAACTAAGAGAGGTGATGTTCAGAACTGACACCAAGTCATCTGCACTCACCTACCAGCGTGCTTAAGCATATACTTACCATTAACCCCTTCCTAAATTCCTTCTGATCTCAAAGGGACTTAGCACGTACTTGAAGGCACTGAAGCACATGCTTAAAAGTGGTCAGATGAACTGCAGTCTCAACAGAATCAAAAATTAGTTTTGAAGGTGACAATGAAAAACAACAAATATGTCTCAGAAGGCTTAATATAAAACCCTCAAAAATTGGATGCTTGGGGTCACTGTCAACACACCATAAACCAAGGATTTACTGGGATCATATTTCATTAGAAATCAGTGTATATATGCTGGGAAGGAAAGATGGCAAAGGGGTTTGTAGAACTTAAAGAATGTGTTCTAATATCTAATACAAAATATTTCTTCATCACAGTTTTGTCTTTTTACTTTTATTTAAAGTTCATTCATAAATAATTTCCCCTACTTTAATTTTTGTAATATGTCTTTTTCCTAATTTAATATAGGTTCCTTAAAGATGGAAAATACTTCTTACATACATAACCCAGTTGGATTTTCAAATTCAGTTTTGCAGAATTTCAAGAGTGAAATATGTCGATGTATTTAAAGAGTTTCTTGGATGCTGAAGGCACTAAGGTCTTTCTATACCTAGGGGAAACTGAGCTACATAGTTACTACAGAATAACTATTTCACAGCACTCCTTTCAGTGCAGTTTAGTTATTCAGAGCAGCTGCAGACATACTCCTGCAAAATAAAAGTCACTTTAATTTTAGATTGAGGAATGAAAACGGGGTAGCTATGCCAGAACAGTTAATTCTGCAGCAGCTAAGCCGCAAAGAATTTTCCCTGGCATAAAAGTATGCCCATTTCTGTAACCTCACTTTTAAGGGAACCATTGTGAAATGACCACAAAAAAAAAAAAAAAAAAAAAAAAAAAAAAATATCCATAAAGGA
>WHYT01017411.1:454992-488532 GCA_009806455.1 Tetrax tetrax | reverse complement strand
AAAAAAAAAAAAAAAAAAAAAAAAAAAAAAAAAAATCTGTGGTAGGGAAGAGCAAGAACATCGAGAACATGATTCGCACTCTATCTTCCACAGATTTAGTTGCATGAACCTTTGGATGTATATTGGGACTGAAGAATCAGGCTTCAGCAAAACAGTAACCATAATGTTTTCTACAATGCCCCAAAAATTTGGAATTTTGTTTCATTTGATTATATTAGTAATTCTTAGAAATTAGACTTTGTATGATAATGCAGGAGAACATAGTCTTTTTAATGAGTTTTTCATCCTTTGATCTCATTGGTTTCTGACTACCCCGATTGCTTGTTTCCCGTTGTACAGAAGCTAAGTTAGTAGTTGTATTATTTCTGGAGGTGTTGGCTTGATTTTCAAAATTTATCAGATACATTTAGCATGCGTCAGCTTTAGTGAAACTTGTGGTTTCCAGGTCTGGCTAGCTAAGAAAATGCAGTGTGTTAATAGGGCACGCATGGCCAGTATAACAGATTTGTCCCTGGTCTGAGGCAGCTGATTTAGTTTGAAAGACTTTTTTTTTTTTCCCCCCTAGTTTTGTGCCTTGTATCATTCAGCGTTGAAAGTACCTTTGCTGTGAAAGGACATTGCTAAACTGTCTGTTGAGAAAAGCTCACCTGACCCTTCCCTCCCATCTTCCTGCTCCCAAATAGTGTCCCTTAGTTGTCCTATTCAGCAGTTCCCTGCCCTTTACTATGGAGAAAACATCTATTATCCAAGCAATTTTCAGTCACCTTGGCCTCGCTACGGTTTTTCAGGAGGCCTCCAAAAGACAGATGACTCCAGCTACCTGGTCTGAACTTGGGCACTGCAGCAAACATCCTCTTCTCAACCGAGTCAGTCATCTTCTAGCCAGCACTCTTGCCTGACCTTGAATTTGCCAAACAACTCTTGGCTTTGGGGACAAAATAGTGATAACTTCTTTCCTTTATTGCCTTCTATATAATTTGACAGATAAGAATAGTTATCTGTGACGTTAGTGTTGCCCTTTCTTCCCCAAGTAGACTAAGAGAGCATAAGGCACTTACAGAGCAGGGCCATGAAGCAAAGTGGCAGATTTACTTTTAGAAATAATGTAATTACAGCATTCTCATTGTTCTGGAAAGACAATTCATGGCACCTCTTAATTTGTACTCGTGTATACTTTTTGTCTTCGATTTTTTTCCCCAACATGGAATAGAAACACATATCAAAGTTTCAAAATAGGTGATGAAATCTCCTTCATGGCAGTTAAGTACTTCAGAGGCCGTTTTAATCAGTGTATTCTCCAATAAACTGATAAACATGTTTTTATAGAGGCAGAAACTGTGTTTGCTCTCTGAAATCAGGGAAAGGAGAAGTCTTGTTCTCACACCTAAATGTATTAAAGTGATGGAACAATATTATCTCAGTTTCTAGACAGAAATAGCATAGCCATATCTTCAAATGGGCCTGCCCCCCATTTATTTTTCAATTGTTTAATTTAAAAACAGAAAACGGGCATTTGCTCTGGTTTAAGCAAACTGCAGCAGAACTTCAGATAAACATTCTCTTTGTGACAGGAGTAAAGAAATCAGGGTATTGATGAAAGTTTATTCAGCTTAGGGACTATCCCAGAAGTATCAGCCAGACACATCACTGCCTGTCCACCCCTATCAGAGCTCAGGCGTTGTTCCAGAAGCCTGAAACTATTTTTGTTGTCTGCATGTCTTACACTGGCACTGCTTGGCCCAGGCTAAGAAATGCCTATACTTCTACTTCCTCTTCTGGAGGTTTGGAGACAATACAGAGGAAACAGGAGAAGAACAAAGAATATTCTGTATCCTTGTATTCGTGCTATGCAGTATAACAAGCTGTTTGGTGGTCTGTCTGAGGCACAGAGAAAACAACTACTCCTAAGTTAGTACAGGTTCTCACTCCTCTGCGAGTAGATCATATCTGTATTGATAGACTGATAGTACCAACAGCAGTAAAAACAACAGGCTGTATTACCAATGTCTGTGACCACAACAATTTTTTTTTGAAGATTACAAATAACATAATCAGCAGATATTTCTGAATGTGTTCATAGGGCTTACTGATATTTTAGTAGTTACACTGAACTTGGGCCTTGTAGCCTCCACCAACTTTAATTGGATATCCCTTAACAGACTGAATTAAAAACGAAACCAAACAATTAATTTCTCCTGTAACATGCCAAACAGTGAGTGAGAGGACAAACTGCTTATTGACTTTCCTTTGCTCTTTGTCTTTCGAAACACAGGAGCATAGTGTGTGCGTGTATTGCGCTGTGCCCTGTTTAACCAGGGACCACCACCACTCTCGTCCGTGGTGAGGAAATGCTAACAGCAAAGCAGACACCGGGGCTTCATAGCCCAGATCTGCTATTCCTGACTGTACACAGCAGAACTTTATTGGGAAACTGCCCATTTGCTCTCCACTTAGCCAAGTACTCTCTTATTCTAAAACAATAATTTTAACAAGCTAAATACTCAACCTCATCTATTCATAAATTATATGAAACAATATTGTTTTCAGTTGATAAACTGGGTCGTAAGAGCCCTAAGCATAACATATAAGGTGGCTCAGGATTTCAACTTTAGTGTTTTGCACAAGGAACCACACTACAGAGTGAAGACAGAAGCATCATTTTCCAAGGCTCTCCCTCTCCAGTAAGGGAACTATGAGAAAATAGCACTCAGTTTTCAGTGTAAGACTCAGCAGGCCCTTCACATGCTCAAGGCTGAAAACTGTGGCAGCTTCCATCTTCTTATCTGCCAGTTTTTCCTCCTCCTTATCAGGTGCTTACAGACAGCAACAGGATGATAGGGAAGCTGCTGCTTGTGCTGCACCAGAAAGCAAAAAGCAGCACAGATGCGTACAAACACGCAGCTCAACCCAGCCGAGCTCCAGTTTCTGTCCGGCTTGCATGAGGCCAGCAAATCAAGAAGCAATTGAGAATATGCTTGCCTAAGCCTTCACATTCAAATTGTTCTCCTGCCAGAACACACACATGCAGGATATTTGATTAACTCCCACTCCAAAAAGAGCAATACAGTCCTTCAATACCTTTTCACTTAATGTGAAGGACAGGCGACAAATATACCTTGAACAATATTCAACCCTGTGACGGTGCTTCCCTTTCTCCAATTTCTAGAACATGCTTGTCAAAGAAGAGTTCATACATCACTTACAAAGAGCTAAAGGTTGCCACGGCAATCATTATCAAAAAACCAAAATCTGCACATGCAACATTGACCACATTCAACCTGTGACCACTTAAAATCTCAGAAAACAACACACACAGAAAGTCAATTGCATTTAAACTCTGACTTTGGAAGGGAAATAAACTTCCAAGACACATGATGTACAAAACTTCACATGGATCTCACAGTCCTGGATAGCAATGGATTACAGGAAAAAGATAATATTTTCCTTTTCATTTCCCCCCCCCGCCCCGAAATCTGTCACAAAAAGTATATATTTTATGGGATGTCAGTGCACTTAGAAATATAAACTCAAAATCAGGCTTTTTCCTTATAGAAGAGCTGAATTAATCCTCCAGTCATTCATGTTCTTAATTTAATCAGGAACATAAACATCATATGTCCAAGCACAACGGATCAATAGATGCTATGTCAGCACAATTTACAAATAGAGAACAGTCACTGAACAGCTGACCACTCAAGTTTTGCACCAAATCTAGACTTTTTTTTTAATTTAAAAACCTCAGAGATTACTAATTAGGCAAAACAGCAATTAAAAAGCCATATCTACAGAAAGACAGGAGTGTGCAAAGAATAGTTTCATACAGATGTGCTTCTTTATTGTGAAAATGAATTTTCTGTTGATGAGGTAAACTGGAATCTAGATCAAGATTTACCCACTTGCTTGATAATAGTGGAAAAAAAAAATACATTAGCCATTTGTCTTGAGTGCACAGACATTTGCTGTACATGTAATTATTCTTGGCTAACATGCATAAAAAAAAAGTTTTCTCCATATAGCAAAGTTTCCACTGGAAGTTGATCCCAATCCTTGCAGATTTTCCAATCAAGCAAGTATTTCCTTCCATATCTTTTCTAAGCACTAAAGCCTGTCTTAGACCTTGGAACTGAGGATAGATCTTACAAAGGAGCATGTGCAGAGAGGAACCCTACTGCCTGTAGGGTAAGAGACAGGGTGCACTCACACCACGTCCGCGTCTCAGGGAGGGTTTCACACTCTCTCAAGCTGCAAGGCTGCGTGGAAGAGATTGATAGAGAAGGTAAGTTTTCTGTACCTCTAAATCAATTATGCAAGAGTGTAAATTACTGCCCTACTAGCAGGCTAGGCAGGAAGAAATCCTGGATTGGCATCCTAAAGTCCCAACATCCATCCTGACACTGAGATTCTGATAGTGTGCAAAGATGATGTGCATTATCCATTATTTTATGGCTGAGATGCAAAAAATCATGATTCATTAAACATACCTATACAGACTTTATGCATTTCCTGTGTGTCATGCAAACTAGCCTGGAAAGGACCCCCTTGAACTTTCTCTGGGAATGTGCTGTTTTGGTGAAAGAACATATTTCATAGAGATTAAGTAAATAATCTTTGCCTGCAAATCCTTGAGACTCTTGACAAAGTAAGGCAGAGTTCAAGGGATCTGGAAAATATCCAAACCTAGTGCATAATCCTTCTTAATTGAGGGGAAGAAAGTTGGATATTGTTCTACATCCAATCTGATTTTATATTGATTGCCATGGCAGCCTCTGATACCATTTTGATAGGGAGTACGTGCATAATCTCATGGGGGAGAGGAAAATTTTTTTTCTAGTAGCATTGTTGACTCGGGCAGCTTGCTGCATTGAGGTGCTATGGATTTGTTAGCACTTCTCCCCTGGATATACACCTGGTTCCCACTACGTAGTTTCCATTTCAGTTAGAACTTCAGGTAAATTCAGATGAGAACTCCTATGGCAAATTAGCTTGCCAAAGCTTGTACAGATATTAAGAAATATATAGAGCAGAAAATAAAAGCCTATTGCTTCTCTACCCAGTCACTGATGAGTCTGTGAGACTCTGCAGCTTAGAACTAGGTTTTGTTTGGCACTAACAAAAAGGAAAGAGGCAGTTTAATGGTTAGTGTTTAGTAAGATCCACCTCAGAATCTTAGAAAAGCATTGTTGTGCGTTCAGGAAACAACTACTAAGATTAACTATGAGATCACCATCATAATAAAATTACTTTAAAAAAAATATTTTTCAGATCTAAGACTCAAATTCTATGAATTCCTGGTGCTCACATGGAAGCCTTTTCCTATAAATGTAGTTAAGAAATAGAATTTTCCCAGAGGATCATATAGCAACTATTAAAAATAATCAGTCACATAGGGCATGTTATTAAGAATTCAATTGACATAGATTTCAATTAGTCTCATTTCTAACTAACATAACAATAGACCTACTGGGGCAGTCAGCAAGATCTGAAGTTTCTTTTGGCTATTTTTTATAGATCTTCGAAGAACTGAATAAAAATCTCCACCCAGACGAGAAGTTACCCAAATCGTAAAACATACTGGCGTGTTCTAACAACAAGGGAAAGATACAAGCTTGCATAGGTTGAGGTAAAGCTAGGCAATATACGTTAAACAATATTTTTGGTAGAGGTTTTACATCTACCTATCATGCCTCTTCTGAAAACCTGCGTGACTAGCGTGGTACCCTGACACAGAGAGCAACCCGGGAAACACAGGAATAGGGGAAACGTAACTGTTCATGCCCAGTGTCTTTCCAGCCTCCAGGGACCTGCAGCTGAGGGGACTTCCTAAACACTGGTTCCTCATATTGAATAACTCCTGATTAGTTTTCTTTTTTTATACATTTGTTCAATTGTTTTTTGAAGCCATGTAAGTGTTTTTCTGGCCACAACATTCTGGCTCTGTGCTTTAAGGTTAATTAAGTTAGACTTAAATTCAGAGCAGGACTTGCCCAATTTCTTGTTGAGGAATAATTCCTGTAAATAATTTGTTTTGTAAAGTTTTTATTCACTTATTCCTGGAACCCAGAGAAGATCTCTCTGCCGGAGGATGATGCACTGGTATTTGTCATGAATTCCAGAACCATACCAGACATACTGTCTCTGTAAAGGGGGGCAGATGAAGTCCAGTGATACTAATGAAGCAAAATTCTGTTTCATGAAGGTAGACAAATAGACCTGAAGCTCTTCTATTTAAATTCCCAGTCTCACTCATGAGTGCCTTCCTGCCATTGATCATCTTTTTTTATCTTCCCTATAATCTTTATCTGAGGAGGTCATGCCAATCCCAGGAAATGTCAAAGAACAGCTAAATTCTAGCCTCAAACCTCCAATTCACTTCTGTTCCCCAGCCAGGAGCAAAATTCAGAAAGTAATGCACTATATTTTTATTATTATGAGACTCTTTAAAAACATTTTTAGTATCTTTTAGATGCAAATTGCCATAAGACAGCAATGGCCTAAGTGTTATCTGTAGCAGATTAATTCTCTGTTTATCTGGAAGGACTTTGTTAGAATAATCAATGTGTAGTAGTTTTGTAAGCAAGCTAATAAGCAAATTCATCAAATACAAACACAGCATTATCTATAAAATTTGCAGTAAGGCACACGATGCTTTCTTTAGCCTAACTTTCGGCTTTCTAAAGCATTGAAGAGGGGGCAGTGATGTAACCCACTATTCAATATGCACTGCCTCTTCCCTCTGTGCCTGCTTTACAAATGATCTGAATACATGTTAGCTTCCAGCTAGCTAACATGTTATTTCATTTTAAACTATAAAGGTTCTAGTTCTTAATTCTACGGATCTTTCAGTGACAAAGATCACGACCACTGCATCAGAGATGAGTGGTGCAGTAGGAAAGAATGCCCTGTACAGTCAGATAAGGGCCAAAAGATGTGAAAGCAAAGGCAACTAAGCTAGAATTTTTAAGGAAGCCTCCTTAATTTTGGATATGCAATTTAGAAGCTCCTGTGATATGTCCTTCACAAGAGCCAACTAGTCCTTTAATTTATCAGAACATGTGCTTGCCTTTTGGGTGAGATACAAACCAGAGGCTGTTAAGAAGACTATTCATTATAAGATTATTCACATTAGCAGCATTTCCCCCCATAGCAATAGTGATAGTGGACCCTGGCTTTGGTACAAGTTAGATCACTTACATTAGCAAGCATGTATTTCACATTAATATGAATCATGAACTCCTGATAGTGAGCTAAAAACACAATGTAGCAGGAAGGAAAGGTTGTAAACAACTGCTTGACCAGAGATCCCGATCCCTCTACACTATTCTAGATGAGCAAGAGGCTCCTAGACAAAGGTCTATTCAGGGACAAGTCCTGCAGTTCTGGTGCCTAAAGTGTCTGGTAGGTCAGTCCAGAATAGGGTCGCACATTTTCAAAGGTACAACTCCAACTCCTTTGGGTTGTGCATCAAATGATTCAACAACCTACTTGGAGAAATGCTTCTCATTTATACCTAACAAAGGTTTTCCTGAAATCTCTAATGTTTACAGCTAGCTGTGTCAATCTGCAGCTGGGGATCCAGTTAGTGGGGACAGCTCGTGTTTCTTACAGGGAGGACAACTTAATCACCTCTCTACCTTTTGCCCTCTTGCCAAATCCTTTGCATACATTAGGTCTGTAAGGCCTCTTACTACTCACTTGAAAATCATGCCATTAGCCTTAGAAGACATCAGTGCTGCAATCCACAACATGCGCCCATCTGTAATGTTTGAGCTGAGCTGTTCCTACATACTTCTATGCCAGGATTAAGTACGCTTCTAAAGAGTGCATCTATAATGCATCGGATTGCCATATCAGCTGTCAGCATAGCAAAACATCACCGCGAGTTACCTTAACCGCTTGCCTACCATCATTCTGATGGCAGAACTATAGCTGCATGTTTGGCCAGGTAAACCATTTTAGTAGCTGCAACTCTGAAGGAAGACAACTGGTAAGTGATGTCTCAGGGCTAGATTCAGATATGATGAATAAGGAAAAAGCTGTAGAGCTGTATCTGATACGCCTTGACCATGTGTTACACCTGCACTGTGCAAACTGGGAGCGTGTTACAGCCACTGAGGACAATGGAGAGCAGTTAATACTTTCCTCATGTCTTGGTCAAAAAACCCCAGCACTTTCTCCCTTTTGTTCCATGCCTTCATTTTGTATACATATGTGTGTGTGTATATATATATACACACACATATATATATACACATACACACACACATACACACACAAAACCTAGACTGGGAAGCATTTGTGCTTTCAGAATGAGCATTTCATTTAAGGCTCACGCTCCTTCAATTTACAGATGAAACATTCACCTAAAGTAAACATCTCAACCATTGAAAACTATCTCTGAACTTGAAAATAGTTATCAGCTTATGGGAAAGGATTTCAAAGGAATAAGAACTTCAAAACAGTGCCCATAACATCAGGGTGAGTAGGGGGTATTTTTCCATTTAAAACATAAAGGATGCATGCACATACAACTTCAACATCCCATATCCCCCAACACACCAAGCTTTGTCTAGAGCTGGGAGAACTCCACAAGACAAACTACTTGAGAGGACCACAGTCAGCTGCTGCAGGGCAGCCAAAAGCACAGCAGTGGAACTAAGAGTCATGAACTCCCATTTTGCAAGCCTCCACTTACAGCTCCTCTGTACAGACACACCTTCAGTGTCAAAGGAATACAGCCAAAGTGCAATGAACACATGTATTGAAAACTCTCCTCTGAAAGCTACTTCACTGATATATTTGGTCCTTATCTCCTCCAATTAAATAAAAAATAAAAAATAAGTGTTTGGCTGTAAATCAGTTCTTTGTTTTACAGAGTTAAGAAAATATTTTTCCTCTCCTTTGAAGGCTACTTACTGGAAAGATCAGGTGAGACTTTGCCAGGTAGTGAAGATGACTTCTAGCGCAAAGTAGAGCTTTTCAATTTTGCTCATGTAATTTTTCTTGTATGCGGGCATCTACTTGAGAAGACACATTGATTTGGGAAGCAACAAGTACCATTTGCCTATAATTAAAGACCGCCTACATTAATTAACATGTGTGCATATAGAACACCCAAACCCAATCGTAAGGAGGAATGAAGAAAAAAATGCCTGACCTATTGGCAGAACAAAGAACTCACTTTTTCCAGTTTCTCTGGTGACATGCTGCTTGCCTGGAACATACCAGTTATGCACATTGCAATTAAATACAAGTTCTTGTAATAAAAAAAATCATTAACAGAAGAGGCCATCTCCTCCCATGCCCTGGGTTGTGGATGGTAGGTTTTAATTTATTAAATGAAGACAATCTCACTGAGAGGAAGATCCTCATTTGGAGAGAGGCATGCTCTCAGGGCACCTGTGTTATCAGACAGCTTCTCTTGCCAAATGCAGCTGAAACCAAGAAGGTCAAAAAAGCATCTCTCACTCTTTCAGAAAACAATTTGATCTCTCTCACCTGTAAATTTTAATCAGTTCAAATGAACTGACCTCCAGTCTTCTCCAGTTTGTTTGAACAAGCTACAAAATAATCACCTGCCTTAAAAAAACCTGCAATACTGAAACAGAGAGAGGTGAAGCCACTTAAGAGGTTACTGCTCTTTGCTTCAGTACTCTTATGAGTACATTGCAGCCTGTCTGTCAGCTAGCAGCATAGCCAGAAACACAAAACAGAACTTGAGCTCTTGGTTTTATCCTCCCACTTTCACACTTGGAGTAATACTTCACACTATCAGCCCTGGAAAGAGTAACAAAAATCAATGCAGTGGCAACAGGCAGAAGGCTGTGCAAAGTAAGTGAAAAGTGGGACAGTGCAGCATACACTTCAGTGAGATGTGAACAGGGAAGTGTTTAAGTGGGATACACCAAACTCAAGATAGGAAAAAGGATGAGAAGGCCATAAAGGGACACTAACATGACTCAAAACATTTTTTAAGGCTAACTCACGTATTCAGAAGATAAGACTTATATAGGCAGGCAAGAGATGCTGTGCAACATACTGATGAGCTGGATAAGAAATGCAACACACTGTTTTAATGGATCCAATTCTACTGAAGTAACAGAGCTGTGAGTCTTGGAGCAGAGTGTGCACAGTCTCATCTTTCCTCTCTTCTGCAGTCTTTGCAAAACTCACGTAAGGCTCTTCTTTAAAGGCCTTGGGCTACTTTACCATACACAGACACTGAAATAAAAAGCTATGAAGGTTCTTTAGCTGAGCTATTAATTTCTTATCCTTAATGGCAGTATTAAATCAGCCAGTCTCCTCTGTCCTCTTTAGCTTTCAGGTTGAAAAAATTCCAGAGTTGCAGTGGGTTACAACCCCAAACACACCAAAGCCCAAGAATGGCTGTTCTATTTCCTGTCCTTACCCTTTCTGGAAAAGAGTCACGGATATGATCTGTAATCCTGCACATACAGAGGTATTTAACCTTGAGGCCTTATGTGCGTCTCTGGTGATCAGCTGTGTAACTCTGACTCCTCAGCCCAAGCTTCTCTCTTGTCCTGCTCCTTGCTGGAGTGTCCTGTGGAGCAAGTGGGGGCAATGCATTTGCAGCTCCAAGTTCTTCTCCCATTAATATCTGCTCACTGAACTACTGCTTCTGCATGAGCAGTAGCCAGAGATGCTCCTGAGAACAAGAACACTGACACTCAGCAAGGTTGCTTTTCTGGAGCATATAGTTACTTTGAGGAGAATCACTGTTGTTTCATTCTTCACATGAGAACAGGGCTAGAGCCAGACATTTGGTGCATTCCTCCTTAAAAAATAGATGCAAACCCAAAGTATCACAAATAAGTCCTGCCGCTGACATGCCTTTTCTAAGGCAAGATAACCCATCTGACTGACAGATCCACGGCTACATAATTGGCTTTGATTCGGAAGGCTGTATTCTGAAGGGTGAGCCATTTGCTCAGCTGCTGTTAGGCTACAGCTGATAATTCAAGAGCATTCAGAACAGAACATTTCCTGAGTTCACCTCTGTGCTTTTTGTGACTCTGAGATATGAGGCTTTTCCATTCATCAGGTTTGTCAGCTTATTTGGGCACAGCAGAGGCCACAAGACTAATCTTTGCTCTACGCAGGGAAGCAAAGATCCATGCTGCAGTGCACCCAGCCAATTTTCCTTTCTAGTTATCTGTGCAGAAAATACACCACCTTCTGCACTGCCCTGAGCTGATGAGCCCCTACCAACTGTCTTCCTTGAAAGCAACCTGTCACTTGCATTACACAAGATACTTGAAAGCTTATTCTTCCCAGGCAAAAGATGCATTACAGGAAGCATACTTATTGTAAGTAGAATGGTCTTTTTGTCTATTAAAAGTGATAGAAAGCATCCAGCAAACAGAATTTGGCTGTGAGTTTGACCCGCGTGAACTGAAGTAGCACACTTCACTGCTGCCTACAAAGATTAAAATGATCAGGTCAAAATGGCATCCATGAAAGCTAGCTCATCCTCATTGTAAACACAGAGGAGCCCAAAAGATCATTTGTTTGAACAGCATGAGTGACCAACCAATTCTTTACAAACCCATTTTTATTAGGTATATTTGCCTATATTATTTCAGGAGGATACAATAAGTAATAACAGAGCTAATCATAAGCATATTTAACTGCCATTTTGAAAAAAAAAAGCACACAATTTCTATTAGCAAGTAAATATTGGGTTGGGCTGCACTTTTGATTAAGATGAACCAAGACATTAGAAACTAAGTATTTAAACTATTTGCCTGATTCACTTTGATTTCCAAAGGAGTTCCCAGATCTAAGAAACTATTAACCACTAGCAGGAAAAAAGCAGGTCAGAGCAGAACAGGAAAGGAACTTCTTCAGTCTCTCCTGTCCTTGACGAGATACAGCTGTGGCCTATCAGGTAGCTATAGGAAACAGTCTTATTTCTTAAGTAGATATTAATCTCAAAGCTAAAAGAGGATCTATGCTTTCTGGTAACCCAGAGTATATCTACTCTTGTAAAATGCATCATGGCTTATGTCAGGGAATAGATTATTAAAGAAATTCTAAGTGAAGTGCATGTCTAAAAATTGGACAGGGAACAAAGTATTGGATAAGTATGTGGAGAAGCAAAGGGAGGACTTGAAACGGTGGCAGCTGAAAGAAGCTCAGCACAGTATGCATGGAAAGAGTTTCTGGACATTATGACTGGAAGTAGGACTCTGCAAACAAACACAGTTGATTAGATTTCTAATTACCTAAGTAGTATTACTCTATATCTAATACACAGCTACCATCTAATTAAGCATCATTTAGACTTCTGCAGAACTTGTGTTGACAGAATTATCCATTCCCTTACGCTAGTTGACACACAGTTAGCTCCAGTGAGGTCAGGGGAGTTTAAACAGCTGAACTCTGAGTAGCAGAAAAGAAACTCAGACCCCTTGTCTTCATGATTTTGAACAGCCATCTGACCACTCATCTATAGCTCCTACCTTTACAACTTACTGAACTGATGAGAAAGATCTTCGAAGGCATTAGGTTCTCTTTTGTATGAAGATCTTTATGCTATCCTTTCTTTAAACAGTGTTTGCCTATGTGTGGCTGAGCAAAAAATGGATGATCTGAAGTACTGCCAATGAATGTTCTTCTATCTTCTGCAACAGAACTTGGTTTGCAGGCTCCTTGGTTGCTCAAAGTTCAAATAGCATGTGTCACTATAATTTTCTTCCCTACACAAATTCAGAAAGTAGGCAGTGTACATGACAAGATGGTTAAAGGGAAAAAAAAAACACAAAGGGCAGCAAAGTGCCACTGGAAAAAGTGAATAACTAAAAGAACAAGCTTAGAGTCTTCCAATGTGTCCTTAATACTTTTCTTAAGCTGCTAGGAAACTGTGTTTCATTCAAAGTAGCAAACTAGGTATTTAAAACTACTTCATGATCTTGCTGAGCCTAGTATTTGAAGAATGAGTCTGTTCAGCATAATGAAATTACAGTGGAGAAATTAGTTACAACATACTTGTAAATTGCTGACATTTTACAAAAACCAAACCAAAAAAGACACAGAAGCCAAACACTGCAGACTTACTGGAATGTTCCTCATGAGAAGAAAAAAAAAAAAAAAAAAAAAAAAAAAAAAAAAAAAAAAAAAAAAAAAAAAAAAAAAAAAGGATTTATCAAATCTGGGATCCCTATAAAATTCTAAAGAAAGCTGCAATTAGAGAATTAATGATGCAACACTCATATTGGCAGCTGTCATGTTCAATGTAGCAATTAAGCCACTCAAAGCTTTTGTAAGAAAGGTATGAACATAACCACTGTTTTATAGACAGGAAAGGAGTAGGAAAGTTAATAAAGTGTCATCACCTAAATATAAACTCAGAAGTACATGACTCCTTCATTCCCATTCCTTTGGATCATGCTTACTAGATTGGTTCTGTTAAATTTATTCTACATTCATCACACACACAAGGCAGTGAGCATGTGAGCTGCCTAACTGTGTAAGTGAATACACAAAGCACCTTCTGGTTACTAAAGTGAAGTAAATAGGAATTCTGTCAAAATACAATATGAGAGTTTAAAAGTACATCAATGAGCAGGGAAGTCTGAAACTCAACTAATTAAATTCATCAATTTCTCAAATATACCTTCCCTGTCTGTGAAAAGCATAGCTACACTTCTCTACTTCACCAGAGGGCCAAAAAGGGTGCAAAAGTAGCATTGCCATAGAAAATATATAAGCAAGTAGAATATATTTACTAAAATGTTTTTCCTAAATTCAACAGCCACTGGATATTCTGCGTGCACTGTCCTGGAAGAAATCCATCAGATTTTCACCTGACTTTGTGGCCTCACAGTGGTGGGATGGAAGCTGCAAAACAAGATTTAACAAAAGCCTTCTGGAGAATACGTGTGCCTAAGTAAGCACAGAGAAATCAGTCATAGTATGGTAAAAAGTAGATACGTATGCAACTGTAATTGTAGCTCCTTTAATATGGACTGGATACATTTCCTTCTTTATCTTGGACAAGCACCCATAAAAAGAATAAAAAATTTAAATATTCATAAAAAATAAAACTAGAATGAATGATGACACAGATTAATATATATTTAATTAGAAATTTGTTACTAGAACTGGTCATACTTATCTGAGACATCTGAGGGTGGAAAAAGGAATTTTATGCACGTTTATAAGAGCTATCACCCCGTGACTTTTTTTTTTTCTTTTAAAGTACAATTCATGCTGCTGCCCTCCATCATATGCATAAACAAGTGTCAAATAGGTAGCATCACTCCTAAGAGCAAGTACAGATACTGGAAAACCTTCCAAAAAGCCCCATCTACAAAACAGAGAAAGTTCCAGACTCCAGTTTTTTCTTGCTGCGGCACTGAGCAATCCTGACATTCGACACTGGGGAAAAGCATTAAGTTTTTGGGTGGCCTAAAGGTTATCACTATTGTAATTCTTTATATAGGCATACAGATACACACACACACACATATATATTTACAATGCAACTGTTCTGTCCTAGAAATTAAACTTTTTAAAGAAAAAACCACTCCTTTAAATAAAGCAAGGGACTAGGAAAGCCAGTGGTTATGTGTTCTGGTCAAGAAGAACTGACATTACAGATCTAGGCATACAGCAAATGCTTATATTCAGCCTCCTAAATTTAAACATATCACCAAAATTAAACTGAAGTCTACAGGCACAAACAGAAGATCAAGTTCTGTCTGGATTTAGTCACTGATAAAAGAATTATATTTATCAACATGTGGCACATCTGGAAGAGTTACAGTCATGAACCGGATGGAGAGTAAATCAGGACCGAATTAGACCTCTGGAGCGCATGGCTGTACGGCAGCCAGATGTGCTCTCTGTCAACAAACATAATCCCTTTCGAGTCATTGACTCCATCACCAGCAGAAGTGGCATTATTAGCCTGTGCTGTGCATGCAGTTTCACTAATGCACTCCTTTGGTTTCAGGGATAAACATATGCATATCCTGCACTGCACGACTCCCACGCACTAAATGAGAGTCAGGCAGATTGGTCAGACCACCCAAGCGGAAGGTCAAACAGTGCAACTTGTAAAATGTCCATACTGCAAACTCTCTACTCACACTGGTAAGCAGCCTCCTTACTTGCAGTTCACCGAGTCAGCGGGTAACGATTTGCCATAGGATTCATGGCTTTGCTTCAGAACAGCATAGATATTTTTATTTTAAGAAACAGGAAGCGATTGCCATAGTACATGTGACAGTAAACTGGGGGGCAAACCAGATGGAATTCATAACTAGAAACACCACAGCCGTCTCAAGGGAATTGTCTCTGACACAAATCCATCTTCAGACCTTAGAAGATATTTGCAGAGCCTGGATATCAGGGCTGTTCCATGTTTTGTGATTAGAATAGCCATGCTTTTTCTCTGGAAGATGATGACAGAGCTGATGACCCTGCAAGGTGTTTCCTAGTCTGTATATGGCCTGATATATGCTACTTCTAATTTTCAATGGCTACATAATGCATGAAAACAAGGGCTAAAGTTTTACTATTTAATGTGCATGAAGAGTAGAAGACTGAACTCAAACAAAAGTTCAAATTCCTCTACCGATAATCAAGATAATCAGCATTTCACTTATGTTATTGATGCCATCAGGAATATTCCTGGAGAATGGTATCACCCTAGCCTCTGTAAGGATGATAAAACATGTCATGGCAACTTTATATAAAAATCACTTGCACTCTGAAAACAAAATAATAAAATGCAAAACCCTTTTAATAAAAGAGAGCAAGTTTAAAGCTTCTTGACTGGCACTGCTATGTCTATGGAAGCAGGACCTAAGCTGTATTTCTAATTGATGAAGAAAAAAGCAAGCATCAAATCAGTGAAGTAAATTAACGTTCCCTGGAAATTATATTGAGGAGACAATTAGAAATATTTTTAAAGGTATATTATGGTAAAGCTCAAACAAATATTATGTACTGGCCCCACAAAAAAAAAAAATTACCGTATTCAGTTGTCTGTCTTCAGTAACGGGAGTTTCAGTCTAACAATTTAAAACAAGATAGCTGCTCTTATACAGATGAAGAATACCTAAGTAGCATCAGAGGTATATAATGTCTTAGCTCATAAAAGGTCAACTCGGTAGTTCACACTACATCCGTGGAAGACAAGTGAATTATTCTCAAGTAGGTGAATTATGCTGAGAGTTTCATTTAGCAGAATTTATTGGAAGAGATGAACAATTTTCTCAACTGATGCAGAAGAACAACAGAGGAGCAAGCTTTGCCGTTAAAAGCTGTATACATTTGAGATTTCCTTATGCATTACATTTTTGTAGATTTAATTCTAAACTAAAGAATTTAACCATTTTTCTTAATGAGATAATTGTTCTCATGCTGTGTGTTGAAGTGTGTGTCGTACTAATAAGTACTATGAAACTTCTTTCTGAAGCATGCCGGAAAATGGAGTTCAACTCCTCACTCGTAGGTTGAGCAAATAATGCATGAGCCTTTCCCAATACCCTTCTGAAACAGCTGCTCAGTTTAACTGGTCTACAGACAGCTAATTAGGGAGAAAAACACACTGGGGACTGGCCTACTCCTGATACAGTGTCTTCTCCCAGCTTTAAAAAGACATTTTCACTGAGCTTCACGAGTGCAATGAAATACTAGTGGCTGGTTTAGAACAAATTAGCAAGTTGCCAACCAACGCAAGCAGCATTGATTTACGTTGCTTCGCCACTGAAAGTTCTTATTTTAATAGCTGTCACGAAATCCCAGGACTATCTTTTAAATTCTTAAGGTTAAATACAGGTGTTTCATATGCAGACATTAAAAATCTACCCTGCTTTATATCTTCGCTGGGCTATCGAGCTGTAGAACATTTTATACTATACAAATTACAACATCACTCTGCCATACATAAAAGAAATGCAGAGGGATTATTAGTCAGGAAAATCTTTAGCAATCCAATACATTCCTTGCTGCAGCTGTTTTCAGAATGGAAGTGATCATTACTCAGACTTGCCAGAATCCCTAAAGGGGCGGAAAGTCATTTACAGTTCAGCATTTTCTGCCTAGAGACTGTAGGAGTCATGGTAGGCAAGGAAAAAAATCAGCACATTAGAGAGATTACGCAGGAGCAGAATCCTCAACTGGAGAAATAGGTAATTTTCACAGCACCTCCTTCCCTATTACGTAAGTGTTCCTAAAATAACTGAAATATCAGACAAACAATTTTTAAGGTGGTGTCTACTAATGTAAACTAACCTTTTAACTTTAATTTTGCATTTTGTAGGAGAAAAATAAGTTTAATGCCTGGTGATATGACAATAGCTAAAGGGCAATGAAAATATCCCTTCCAGGGCTGTCCAAATGGCAATATGGATTACAGAAATAGACAGGTATGTTTTCCCTGTGGAATTAGATCAGGCAATTGGCACAGGAAACAACAGCACAGAAGATCAAAAAAATACACATGAAGAAATCATACCAGAGATCTGAAATAACTTTGGGTGCTGTGCTCAGTTTTGCTTCTCCCTAGTACTTACCATGGAAAAACACCAGAAAAATACCATCACTATTTAGAGAACTTCCTCTGTGCACAATAGAAGCGCTACTGGCCACAGTGAAAGGAACAGCTGACCTTCAGCTTCTAGCCTCAGGAAAACCAGTCTAATTGGTGCTGAAGGATTTCTCTGCAAGGTCTAGGCCTGAGACTTAATGCTCAGTGTACAGCTTAGGAGTTGTTTCAGGGCTGGCAGCAGTCACATGTGAAAAAAAATTGTTGCACTACAAACAGCAGCACTGGTTGGTTTCATACACTGCCTGTAATACTGGGTATATTTTTAAGAAATTCCCAATCTGAGAATTTTACACATAATTGGATTTCAAGTAACAAAATTAGAAAGGAAAAAATAGTAATAGTATCAGCCCCAGCTAATTTCTTCCTTATTTGTATCTAAGCAGTATCAAGCAACTGAGCTGTTTATTTTAGAAAATTCTGGTGCTATTTCATTGAATAAGATTACTAAAAGAAAATTAAAAGTCTGTTGGGCTAGATTAATGTGGCCTGAAACTATCACAAATTAGCCTTATCCACGAACCCTTTGATTTGGGGACAGAACATTTACGATCACGAGTAGCGAGCGCAGCATCCTTTACTATCTACAGCTCCCAGAGCCCCGCTCCTGCAAGCCAGGCCTATGCACAGGCAGGGCACAGCTAGGGGAATTTGTTTGGTCCTTACTGGAGTAAGGCTTTAATCTCTGAATGTTTGCAAATGCCTGCCTAACAACAGCAGCCCTATACCTTTTCCCTCCCTTGACGGCCATTTTATTTTATTGGGGTCATCGAGGCAGAATTACTTAAGAGTTTATTAACACAAAGCCACCCACAGCTTTAAAAAAAAAACCAACAAAACCAACCAAACCACAGATCACACTTACCTATATAGTTAGTATCATCTTGGGCTAACAATTATTTTATAGCTAAAAATTCATGCTTTCTTGTTGGTAGTAAAAGCTGACTCACCTGATGAAGCAGGCCAGAAGTGGATTCCAGCATTTACTACTACACCTCTACTGACAGAGACAATACAACCCACTTATTTAGAAAACTTTCTTTCTGAAAGTGACAGAAACGCTCCTTTTAAGGATTCTGTGCTTTCATTAGCAGGGAGAGGAAGAGGTGGGTCCTTCAGCTGCGGCCATTCTTCTCCCACCTCCATTTCCCTCAAGGCGGGAGGCTGAGGGCTCCACCCCAGTGCACTGGGCGCCATTTTGTTTTCCCTCCTCACCCCTTCGCTGCCCCTCACCTCGCCTCTGCAGTGCCCCAGGCAGGGTGCTGCCAGCAGGAATGTCTTGTAGCTCCCACCCGCCCTGCTGAGATGCTGAACGTGACACAGGGAAGATCCATTTGCAGTGACTTGTTGTTAAATTATCTCGTGAAGGTTCAGGTACTGGGAGTTACAGGTCACTTCTGTGGTGAGGTCTGGGCTTGATGCTGTTGCTGAAATGGCTGTGAGGGAGACCAGCCTTTGGGATGCTGTAGGACTGGGGCCTGAGTGCTTTCAGCTGTATCATTGTTGCAGTTTCTTAAGTCCAAAAACCTTTTCAGCAGTCCATTGTGCTTTCAGCTGTGTCAGAAGTCTCAATGCCTCCAGGATTTGTGTCAGCCTGGGTGCTCTCCGCAGGCTGTGAGAAGGTAAGTGGTGAGGGTTGGGGCTCGGGGCCCATATTTCCTCGGGGGTGTTGCCAGCGCCCCTTTGGAGGGTTTGGTTCTGGGGTCCCGCTGTGGGAGGCTCTTTACTGATTTCTTGCTGTGTTTTAGGAAACTTCCCTGCAATCTGTTCTGCCAGTCAAAGTAAGGTTTCAACTTGAGGTAGGTGAGAGTGGATGTTTAAAACACACATAGGAAAAAAAAAAAATCACCTTTCACAGGAGAGTGTGACTTAAAAAAAAAAAAGGTTTGGAAAATAAAACCCAAATACAGCTATTTCTTTGCCACACAGGGTGAGTTAGTAGTGCTGAATTTTGCAGAACATTACATTTCTCTTAAGGCCTAGCTCACCGTTATTTCTGTGCCTATCTGACAGATTTCTAGTGTTTTATTAGGCTTTCCTGGTTGGAATTGATTTTTTTTTTCTTTAAAAGTCTTTTCCCTGATCAAGGATTTTTATGCATTAATGAAGAAGTGTGTTCTTGTATCTATAAATGGAATAGCATACGCTATACAGCAAGTGAATGGGAAGCAATAGAGAAAAATTGAGAAAAAAAAATACCTCTCCCACTAGCAAAATCAGCAAATGCATGGAATCAAGAAATATTTTGTAAGATCATCAGTGTGTCAGGAGCACTGCGTATGGGCAGTACCTCATTAGCCTTAGGTTATTATAATATTTGTTTTGTGACCTTTGTGCTGTAGTTCAAAAATGAAACAGTATCACTTTCTTGCTTTTTTTTTTTTTTGTATTAAGTTAGAACAATGTGATATTTAAAAGCATTTTTCAGTTTCTGATTTTTTTTTTTTAATCCTACTCAAGTTTTCTGTTGGCAGTCCTGTAAATGTTACTAGCAGTGTGGTGTTGCTGATCCTGCTAATTGCTGTGTAGAACTCCTGTTGATTCAGGGAGCTCAGTTGTTGTTTTGCTGCTAACACATCTACCCATTCCCTATTTCTGGCTTCCTACCAACCTGTGGTGAAAGCTTGCTGAATAAGAATATTTGGCTGCCCAAGTTTAACTCATTGGTGTTATTTTAGAGACACAAAAAAAAAAAAAAATCATATTTGTGCTGTGTGTGAGACATCCAGCTTTAATCCCTTAAAGAGACATTAAAAAAAAAATTAAACTCAAACCAAATCTCTTGTGCTAGATAGTTACAGTCTGAGAATCGTAAAGCCATCCCTGAGGATCACTGCTTCAGAGAGAGATGGCAGTATAGGACAATTAGATAAGAATTTGGTCGCTAGATGAAAGGAAATGTGAACTCCTAAACCCTCACAGGAGCAGCACAAATTGATTTACCATAAAGTGCAAGTGATCAAAACTAGGAAAATACAAGTGTGGAGTAATTTTGCCTTCCTCTTTCTTGCTTCTCTTTCCTTTATCCGGAGGCAAAAAGATAACATTGTGCAATTTAGTAATTTGGTTTTTAAATTGAAGATTTATATATGGTTCTAAGCAGTCTATAGTAGTTAATTCACCCACAAGTTACCACTAAGGTTTCATCCTCTAGGCATTTGTATGTGAAAGTAATTCTCACTCATGGCAACCTATCTGGTTGACTGAGACATAGCTTAGCTTGGTGTTTGTTGGTAAAGTATAATACAGAATTCCTTGGAAAGTGGTAGTCTAGGAGAATGGAGTTGTACTTGCAGGTCACTTTCTGACTTCAATCAATATAGTTTTCTAAGAGTGTAGTTCAGGAAGAGGTGACACCATAATTAGAATGTTATTTTCCTAAGGTGATGTTAATGCCTTATGTTTCGATACACCGACCCCGAAAACCTAGCTGTATCACTTGTGGGGGAAATGATGTTCAGAGGAGGGAACAGCATGCTGCCCAGGCATTACCCCTTTTGCCTAAAGCTAGAGTGGGTTTCATATAACCTGAAGTAGACCAGGCTCCAGGGAGACCTTATAGAGGTCTTCCACTACCTAAAGGGGGCTTTCTAGGAAAGATGGAGAGAAAATCTTTAGCAGGGTCTGTTGAGGGTAATGGTTTTAAAATAGAAGGAAGTAGATTCAGACTAGATACAAAGAAAAATTTCTTTACACTGAGGGTGGTGGAACACCACCCAGGTTGCCCAGAGAAGTGGTGGATGCCCCATCCCTAGAAACATTCCAGGCCAGGTTGGCCGGGGGCTCTGAGCAACCTGATCTGGTTGGAGATGTCCCTGCTCCTTGCAGGGGGGTCGGACTGGATGGGCTTTAATGGTCCCTTCCATCCCAAACCATTCTGTGATTCTATGAATTTTTCAAATGATCCCTGTGCATGTTGCTATATGGTGTGCACAAATCCAATTTTCTTAGATGCCTTTTGTGGATATCTCCTGAATAGTTTGTAGTCCCTCTCCCTGCCCCGCAGAGGAGTGTGAACCACAGGATGAAAATTGCTGGTGTGGGAGTGTTACTAGCAAAGGCTGTAAGGACTGAAGTGTGAAAGAAAATGTGTTTGAAAGCAGGTCTGAACTTGATAGATTAATGCTCTATTTTGCTCCTCAGACAGCTGCAGCTGGAGGAGAAGGTTAAGTGAAATTCTGTTGTATATGACTTTAGGGTAGGTCAGAAATGGAAGTTTTTGAGCTTTTGTTTGTGGATGCCACCTGTGTGTCCATAGGTGATGCAGGTTGGGGCAGGGATGGGGGTCTTCATGTGGAGCAGCTGTGCTTATTGCAGGAGACAAAACAAGGAGGAACTTACATGGTGACATGCAGATGCCCCCTTAGTGTCCTGGTTTCAATAGTGGTTTGCAGCTTATGTTCATGAATGGCTTTAGTAAGTTGGTCATCGCTAGGATGCTGACAGAAAGCTGCCTGGCAAGTACTGCGTGTGGGGGGTTCAAAGGAAAACAGGCTGTGGGACAGTGTGTGGGATTGGGAGTAGGGGTTTAAGCCTATGTGTGGGGTTGTGGAATGAGAGAAGGACTGGACAATGCCATATAGGCTTTATTAGTGTTTTGTTTTTTTTTTTTTTTAAAAAAAAAAGTATTTTCTGAAAGATGAAAATAGTTTTTATGGTGTTGGGGTGAGGCTTTTAAGCTCTCTTTGAAGGAGATACGTGCTGGTGCTGTAAGGAGCAGCTCCCAAGTGTATTCTATTTGTCTTTCTTCTTTTGGAATGTCATTTGTTTTTCTGCTGGTTCTATCCTCTTCTAGCAGATAGTTTGTTAGCCTCAGTGTAGCTCTCCTGCTGGCTGTTTCTGCAGGTTTAGATGAGGTCAATGGGACATTAATCCAGTTATGAAAGGAAGAGGTTGCCTATGGAAGAATGGTACCTCAGTGCATGATCCTGCTGTGTTTGTGTATTCACTGTAACTTAGGCCAAAAATAAAATGGGAGCAGTAAATAATTCCTTATTGTTATCTATCTGCAGCTGGTTCTCTTTGCTCCAAATTAAATAGCAGAGGACTTGCAGTGATGTACAGCACAGATGATGGAAGGCTGGGTCGAGCAATGCCTTAAACTTTGCTGAGAAAGCTCTCTGGTAATTGCATTACTTTTGGCAGCCATGCTATGCCTAGCCAGTACAGAGCTGTTCCTTGGTATCCGCACTGGTCCCGAGGCCGGAAGCAGAGCTCCTGAGCATGTGTGCTGCCTCACATCGTAATGGCTTTAGCAGAGTTGGTGTCTGAGTGGGACTGCCCTGACCCAAGTACTTGTTCTAGCTCTAGGGTTTCCAGACAGGGTTGCAGTGCAGAGTGTAGACTAACCTCAGCACTTTTAAAGAACAAAGCTGAGCTAAACCAGTCCCAGACTGCCAGGAATCAGAGCTTTAAAAACAGTTTGTTTGAATATGCTTTAGGGGTTCTTCTGTATCCCAGAGTTTAGCAGTTCCCTGCTCTGCTGAGGATGGAGCATGCTGGAAAACCATTGGATTTTATAGCAGCTGATGAAATAACGTCAGAAGCGTAGCCACCTCAGGTGCCCTGACCAGCTTCATTCATGTGTTAGATTCTGTGTAGAGAGGGACAGCCTTGCAGGTGTAAGTTACTGAAATCTTGGTGAATCCTCTGTCAGAAGTATAATATGCAGGGCCACGGTCCAGAAAACCATACTTTTTTAATGGTATTTTCAGTTCTAAGTTTGATGATGGGAAGATGTAAATTTGTTAGAAAAGTATGGTGACCTCTTAGTTCAATGCATTTTTGTTAGAAAATCTGGACTTGGTTCTTCAGTTCCGATAGGATTTCCAAGGTTTAGGGCTAAGACCCACCCTAAACTGCCTCCCCACCTTCTCTGTGCGAGGGGGGCTTTAACTCGATGTTGCTGCTGAATCTCAAGGGAATCCAGCTTGACAGAAGCAAATGTGACCACCCTGTAATCTGTGTCAACTGGTATAACTTAAGTGGTTACACTTTATTCATTTCCCTCTCTGCATGCTTTGAGATGGACTATTTTTTACCATTTCTCTGGCAGAAAGGACTGGAGTGGTACGTTACAGTTACAAGGATCACCGTATGACCCGTGTCATTTGGGGGCAATTCATACAAAGGAGGACTGTGCAGACTTGACCACCTTTCCCCAGGTGTACCCAGTAACACCAGCTGGTGCAGTGTATGTTCTTGTATCCCATGATACCACTAAACAGGAGTTGCAGGTTCTAGTCAAGTAGTTGTTAATGAATTTATGACAGTAACTGAAACCGGAAGGTGGAAATTGCAATTAAAATCTGCATCATGTATGTTAGAGCTTACTGCTTTGTACCCAGAATTTGATTTCTTCTCTACAGAAACAAATTGATTTTTAAACCCTAAAGTATTTCAATGTATTCGTTTACCTCTGATTTAGTTGTTTAAGCTTGATGAATTTAAATTCTAACCACCTTCAACCCTTCACCCTTCTGATGATAATTAATTCATAGTATGTTGCAGTACCACTCAGTGCAGGCTTAATCAGATCATCAGTTGTGGATGTTAACCACAACATCTGTGACGTTGCATAAAACCTGCAGGAGCCTGACGCTGTATGAAATCGCTCTCATTACACAGTTCATGTTGAGATTTTAAGTAGCCATGCTGATCAGAAAACAGGATTAGGGTGAAGTATTCTATTAACTCACTTAATCCATAACTAAAATAATATTCATTACTCCTATCCTGTTTTAGGAGACAAATGTTTTATTTAAGCTGAGAATGACCTTTCTGAATAGGACCTATGTAGTTACATTATAAAATTGAAGGCTATAATGAGAAGGATTAGTTGGAGCTTGTAATACAGCACAATTATGTCAGATAGGAGGCAGCTGTGTCAGAGGTGTCACCACTTTGTCAGAGTTGCTTCTGTGCAGCTGGCAAGGATAAAATCGTAACTCCTTTCTGTAAAAGTTGCACTGTGGTATACGTTGGAGAGGTACAACCGCTGTGTCTTCCCTGGATATTTCTGAGTTAGGCATTAGTTTTTCAGACCATTGACTGTCTGCTGGTATTTCCATAATGTCTGTGTTGCAGCCATGGTTTTGGCTCATGCTCCAGGACTGAACTGGAGGACTCCAGAGCTAAAACAATGAGCGCCGACAGCTTCAGCGACAGAGCCAAGCTCCTGTTGTGGGTGGCTGTCACAACACATATGCTTTGCGTGTTCACTAGAGGATGGACACGAACAGTAATGCTGTGTTTTTCTCCATACACAAAGGCTGTCTGTAGGCTCTGTCAGAATTACTTCTTCAGGATTGGAAACAACTGCAGGATCTTTGTCAGTGAGCATGCTGTGGAAGAGTCGCACTGGTGACTGCCTTTAATTGAAGTGAATGCAAAATGGCTGCCTGTCTCCACAGCGCAGCTGTGGCATTGTGCAGAGAAAAGAGAGGCACAACAGCTGGCCATTTACCTTGTACAACTCGCTTTGCCTGGACTCTGACTTTATCCTAATGCTAGTTCCAATTAGGAATTTTTTTTTTAAATATATTTTTTTAAACAAAGTATTAGAGATGTTCTATGACTGGAAACATTTAACAGCCTTTGGGTACCTTGGTCATTTGAGGTAAAGTCTTGCTGGAGCAGAATGAAGCTTTGCATTTTTCATGCTGCTTTGGAAAAGATTTTGTGAAAATGGATTTGCACCGAGGAGAGGCATGCACATGACACTTTGGTTGTAGCCTGTAGCCACAGTATTACTGACTGGCATGTGGGATGTTTGATGCTTAGTTTCTGTTCTTGCTGATGCAGAGTGGAGTTTTTTTTTCATTCTGCATCACTTCAATTGAAGCTGGCAAGGGACTAGAATAAGAATCTCCCTGGTCAGTCCACCTGAACTCATTTTGCCCCATCTCAAATTCCTAAATGCTGTTTTTTCTCAAGTATAGAATCAGCATATGGGTGAGAGAAAAGTCAGTGCTGATGCAAGGAGTTAGGGGGATAGGAGCAGAAAAAATAAAGGGGAATTAACAGAACAGGTAAAAAGTTAGAAGTAAGAAAACTGAGGTAAAACTACTGTATTGTATGAGTCTTTGTTATATACATGAGGTCTTGCTGAATGTCAGTGTCTAGCACAGAACAAGGAAGGGGAATGGAGGGAAGGAAAACATGAAGTAATTAATTTTGTAACAGGTTCTAGATTTAGTTGGGTTTGGGTGTTTTTTTTTTTTTTATAGTATATGAAAGAAGAAGCAGCAGAGTAGCCCAGGATCTGGTATGGATAAGGAACAAATCCAGCTAGAGCTAGACCTTTGGCCAGATAAGACAAATAGGATTTTATATGAGGAGATTTCAAATTCTGTGAAGATTCCTGTGGCAATGGGCAGAGGAGCCTTCAGGGCTGCCCTCGTTGTTGCTAGGACAGAGTTAATTTTCACCTGAGCTGGGAGAGGAGCTGGAGCTGGTGGCCTCTGTGTCTGGGACACAGCTGGGTTAGGTCACAGATTAGCCAACAGCTGGGCTGGCTTACCCCAATTAGCCCAAGGGCTATTCCAACCCATGTGACACTGTGCTCAGGGTATAAAGTGGGATGAGACTGAGGAGAGGTTTCCTGCTACTCAGGAGGAAGCCAGATGTCAGGATCTGCTGTGAGCTATTGTACTGGAAATTACATGCTTAAGTATTTTCTGTTACTGGATTTTTATTTGTTTGTTGTCTATATCTGTGTTTTGGTGTTGTTTTTTTTTCCTGTTGTTCTCTTAAACTTCTTTTAATCTCACCCATGAGTTCTGCCTTCTTTTCTTTACCAGTTCTCCTCCCAGTGCCACTGGAGGGTAGGAGGAGTGTGCGAGAGACTGTGTAGCTTGGTCCTGAGCAGGACTAAGCTATGACAGTTATTTTGGCACCTAATGTGGGGCAACGAAGGGTTGAGATAACCACAGATCTGGCTTGAAAAAAATTTGTAATACGCACTTATATCAGTTATTAGTTACTGGTCATGATGTTGCAGTGGTTGGTCATGTTGTTGTGTTATCTACACTCTTATATGTGCTATGTGGTGGGGAACGCCTGGTTATCACCTCAGGGAAAATGATGAGGATTATCATTTTGTTGTTCTATGCAATATTAATTTATGATGCAGAAACATCAATGGCCTTAAAACTAAGTTGGTATCTGTATGAGGATGATTTCCCGCACTCTTTCACCTCCAGGGTAGCTACAACAGTTTTTGAGAGTTTTGGCTATCTGGGGGATATTTAAGCTAGCGTGATGTTATTGCTATGTCTCTTGAATGAGTCCCAAGTCTTGTTTAGGGTTACAGAAAAAATTTTTAGGAATATCATCCAGAGATCTGCCCTGAGGCAAGATAGTCATATGTGGCATGGCACGTGGGAGAACATGGGCAGGTATCTAGGGAACTTTTCGCCTCCCATGGTTTAGAATTTTAGTCCTGAACAACTCAAGTACCCTGATGAAGTGACAGAATATTTGAAGAAAAAAATATTGTGGCTGTTCTAAAGAGGCACAACTTACTGCACTGTGCTGGGCTCCAGTATCTACCAAACACTGCTCAGTGTTATGTAGCACCCTCGAGGGAAAACAGACTGACTGGCACTGTGACTACTCAAACCCCAGCAACAGACCCTGCAGCTGAATGAGAGAATGAACCTGTGCTGGTATCAGTTCCCCCTGTATGCAGAAGAAAACTTGGAAGTGAAAGTCAGCTTCTTTAGTGAGGGACAAAGAAGTTTCTTCTAAGAAGCAACGTATTTGCCTTGTCAGTGAGCAGGCAGACTACTTTGAAGCAGGGCCATCACAAAAACAGGAGGAGGAAGAATTACCTCCTTTGCCGCAAGGAAGAACTTGACAGGAGGGCTCCTCCTCTTCCTCAGATGAAGAACTCGTAAATGAGACAGTAACCACCTGATCTCTGTCCCTGAGTGAGCTGTGAGACATAAGAAAAGATTTCAGCCATTTTCCTAAAACTGCCAGATGGCTGGAAACATATTCTGTGCCCAATGCCACTGCCCAGAACACCATCCTGGGCCTTGAGAAGCAAGTCTTACAATGACATGGCACCCCAGAAAGAATTGAATCAGACAACGGGACTCATTTCCAAAACAACCTCTTAGACACCTGGGCCAAAGAGCACGGCATTGAGTGGGTATATCACACCCCCTATAAAGCACCAGCTTCTGGGAAAATCATAGCAAAATCTCTCCACAATAATATGACTCTATTCAAACTGTGCTTGAGCATGGAAGCAAACACAAACCTTGCCAGACCAGTAGTCCTTATAAACACTGGTGTTTAGTTGCCTGGTTTACTTTCAGCTGGAATCAAAACCTCCAATTACTGTCAATGAAAAGTGATTATATAGGCAGGCAGGACAATGAAAGCCATGCCACGTTTGAATTATTTGTGAAGAGTTTCATTTCATAAATAAAAAGCATGGGCGATTTACAGCACTGAATAGTGATGGTAAAGGTGCCAAGTCATTGGTGCCTTTTGGTTAGGGGGGAGTGGGGAGAGCTGGCACGCTGAGGGGCTGTGTCTGCTGCTGTCCTTGGCTGAAGAGGCCCCTGGGAGCACCGGGCCCCTGTGCTCTGGCTGGGAGCCCACAGGAGGCCGTGCCCCAGGCCTTGGAAGCCAGCAGAGCAGGCTGTGTTCTCTGGCCTGGGCACTCAGCTGAAAGGCAATGGCAGGCCCTTTGTGGGGTGAGATGGAAGTGTTTTGCTCACCCTCTGTTCTGAACAGGCTAATACAAGTATGGGTTCTGGTTTTGTGGTTTAAAAATTAGGAAGGCTAAAAGAAAACACTTGTGTAGAGATTGCATGTAGCACAAGGTGGCAGTAATGCTCTACCGTTTTGCATTCACTGTCCTGCAGTTGAACAGCCATGAAGTTAGAGCTGCAGAATGTAAAGCTGAGGTGTTTTTTTTTTTTTCATTGGAGATTACTTCATCTTCCCGTTTGCCCCCCCATTCAATCTTCCTTTTTTTCCCCCTCAGGCCCAAGGAAGTGGGAAATGTGTGGGGCCTGAGTCTGTCCTGAGCCTCCTTCCTCAAAAGCACACAGAACTGGATCAATTTGAGGTTGATGCTGTTAGGAAAAAGCCTGCGAGTGAGTTCTTAAGATTAGTTAAAATGTGCTTAACAACCCTACTGTCACTACAAAACCTGTGCTACCTACAGGTCCCTTAGAGCCGCACAGGAGTGACACTAGAGATAGCACAGACTGAGATCTAAGTGCAACTCAATCACACTAAGGTGTAGATTATAGATTCTTCTTCTTTGGTACTTACTGAACAAAATGGGTGTTTTGCTCTGCTGAACTCTCTAGAGATCTTCTTCAGAACAGCTCTGGACCTTTCGTAGTCTTTGCTCAGGAGTGGCACTGTGCTGGCCATAAACACTTGGCCATTGTCTTCAGCTGACGCGTGCAGAATTCAGTCTTGGTGTGTGACTGCCAGGTCTGTGTCACTGTGGAGCTCTCCTGCCCTGACGCCTTGCATTGGCTTTTCCTGCTAACGACTCATTCATTATTTCCATTATGGCTCCCTTCCTGAATTTGCCAATACTGTAAAGTATCTGTTCCAAATTATAATTTCACAGAAAATAGACTTTCATTCCTTCAAAGACAGTGTTTGCAGTCCTCTCATGAGTAGATCTGGGATTACTTACTTTTAAAATGTCTGCATGTTGTATGCAGAAGGGGAAAGAGGTACTAGCGATGAAACTCACTATTCACAGTCAGCTGTTAGATGCTGTTGTACAAGCCCCTATCTTGTGACCATTTCATATCCTCTTGGCAAATTTGGGCAGGGAGGTGGCATACATCTGATTACAACAATGATGCCTGTTGTTTTCCTTCCAAGCTGCTATCCAATATTGGGTCTAAAGCCCAGCTATGAGGCATCTTTCTGTGTCTGTGTTGTGAACATAGCAGTGTTTGAAGGTATGATTTCAGGGTTTTCTGTTTTTTTTTTTCCTTGTGGCCATGTTCTCTGTTCCACTTCTAGGATGCTATCTCTGTCCCTGTAAGTCTTGTGGGACTGAGTTGGAAAGTATTACAGTGAATGCTTTTGCCCTTTTGCATCCCTGCTTTTTGTCTCCTTCACCCCTCTGAAGTGGACACGATTATCCTTTTTTCTGACGCAAGCATAATTGCTGCTTTTCTGCTGCACAGTTGTGATATGGTGTGCCAACAGTTTGTCTAGAAGCCTCTTGAGTGTGTGGGGATCCCTCTGAAGTGTTGGTAGCTGTGTGTGCGTTTGCACAAAGGCTTCGATGTGCTGGCAGTCAGTGCAGGGAGGGGTCTCCGGGCGTGCTCAGTTCCCTCGGGTGAAGAAGGGCCTGTGGGTCCCGCAGGTGTCACTCTCGGCTCGCGGGAGAAAGCTGTGCGGTGAGAAATCCCCGTTCTCTCCGCAGAACTGCCTTTCCCTTTGCACATGCTGTGACGCTACCTCCGTGCGGCTGTCTTCTGTTCTGGTGCAGTGTTTTGCTTCAGCTGTGTGTGTCACAGGAGGAAAACAGGATGATGTTCCTGTGGCTGAGTGTGCAACGTGTAACTGCCCAACGTTACCGGCTTTTGGGAACACACATTATTAAGTAATGTGTGAGGAGCAAGGCTAGAGAAGAAGCAATTATATTTCCACAGTTATTTTAGTGCACTGGCAACAACACTTAATTCTTGTTGTATTTCAATATAGAGCACCATCCAAATGTGCAAATGATGTCACCTTCATCCTTTTGGGTGGTACATATTGAGGATTAGACCTTGGGGTTCTTTCCTTGTGCCTTGTCACCAAGGGTTAACCAAATGTGCCTAGTCTTTGTGACACTTAGTTTGTAGACTGAAGCACAGCTGAAGAATTGCCCATTGTCCTGCTGTGTCCCACAGCCCTTTACAGCTGTATGAGAAGTCTGTGTTATAGGATAATGTTTTGACCCTGCTCTGGGAGGAGCAAAGACTTACTGGACTCTGATTGTGGAAGAACATCTTTGTCCTGACAGTTGATTGGTTTGTTTTTGGCGGTTTTTTTAAGTTTTTGCTAGGTTCTGAAGAACTGGAACACACTTTACCAACTTACTTCTGCATTGATTAATACAGCCTAAAGCACTGTGTTACTGTGAACAATATGTGTTGAGTAATGTTGAGTAATATCAAAGCCTGCATGGGTATTTTTGACATACATAAATGCATCCATGTGGTTTTTTTTGTATACAGTAAGAAAGCCATATCATTGCTCAAAAAAGTAAACTGTAGCTGTTAAATATATGCTGAAGCTCAGAGTTTCCATTAACTTAATATACTATGTGTAGCTGGGAAAATATACTATGCTAACAGGAGATTCCTGCTCTAAGCAGAATTGGGATTTGAGAAATTTTTTTTTTTTTTTTTTTTTTTAAGTTGGGTAAAATAAGGTAGAAAGTCTAGAAAATACCAAGGAAGGAGAACATTGCCTGTCTGTTCATCTCTTCTCTGCCAGTAGGTATTGTTTTTTGAGTTGCATGTAGAGTTTATATCCTAGATGTAAGTAAACAGGCTGCCTCCCTGTAAGACACTTACTGGAGTTTGTCACCCCATGCAGCATTCCTGTGACTTCTGTACCTCGGTTAGATGTGCACATGCAGAGTTGTTGGAGCATAGTCAGTCTGGCAGGTGGCTGTACAGTTTCCAATTACAAAAGGGTAACATGGGTTTGTACATATATGTAAACATAAATCAGGCAAGAGATGGACAAATAATATTTTTTTTGCACTAAGTTGACAGCAAAACAGGAAAAAGAACTAGACAGCAGTGACTTTGTTGAACTTTTGCAGTAACTTTGGGTGTCTCCTCCTTGGGAGCTATGGCAAGAAGCTGCTTTGAGCTTCTTGCATCAGGTGTGGAAAAAGTCAGACCTATCTCCTGTGACTAGAATCAGGAGGTGGACAGAGGTGTGAATTAGACTTTCCTGTCTCACATGTCCATTCAGCTAGTGCTTCTAAAGATCAATTCTAGCACATTTGCTTTAACCTTTCCCTATTAAACAGAAAAACACAGTGGCGGATATTAGCTATGTCACTACTACATGCATGGAAGGAGAAGTTAGTTATTCAACCTTGAGAACCACGTGTCAGTCTGGTTTAACTGAGTTTATATGACAGACCTGCTTTGGGGTGGGGGGATTTCAGCGCATTGGTGTCAAACTCTTCATTTTAACTCTTTTTTAAGGATAAAAGCTGTAGACACAAAGCTAAATTGTTTTATGCATCAGCTGACTATATTAGGAAACGTGGTCTCTGACCTACAAACTGCTACCTAAAATTTGTTATTTACTAGCCTGTTCCCAGATTAAACTCTCGTTTGTTATTTATGTTAATCTAGTACTTTCAGATTCCAGTGGGACTTTGGACATTTGTCGTTCAGGGCACTGCACAGAATATACAGAGAGAAACCTCTCTGTCACTGAAGAACTGCAGTCCAATGTCCAAGACAAGCAAAGTGCTGGAGTCTGTAGCTGGTCAGATGCTCAGCTGGACACAGAGCCTGAGTCCAACATCTCAGAGTGGTGCGTCATCTCCCAGCAGAAATATTTGTTTTCATACAGCCATTAATCCATGAAATCTGTCATACAGAAAGAATGCAAGAGAAGATCGGTTGCCAGTGCCCTGATGGTATTTGCTAGACTTGAAGAGAAGATCTGGTTTTAAGCAACCTGTGTTCTTGATGCAAGTTCTAAGCCGGCTGCTCCTAGCTTTATGCAAGACAAATCAGAATCGGCCTGCAAAATAGAGAGGGAAAGAGGAGGTGGTGAGAGGATATCTCTTAATTGTATTTTTGGAAGTGGAGATACGGAATTTGGATTGTGCTGGTACAGTATGAATGCAAGTGCCACCTTTGATGCTAAGGCTGCTGGCAAAAATAATGGCATCTGCTAAAATGTGTAGCCTCTGTTTTATTTCAGGTTGAAATCTAGCACTGGGAGTGCTAAGGAATGTTGGGTTTTTTCTGCTTTTTGTCTGTTGATGAATGAATTAATGTACTGTTAGCGTGAAATGAGAACTGAATTATTTATACTTGTATTTTTTTAGTAAAGACATGTAAGTCATGAACAAATAGTGATAATAAATTTTTGTTCCTATAAAGTCAATAACTGAAGTACTGTAGTTAGATGTTTTAATAATGTGTCTAACCAACTGGAGTGTATGTGTTTTTTAGGTAGGAGCTCTGTAGAAAATAGCTTTTAAAAATAGCTGATAAATTGCAGTGCCTCGTTGAATCCATTTGACCGAAAGACTTGCACAGGGAATACTTCCTGTCTACAGGAAAGCCACCCCAAAGACTGAGAAATCGCCATGGAGAAATCCAACTCCCCCCTCTCCCCCCTTCTTTTTGGCTTAGGCCTTCAAATTATTGTGTGTGTGTCTTTGTTTTCCACCATCCTTCCCCAATTGTCATTAAAAGGTGAGACATAAAATACCAGCAAGTATTCATATATATGCACTTTCAAAGGCAAATAATTGTTTTTTTTTTTTCATTAAGGCCACTTCCCTACACATACATGAAAAGATTAAAATGAGATGTTTTAATGTATCATGCTAAAAAATTAAGGCTTTATCTGTGTCACTATTCAGAAGAATGATACCAAGTAGTAGCAGAAAGCACTGTCCCATTCAGAGGGAATCCAAGTGGAGAGGAACTACGGAGCTGTGGCCCTGAGCTGTGCTTACGCCTGTCACAGGCACTGTGGGAGACCTTGAGGAAGCCATGGTGGAGGTTTCTGTCTTGGCTTCAAAACTCTAGTTTTGTTGTTACCTGTTTAGGTGGTAAATATTCAGAAAATGTTCTGTCTTGAGATGCGTACAGCCACTAGCACATAGTCTTGCTCTTGGGGCACTGTGGCAAAATGAATAATAATCCTTAGCCTAGGAAGCAAGGCACGTTTTCCCTTTGCAGCATAATAGCACTTGAAATTCCTCTGCTGTC
>WHYT01017411.1:422814-447654 GCA_009806455.1 Tetrax tetrax | reverse complement strand
GAAACCTCTCTGTCACTGAAGAACTGCAGTCCAATGTCCAAGACAAGCAAAGTGCTGGAGTCTGTAGCTGGTCAGATGCTCAGCTGGACACAGAGCCTGAGTCCAACATCTCAGAGTGGTGCGTCACCTCCCAGCAGAAATATTTGTGTTTCATACAGCCATTAATCCATGAAATCTGTCATACAGAAAGAATGCAAGGGAAGATTGGTTGCCAGTGCCCTGATGGTATTCGCTAGACTTGAAGAGAAGATCTGGTTTTAAGCAACCTGTGTTCTTGATGCAAGTTCTAAGCCGGCTGCTCCTAGCTTTATGCAAGACAAATCAGAATCGGCCTGCAAAATAGAGAGGGAAAGAGGAGGTGGTGAGAGGATATCTCTTAATTGTATTTTTGGAAGTGGAGATACGGAATTTGGATTGTGCTGGTACAGTATGAATGCAAGTGCCACCTTTGATGCTAAGGCTGCTGGCAAAAATAATGGCATCTGCTAAAATGTGTAGCCTCTGTTTTATTTCAGGTTGAAATCTGGCACTGGGAGTGCTAAGGAATTTTTTTTTTTTCTGCTTTTTGTCTGTTGATGAATGAATTAATGTACTGTTAGCGTGAAATGAAAACTGAATTATTTATACTTGTATTTTTTTAGTAAAGACATGTAAGTCATGAACAAATAGTGATAATAAATTTTTGTTCCTATAAAGTCAATAACTGAAGTACTGTAGCTAGATGTTTTAATAATGTGTCTAACCAACTGGAGTGTATGTAGGTAGGTGCTCTGTAGAAAATAGCTTTTAAAAATAGCTGATAAATTGCAGTGCCTCGTTGAATCCATTTGACCGAAAGACTTGCACAGGGAATACTTCCTGTCTACAGGAAAGCCACTTAGATACCCCAAAGACTGAGAAATCGCCATGGAGAAATCCAACTCCCCCCTCTCCCCCCTTCTTTTTGGCCTAGGCCTTCAAATTATAGTGTGTGTGTCTTTGTTTTCCACCATCCTTCCCCAATTGTCATTAAAAGGTGAGACATAAAAAACCAGCAAGTATTCATATATATGCACTTTCAAAGGCAAATAATTGGTTTTTTTTTCATTAAGGCCACTTCCCTACACGTACATGAAAAGATTAAAATGAGATGTTTTAATGTATCATGCTAAAAAATTAAGGCTTTACCTGTGTCACAATTCAGAAGAATGATACCAAGTTGTGGCAGAAAGCACTGTCCCATTCAGAGGGAATCCAAGTGGAGAGGAACTACGGAGCTGTGGCCCTGAGCTGTGCTTACGCCTGTCACAGGCACTGTGGGAGACCTTGAGGAAGCCATGGTGGAGGTTTCTGTCTTGGCTTCAAAACTCTAGTTTTGTTGTTACCTGTTTAGGTGGTAAATATTCAGAAAATGTTCTGTCTTGAGATGCGTACAGCCACTAGCACATAGTCTTGCTCTTGGGGCACTGTGGCAAAATGAATAATAATCCTTAGCCTAGGAAGCAAGGCACGTTTTCCCTTTGCAGCATAATAGCACTTGAAATTCCTCTGCTGTCCTAGGTTAGATGCATGCTGACTCAGCAACATAAGGAGACACTTCAGAAATATCTTTACATATGCTATGGGTTTGTGACTCTGCTTCCACAGCCATGTAAATCAGAAGTAACTCTGCTGAAATCAGTGTTTTATGTACTAGCATATAACTGTGGGAGAGGAGGAGATTTATTTTGAAAAATGGGAGCTGAAGCTTGCTTAACATTTCTTTCCTTGCATTAAAAAAAAACCAAAATGTGTTGATGATGTCTTTCTAATGGGCTCTAAAGACTCAGCCCTTAGAATCAGCGGGTTCATGAATAAAAGAATTGTTCCTGGCAAGGGAGAACTGCCAAAAAATACTTAATTTATGGCACTAAGAAAGAAATACTGATGTAATAAATGAGTTAGTTTTGCCATTCGATTATGCAGCTCACATTATGGGTACTATAATCTTAAAGTTGTTTCCAGTTTCTATTTTGTTTCCTTCCCACATCATATGAATACTGCAAAGTAGTTTCTAGTTTAAAATGGGTGAGTACTGTGAAAGGAGCAGCTCCCTTAGGTCTTTCTTGTGTTAACTTGCACACTGCCACATGAACGCAGTTGCCTATCAAACACACGTCAGCTGCCCGCACGCTGACCTAGCCCTCCTGGTTGTCTGTTCTCATTAGATGATGTGGGTAATGGCCGTGAGGGAGAAGGCTGCTTCGTGTTGACAGGTGCCCTTGTAACATGTTTCTCTTAAGATAATGCCTTCTAATTATAAAACTAGAATATTCTTTTGTGTTTGTGTTTTCCCTCTCTAGTGACTTTTTTTTTCTCTTATAAGGTAAAAGACTTTCAGTTTTCATATTTTGGCAAGAGTAAAAAAAATGTTTAAGAGCTCAGGGTTGCTTCTGACTTTGTAGTGTGTTCTGCTGTGGACCCTGTGCAGTCAGCATCAGCTGTCGAGTGACACGACGCAAATGATGGAGTCTGCTCTTGTTTTGAAAATTAAGAGAATGGGGAACTTGGACCAACAGATTTCATTATCGTTCTATAAAAGTGACTGAGAAAACAAGATGCCTTGCTGGTGGCTACTCTCTTTGCTAATTACCTGGGTTTGTTTTGTTTTAAAATTGAAGTGCAGTGGTTCTTTGCCAATGCTTTGAAGGAGTGTCTTCTACTATGAGGTGCTGATTTCCTTTTAGTGCTAACATAATTTTAATCTTATGTAGTTCTCAAAGCATGCTGTAACAGATTATATTTATTTCTATTTATCAGCTGCAGAAATGGTCAGATAAAGAGGAGCTGATGGCTTCCCTGAGGTTTAAAAACATGTTCTAAGGCAGAACTAGGAAAGAGACTGAGTTCAGGCAGGTAGGCAGTGCTCTACCTGCAGGGCATCACTCCTAATTCAGCTGGTCAAACGTAGGTTGAATTCTGATTCCTGATAGTGTACCAAGTTCTGTGTATTACCACTGCACAGCAAATAACATCTGATCATCTAAGACTGCTGCCAAAAGCTGCTGGAAATTCAAGTGATTTATGATCAACTTTGTTTCAGGAAATAATGTGGATGCAGATTAATAGAAGTGAGTTTTGTTAAGTAGAATAGGATCGAGGTTGGGACTCAGAACATTGGGTTTTGATCTTCTAGGTCTGTTAGGAATCATTTGAGAAGCAGTCCCCAAAAGCTTTAAGGTGCTTGCAGCCTTTCTATTTCCGAGGGACATCTTGTGGGATATGTTTAAAAAATATTAATGCATGCTACAAGATGAGAAAAAGTTAATTCAGTATTGAACAAAAATTAGGAGTGAAAATAGGTGATATTCTTTTATGTGTGGCTTAGCCTTTAGGGCAGTCTCCTGCGTATGGAAAACTCCAAATTAATTTCTCCCACCTGCCTGCCTCCAGCTCTAATCTGCATCATCTGCTGCCCAGGACTGACTGCAAGTTTCCAGGCTCTGAGGTGTCCTGGCTGGTAGGGCAGTGAAAGGTGTGAGTTTCAACCTCCCTCATACAGAGGAGGAAACTGAAACTGGACTTCTTACATCTTGGCCACATCCTCTGATCATCAGGGCATTGAGTGGAAGAGGAATGTCACTACATCCCATGTCAGCCGTGTTTTGGGGGGAAAAATGTCAACTGACTGGTTTTCAGTAGAAAGATCTTCGAATGCAGAACTCAAAGATGTTATCAGGTGTATGAACGCTAAAAGAGGAAGATGGGCTCCTGCAGGAGAAGCAAGGTACACCTCCTTCTGAGAAAGGTGATTTAGATGGCATTTGGCTCAGCGTGACGGTTGCTGTGAACACCATTTGGATGTGCTGATTTTCTCCACGGAGCACACAATGAGCTTTAGAGCCACATTCACATTGATGGATGGCACTAGTGAAAATGGGAATGTTTTGCATACCTGGTATGAAATGGGTAGAGAATTTTGAATCAGCAGAACTAGAAGTATCTTTAGGCAGGGGTGTTGTCAAGGTCTGTTGTGTTAGAAGGCTTTTGGGGCTTGTTTGTAAAAGTATGTCTTGAATATGTTATGCATGGATGGATCTGAGGCTGTGGAATGGAAATCCTAAGGCCTTATGTTAGGTATCAAAATTCATTTTCTATGATCATATAAGGGTCTTACAAAAATTGCTGGGATTTCACATATGTGACTTCTGGGTTATCTAAAAGCAGACAACATCATATTTCCTTTCCAAAGTAACCTTCCTCAATTCTTTCCCCTGTCATTCCCCTGTAACCTTGACTGTTACAAGCTTGTCTGAGTAATGTGAGGGATAATTTATGTCAGAGTCCCTGCCCCTGTTAGTCCTCAGGTCTTTGCCTTTGATTGTAACGGTTTGATAGTTTATTTTCTGGCTTGTTTTATTTGTGAAAGGATGAGTGAAGGGCTTATATGTGCAAAAATGTATGATTAGAGAAATCAAGATCTATAGTTTATTCAAATGTGGCAATTCCTGAATTTCTGAACAAATCAGGATATTGTCAGTCTTTTGAGAGTGGTTCTTGCTTGCAGGGTCTGTTAGTGTCTCAGTCTGTAGCTTTTAATTTGCCTAAGGAACTCTGAATTCAGGAGGGTTTTATCTGGCTTCTGCAAAGGAAGCTTCATTTATGGCTGTTGTTTTCCTCCACTGAAAAAAAAAAAAAAATGCAAAGCTATTAGCTGGTAGTGTGAAGGGGTGAGTGGATAGGGCATTGCTTGTATTGGTTGTGCTTGTGGTAAATATTCCTGAGGACAATGCACTGAACGGAGGGCCTGAGCTTTAATTGACAGACTCAGACATGAAGGGAGAGACCTGTTTGATGCATTTCTCATTACTGCGCAAACAGAAGGTCAAGCTAATTAGTTCTCTTGATAACTTGCTTACTGTACTGTGGGAAAACTTGACTGTGTCTGAACAAAACTGGTTTGCAATGCAACAGAGAATTACCTTCCAGAATCATTAAAGAAACATTAAGGAAATCACAAGTGTAATGCACCTGAGCAGATTACAAGGTTCCTTTAAACCAGTGCATATTTAAAATTAGCTCTAATTTCTGCCTTCATTTAATGCACCTTCATCTCTTTAATGAGGACTCTTGTGAATTTTAACAAAGGGGAGCTGAAAGTGTCCCAAGATTGCAGTGGTTTTGCACAAATAATTCAACCAGTTGTTCTCTGGCCGGATTATCAGCTGATGATAGTACTTTAGTTTGATTCCAATGAAGATGCACCCTGCACTGAGGCTAGTTTTGTCTCTTCTGTTTGCCAATGAATGTGTCATAATTATGGAAGGTTAATGCGGTCTTGTAAGGGGAAATTAGTCAAGGTAATGTATTGCTGTGCTTTACCTAAGAGTGAAGGATGTTTGCAGCCATCTTGTGACTTCAGTCTTCATGGAAATTTGATGTAGTGTCCCCCATTAAATCAGTGAATGTATATTTGTTGTTTGGGGTGATCTAGTAGAATAACTTTTGTGATTAAACCTTTTTGTAAAGGTCTAGCATTCTGCTTCCTTGTTCCATATCCTACAAATTCAGAGGAGAGGAAAGCTGTGCCTGCAGTATGATCTGTTGCTGTAGCTATCGTACGCTGTTTCTCAGTACCCTAAGCTCTCTGGTCTTGCATCTGGATCTATGCTGCTTCTGTTGCAGGTGTAAACCCAGGTGTGTGTATTTAACTGTTTTTTATACACTTCATTATTAGCATATATCAATGGGAATCAAACAATCAGGATCCTAGAGTGCTTTGCAAATACATAGTTTTAAAACCTACACACCTTGAATCCAAACCAGCAGGTACAGAGAGGAAGCAAGGAAATATATTTGTTATCTACGTATGCGAAGCTAAATCCAGGAGAAATAAAGTAATTTACTGTAGCTCCCTTAGGGGAGAAAACCAGGGAAAATAAGAAGTTTTAATCCAGATCTCCTGAAACGTGGTCTGATTCCCCAGCTGCGGAACTGCTTTGCACGTTGATCCATCTGGTCCAAAACGCAGAGAGCGTTTCAGCGCTGCGGGCTGAGCTGCTTTGTGCAGTGAAAGAACAGGCCTCTGGGAAAATTCTCGAATGCTTTGAGAAGCTTCAGAGATGTCTAGTCTTTTTAAAATGAGTTATTTTTCTCCTTAAAGCCATTCTGTGGTTAAAATCAGAAGTGGATACAGATTTTGAAAGTAGAAGTAGTGTGCAGGTCAACACATCTTAAAAAGTGGAAAGTATTTAAATGCATATTTTTCTGTTGGCTTTTTCTTGCAAAAAAAAAAGGACCATGTTTTAGAAAAATACAGCAAAATTTGGTTTAAACACAGGAGTTAAGGATTTATCTTTTTCTTTTTTTTTAGACTCTAAATATGAATATTGTAGGAAATTGTCTAACTTTAACTTGAATGATTTAAGGCCTAAATGTCAACTCGTTCATATACAGATCATTCCTGTTTACAGTGGAATCAGTTTTGTGTTTAACTTCCCCTTTGAGAGAGAAGGGAAAAAATATTTTCATTTTTATTTGTATCTATGTAGCTAATCCTTCTCTCCTTACCACTTTCTTCTGTGGTATATTCCCTGCTGGCTCCTTCTGTTTTGCCTTGACATCTAGACTGGGATCATGCATAAACAACACCGGATGGTGTCAGTGGGGCCACTGCATACATGAGTGTCCTCGCAGGAGTGCCCCGCCAGCAGTGATGACATTCCAGCCCTCACTTTGACATTGATACCTGTTCCAAAGGCAGCGAGGAATAGTGTGCATGCCTGTGGTTAAAAATACATGCATATTATTTTAAAGGGTTTTCTTTTTACTTAATTTATGTGAAAGGCAACCTACCCCACACTGCTGGTTTAATTCTTGACTGTGAAACCATATATATATGGTTATATGTATATATATGAATTGTGTGTGTACATAAGGGAAAATACATATTAGAACTGCATGAACATCCTACTTTTTCATGTTTAGTATTTGCATTTGTCAGTTGCTAAATGAATCTTTGAATTGTTTCTGATGCATAATTTATTTTGATGCATCTATGTTATTTTCTAGCTTTTCAGACAAGTCATTTGACAAACTTTTTTCTTGAGACCTTAGACACTCTTTTGGTAGCTGGTGTCAAGATAAATGGAAGTCAGAGTTTCTATGTGCCGTCAATACATGGCCAGTCAAAAGATCCTTATTTTTGCTCTGAAGTGTACAGCTCAGTCTTATTTCTTTTTTCTTTTTTTCTTTTTTTTTTTTTTTTTTCCACAGAGCTACATAACAGGCACAAAACTAATCTAGATGCAGTTCAAATAATGATGTCACTTTATGCAGGTTTACTGTGGCTTGTAATAATTAGAAGCCATGTGTAATGGTGCTTTTTACTTTCCCACATTTTGACTTGTGTTAATAGATGGCAGCTGCTATTTGTATTACTGCAATAATCACAAATTCTTTTGATTATGGTGTTAGTAGGGATGAAATAATATTACTGGTCAGTGTGCTTACTACTGTTACCATTCCCCATGGTTCTGTGTGACAAAAGCTGCCCATGTGTGTAAGTGAAGCCTGCTTGAACTGTATTACTGCACTTTAATGAAGTTCTATTAAAACTGAAGTCATGATGGAAACCTACTATTAAAAATTCAGGATTTGAATGTTGTGGTGTGTACTGAGAAAGTCAGTGACTGTTCTGAACAGAATGAGTTTTATTGAGTAAACGGTAAATAAGGCAGTTCCCAAATGGTGAAATTATTTTGGTTTGGTCCTATTTTAGTGCTTTCCTCATGTTAGAAAACCTTATTTTAAAAAAGTAGATACTAAAACTCTTCTTTATCATGTAAACCCATGAATATAGTGCTCAAATAGGATGAGCATCGTGATAAAATCATGAGTCTGGCTGCAATGTGTTCGTAAGTCACCCGGGAATGGATTGCACTGCTAGTACTTCGAAATCTTGTTGGAGCAGACTAGTTTTAAGTTACTATATATAGCAATGACCTGCTTCCTGTTTTTCTTAGGAACAAACTTTTGAGGCCACTGTTCTGCAGCAACAGACTGCAGAAGTTTTGGTGGATGGGGACCACATGTGACTTCTTCGAGGTCTACTGCATGCTGGGGGCAGCTGGAAATAGAGGTTGATTAGGAGTCCTGAGCTCTAGCCTTTAACATGGCTGCCTGCTAGGACAGACAGTGCTGCCTGCTAAAGCCTGATGTGCACAGCTTGCAGTTTGATACTAATTAGATAACGGTGAAGTTAACAAATGAAGTATGTGTTCATGCAGGAGCGGTGAGATGTGGGCCTGTGTGAGTGAATAGAAGTAGAGGAGACAGAGATGCAGCTTGTGTGGAGCAGAATTCAGAATACAGTGTGTTACACGTACCTAGGAGAGGGAACTGAAGCCATTAAGTTACAATTGCTTGACTCCCTCTGCCTCTGAACCACAGAAACAGTATGCACATTTTAATAACATTGTGGTATGAGTAAGGACATCATTGTGCACAATTCTTTTGCTGACTCTAGTAATAAAGCATTCTGCCCTTTATTTATAGGACTGCCTCAAGGATCTGACAGGAGGAATTGAGTACGCTGCCAAGATATTAAATGAAATTCCCCAGAAAGACATTCAGTGCACTAAAAGAGCCTCAAAGGCAGAAAGGGAAGGAAATGGGCAAGGTAAGTCATACATAATGATCTCAGTTGGCGTCCATTGATCTCATCCAGTATCCTTTGAGTGGAATATCCATAAAAGTCTTTCAAAAGTCACTTGGATATTCTGGGTAGTGTTTGCACTTAGACATGCATTGTGCAGCAGTAACATTAACTATGACGAGCTATTTTCTTTTGACCCAACTAATTAAGAATTTAGTTGCCTCAGTCCATTGCTGTTCATCTGAAAAGTCAGCAAATAAATATATGGTTTTTTTATCCTGAATATCTTCAACTCTCTGCATTTTCCACTGTTTTTTTCCTGAAGGAGAACCATCAACATGGGACCGTAGTAGGAGACATTAAATGTCCCTTGAGCTTCTGCTCGGTCTCCAGCACAGGCCATTGATGGGTACCTGGGGTGAGTACATTGTGATGTTTTTCAGAATCTGTATCAGCTGTTTGTGGCTCAGAGCCTTCCTGAGATATATGTGTTTATCTACTTAAGTTACAAGCACCTACAGGGTTTGCAGCAAGAAGTTCTGCATGCGTGTAGTTAATTATAATTTCTATGTTGTGTTTAGTGCTTCTCCTGAAGTTCCTCTTGATGCTCCCTAGTTCTTACACTGTGGAATTCACAGGAGCTGACCTCTTCCCTTTGTGCTTCATCTGATTTCAAATCTCCCGCTCTCCCCTGCTCCCTCCTTTCCCAGCAGAGAAGTCCTCATCTACTTAAGTTGTTCCTCATATAGAAGTTGTTCTATCCATGTATCTGAAGTACCTCCTCATGAAGCTTTGGTGGTAAAAGGAACGTGAGTGTTTTGGAGGAGAGCTGCCACTCTTGTAACATCCCTGGCCTGGAAAATGTCACTCTTGAGATGAGAAAACTGTTGTTCTTCCCTGTACCCAGCAGTAACCAGGAAGGCCTATATTTCAAGTGACTATGTAAAGCAGAAGGTATTGATATCTAAACATCTTTGACAAACACTTTCTATTTTGGAAAACTGTAATTTGGTTAGAGGAACTGCTTGTGCTCTCCTGAAGAGACTAGTAAGTTCCATGAAAGCTCAGAGTGGGGGATTTGTTCTTGGTTTTGTGTGGGAGGGAACATGTTTCAGAGTATAGTTAGCTCTTTCACTTTAATCCTTAAACAGCTTCTTTGAGGAGATCTGCTAGGAAGCACCAATATTTTATGAAGGATCAATAAGTAGTTCAATAAGCCTGTTCCCAAAATGCACTTAATGCTGTAGGTCAACATTTTCCTAAAATACAGAAAGGCAACATATTTCTTAATTAATATTTGTAATATTTCTTAATATTACAAACTGCTTCTCTCCCATATTCAAAGAAGATGAAAGAGGCTGTGTCCATGGCTCTGTCTCACTCTGACTAGTGTCATATGGGTTAGTTTTACATAAATATCATTAAGGTTTTCCCCCAATAAGGAAACAATTTAGTGAAGCCATGTGAGATGCTTTGCACGTAAATCTGTACAGAGTTGTTAAAAAGAGTATCAAGCTGATAGTAGGCTTAACATAGAGTCGTTTTGTTCACCACTGAAGTGCAGTTACTAAGCAGGAAATACAGCAGGCTTCCTGTATCAAAAATTAAACTGCTTTAGGAATCTTTATTCTTATAGCTGAAACAACTCTGACTGCTTTGGAAAAGCAGCAAGCTAGGGCCTGGTTGGAATTTGGCCTGCTTGGACTTCAGCTGAAACACCTGTGTAACACTAAATTAAAAAAATCCCGCCAAGTTTTCATGACCAAAAGATGTCAGTGGTTTTAAAAACAAACAAACAAAAAAAAAACAAACAACCTTGAACCTGGGCAAATACTTCACCCTGTTCCATTTTAAATAGAATTTTTATTGATTGCAGAGGGAGCTTTATATACTGGCTTTTTTAAGCATCGAATCTCTTCACCAAACATCTGTACCTAAATTTTTAGCAGATGTTTGTCTATTTTAGGCTTTTTGAAATGGCTAAGGATTTTTTCCACCTAAGTACATTAGGACCAAATCGTGAATTACTGGAAGTGAAGAAACTCTTTGTTTTTTTTTTTATCATAAGTGTTTTCCAATAACAGAAAAGGTCATATTAAGGCCTTTAATATTTCTTCTGCATGAAATCGCTGCAAATCATTCCGTATTCGATGAGAAGCTCAACGTGAGCCAGCAATGTGCCCTTGTGGCCCGGAAAGCCAACCACACCCTGGATGGCATCAAAAGCAGCGTGGCCAGCAGGTCAAGGGAGGGCACTCTGCCCCTCTGCTCCACTCTGGTGAGACCCCACCTGCATAAGAAGGACATGGAGCTGTTGGAGAGGGTCCAGAGGAGGCCACGAAGATGAGAGGGCTGGAGCAGCTCTGCTGTGAGGCCAGGCTGGGAGAGCTGGGGCTGTTCAGCCTGGAGAAGAGGAGGCTCCGGGGAGATCTTACAGTGGCTTCCAGGTACGTAAAGGAGGCTGATAAGAAAGCTGAAGAGGGACTTTTTATAAGGGCAGGTAGTGATAGGACAAGGAGTAATGGCTTTAAACTGAAAGAAGATAGATTTTGGTTAGACATAAGAAGAAATTCTTTACTGTGAGGGTGGTGAGGCACAGAAGCTGTGGACGCCCCATCCCTGGCAGTAGTCAAGGCCAGGCTGGATGGGGCTTTGAGCGACCTGGTCTGGTGGAAGGTGTCCCGGCCCAGGGCAGGGGGGTTGGAACTGGATGATCTTTAAGGTCCCTTCCAACCCAAACCGCTCTATGATCAACTGTATGGAATATGAACTATAATGAAGTAATGTGGCAGTTGAATGAGCTGATGGATTAAAAAGGAGACCATTTTACAGCTGGGAAACTGTTTTTGTGTTATCTGTTATTTCAATGCTCCACCATATGCTAGTGGTAAGTGTGACTGCTTTGTTGTCTGCCTCTGTTTGTGTATGTGGAGTAGGACTATCTCAGGTTTTGATCCTGATGTTTAGATGATAGGAACTGTTGCTTACAGTGAGGGTTAACTGTTAGAAACTGAGGTTAAGTAACAGGGCTTTTATTCCAAGGAGTAAACATGGAAGGAGTTAAGCATACATCCTCCCAGCAGGTATCCTGTTGGGGTCTTTTAGGAACTGCCATTTTTCTGTGGGGTGATTGAACAATTTGGATAAGTGGTTTTGAAGTGAGTTGAGAATGTGAAAGTGATAAAAATTTGCTTTCACAGTTGACTTCTGTCCATCAGTAGCTGTCTTGAATGTAGCAGCTCTGGATATGGGAGTAAATGTATTCTAGATACGTACATTATTGTTTGCCTTTGCCCACAAAATAGGTTAAACATTAGCTATGAATTGAAAATATGGTGCCTTTGGTAATATTCAGAGGTGATTATAGCTGTTATACTTTCACCCCTACCTTCAATCCTAATGGTCATCTACCTTCTTTAACTTCCTTTTTGAAAACAAGCTAATTTCCATCCTACACACTCAGAGGTGTGGTGGGGCTTGGGTTGTTTTTTTTTTTTTTTTGTGGGGTTGTTTTTTTTTTTTTTGTGTTGCTATTTTTATAGGCAGAATGAGTTTGGGATTACATTTTTAGGATATACTTGAGGACAATAAATTGCTCTTGGTTCTGGCCTCTTTGACCATTGCTAGGTGTTGGAGATAGCTGGACTAATGCCTTCTCTAAGCTGATGTTTCTTAGAAAAGATACTAGATTTTTTCTGGCACGTGCACTTGTTTTAACAATGTTTCTTGTAATTACAGCTGCTAAATTTCTATTTTCTTGCCCAGCTGCTGGGTCAAGCTTGAAGTAATGGAAAACTCAGGGAAATTTGAGTTGTTTTTTAAACTATTTAAAATGCACCAAGGACTTGTACTCTTGGTATTAAGAGGAGGAATAAAAGCTTAATTTTTATTTTTAAAAGGCAATTTGTATAGTAATGTGGATACTTCTTACAAGGGCTATGTGCTAACTAACGTGCAATTACTTTTGGCAACACGGTATTACTGTAGTAATACCAATTACTCTCATATTAGTGGTTTTACGATTACTGAGATGATATTTCCAAACTCAAAGGTAGCCGGTGAGGTTGGATATATTTAGTCAAAGTTTTCACATTCTCTACAGGAAAGAATAAGGTGAAAATGCCAAAGTGAAAATACAGTCCTTGGAGATATTTCTTAGAAGGAACATTTTCTGTGTTATACGTTAATCTTTATTTTCACTAGCTTTCCTCCCTTTGTATTAAGAATTTCCTTGGAGAAAAGACTGCAAAATCCAAATCATCGTAATAAGACATGAATAGAATAAAAGGCACAAGCTGGAGCAGGTTGCCATGCTAAGTAATGGAGCTTTCTCCTGTGTTGCTTCCATTAATGCTAGGGGGAAGTTTTAGATTTTATTGCATTTTTATTACATTTTATGTTGTCAGTTATGTCCAGGAATGTGCACGTCGTTTCTAATTTCTAAGGAGTACAAGTAAGAACAAAGGTGTATAAAAGCATAGAGGACAAAAAGTCCCACACTTGACTGAAAAGATGTTCTTGAAATCTCTGGTTTGGATAAGGTGATTGCAGGTGCTTTGCAAGGAGTCATGCTCCTGTGAGTTGAGATGTTTTCAGCAGCCTTGCCAAGCCCTGTGACAGGGTATGGCTCCATGAAGGGAGAACGATGGCAGGGTTTCTGAAGCTTTTGTTTAAAAGTAAAAGGGCCACCTAAAGATCGATGTGTCCCAGGTGATGGGGAAAAGCATCCCCTGCATGTGGAAGGAAGACTGTGATGAGAAGTCCTCAGCAAGCAGGGAAGTGGAGTTCTGATTGAGGAGCATGCATAGTTCAGTCCCTTTTGAACTGAGACTCTGCCATTGTATCCTATAAAGACATAAAAGAAGGAAGGGGTAATTGAATTTTTAAAATTTTTTCAAGTGACAGGTGGGGGGACGAACAGGGAGGGGAATTTTCTGAAACCTTACGAAATCTTGAAGGAAAATGATGGCACATTGTATTTCTGGAGCTTGAGAAATTAAGTTGAGCAGGGTACAATAAACAGTAGCATCGGAGACTCTTGTGCTTGCAGCGGAATGCATCTGCTGAGACATTCCAGCAAGCCTTATCTTGTCTCTCTCTGCTATAATTATCTGTGTTGGAGGCTCAGGGTACTAAGGCATGATGACTATAGATGTTATCTGCTACAAGATGGAAAAACAAGCACTTTAAAAACCAAACAAACATGGTGGTTACATTAATCCTCTTTCCCCACAGCGGTTTGCAAATCATGCAAACGTAAACAAATTCTATAGAATTTTGAGCAAGTGTAATCTGCTCCCATTCAAATAAAGCAGATTGTTGCTTTTCACAGCTTTAGCTTATGAAATCTGTAATGTAATTATAGTGTAGAAATAGCAAGAATGGAAAGAATTTGGCTTAATGTGCAGCAAGTTTTCAAGTGGGAGATAAATACAGATGTTGCAGGAAACCATATGCACAAATTGAGCAACATACACAGTGAATGAAAAACAGATCTTGGCCTGGAGGGTGTGCTGACCTCTTCCTGAACAGGCAGCACCAGAAGGAACGGATCGGAGTTTTGCCGCCTCTTTTTAAGAGGTGAGTGAAAATTCCATGACTGACTTCTTGTCAGAGGTGGGTCAAAGGCAGCTCTGTTTTGTTCTGTCAAAGAACTGGGAGCAGAGCTGAGAGGAAGGCCAGGGGACAAAGCCGTGATTTGCTTTCATTATCCTCGGGCTCAAGGGCACAGTTTAGTACTGACTGCCCATTAGATGAGTCTTACTGGTTTTAGCTACCTGCTAATGGCCCTGGTTAGTTATTGAACTGCCTGGGAAGGTCCCAGAGACCTTCCTCTGCTTTCTGTCTAATGCACCAGCCAGAAGCAGGTGAAGAGAGCTACTGCTGTGCCACAGAATCATTTAGGTTGGAAGAGAGCTTTAAGATTGACGGCTTTAAAATGGCTTAAACTGAAAGAAGGTAGATTTAGATTGGATATAAGGAAGAAATTGTTTACTGTGAAGGTGGTGAGGCACTGGCACGGGTTGCCCTGAGAAGCTGTGGATGCCCCATCCCTGGAAGTGTTCAAAGCCAGGTTGGACAAGGCTTTGAGCGACATGGTCCAGTGGAAGGTGTCCCTGCCCAGGACAGGGGAGTTGGAACTGGATGATCTTTAAGGTCTCTTCCAACACAAACCATTCTGTGATTCTATGATCGAGAATCTAACACTGCTAAGTCCACCAATAAATCATGTCTGTCAGTGCCACATCTACGCATTTTTTAAATCCCTCCAGGGGCGCTGACTCAACCACTCCACTGGGCACCCTGTTCCAATCCTTGATAACTCTTTCAGTGAAGAATTTTTTCCTAATATCCAATTTAAACCTTTTCTGGTGTAACTGGAGGCTGTTCTTTTGGGGCCTCTCTTTCCCCTGCTCTGTTAAAGAACTTAGTTGCCAAGCAAGAGCACATTTCTGTCCCTTTTCTGTCACTTGCAAGGGACCTCATGGAGGGCCTGTGTCTGCAGGAAGGGGAGAGTCTATGTGATGCTATGGAAGTGTGAGGGTTTTCTTCACAGCTCTTCTACCTTTCACAAATAAATTGTGACAGGAAGTGCCTTTGAAACACGTGAGTGGTGTTAGTTAATAATGCTCAGTTATATGTAGCAAGAGACTGAAGTGCTTCCAGAAATAACTACCACTGCGTGGAACAAACAGGAAATTGGCCTTGTGCATATAGTTTGCTAATGCACCTAATAATGCAAATGCCAATTACTCTGACATTATTTAACATGAAATCCTCTGATTTGAAGTGCTGACCCCTTTTGTCAGAAATTACTGACAAGATTTCTTTCCAGCTGTTTTGTTCCTGTGGTAAATCCTCTTAGAGTTTCATGGAGGTCAGTGAACTTATGCTAGCTGGCCTTTCTGACTCTGTGGGCTCGTCAGCATTTCTTTGTGGTGGAGCAGACAGGGGTCTGTGCGGGAGCTTGCTATAGCAGACTTGACAAATGTAGGTGTCTGTATTTGGGAATTCTGGCCTTAGGTTATCTGAGAGCCGGACAGGAGTTTGGGGTGGGAAGGGTGGAGGAAAGATCTGGAGAGAGAGAAGCAAAGATGAAGTCATAAGGAGAAGTGGGGAGAAGGTAAGTCATTTATGGGGCCTGAGCAGAATAAGGATGAGGCGTCTGTGTTTATTTGCTTTGGTTTGATTTTTTTTTTTTTTTTTTTTCTCTCTCTCCAAATGGACTTTGTCCAAATCTGATAGAACTCCTAATTGAGAGCTGGAAAGTATTTGTTTTGTAGTCAGTGTTCAAATGAGTTTCAAAATGGGCACCTTTGTGTGCCATGTAACTGGGGAAATCAGATGTATTTACAAAAATCTCTCTGCCAAAAGAGGTTGGTCGTATTTATGTGCGCTGGCTGGATCTCACCTCCTCGCAGGAACCCCATGTGTGCACTGGAACTTCATCAACTTCGCTTTTTAATGTTGTGTGATTTGATCTGTCCTGTGTTGTTGCCGTTAGCCTTGAGGCTAATTTTTAATGTGTTCTCTGCCTGTGCCAGCAATGTAGAGCCTGTCTGTCGGGTGGCTTTGAGGCTAGGCAGGTGTGCAACGCATAACGTGCTCTGCCTGGCTGCTGACTGCTTCAGCTACAGCAGTGGCATGGACTTTGCACAAGGGTGAGTCCTCTCACTGCAACTCTCACAGTCTGCAACCTCTTTTTCACTGCTCTCTTCCGCACTGTTTCCTTAAAGGTGAGTGGGAAGGGATTTATAGCCCTTCCTGATCCCATGAAAGTACATCTACCTTGTTACTAAGTGGAATTGGCTTCTGTCATGGGCTGGGGGAGTTGTGGGAGCGTGTACCTATCCTCACTGTCGCCTGCGTGACCTCCCCAGTCAAGAGGCTCCCTAGCCATGGCATACAGTCTTCATTCTCACAGACAATTTCTCTGTTCAGTGTTTTGTGTTGGGATGAGGGGGGCATGTAAAGACTTACAGGGACAGGCATGAAAATTAAGCACTCATGTTCATTCTTCAGGGTTTTAACCTTCTTGGGAATGAAGCTGCAGAAGAACTAGCTGTATTTACATTCCTATTAATCACATTCTGGTGGTAAAATAGGTCAGTTGAAAGCTTGTCTCCATTGTGGAGATAAGAAAACACAGAAAACAACACAAAAATTGTTTCAAATTAATTTCTACTGTGTATTGAATTAAATGTGTTAAACCTCTCTATACAGGCACTGTGTCAGAGCTAGAGTGGCTTTAATTTTCTTTACGTGTTAAACAGCATTGAGGCATTTTCATTTCCTAAATGAGAGAGTTTGCTCCAGGGTTTACAGCACTCTCTGCAGAAAAGCCCAAATGCTTCCAGGCTTTTGATGAACAGGATATTTTGTAATTGTTCACCTCTTGGTACTCCTGTTTCATTGTAAGTCATGTGTTGATGACCTGACTCTGCATGGACTTCCAGCCTCTTCTTGTACAGCTACTCTTGCCTTCATTGAAATGGAGGAGGATTATTAGGACAAGATGGAAGTGAATTAATGTGCTGGCTGTGCATTTAAAATCACCTATTCTTGGCATCTCTGCCCCAGCAAAACTGACACATCACCTCAGAAGCAGGCAGTATGCCATTGTGACAGATGGCTGTGGAAGCAGGCAGCCAGGAGGCTATATGTGAGCATCAAATGCATTTGTTGAGGGCAGGATACCAAGCCAGGAATGTCAGTGGTTTTAAACCCAGAGCTGCTGAGTCTGTATGCAAGAGAAGATCATAGATACTTCAGCTCAGAGCTGGATTAACTGAGTGAAGTTAGAATTCGCAGATCATAGACAATGAATTTCTGGAAAGACTTACATCAAATTTTGCCGGCCACAGGGTGTGGTGTGCTGGTTTGGGCTGGGACAGAGTTAATTTCTTCACAGTAGCTGGCACTGGGCTGTGGCTTGGATTTGTGCTGAGAACAGCGCTGGTAACACCGGGATGTCTCGGTTACGGCTGAGCAGTGCTCACACACAGTCGGGGCCTTTTCTGCCTCTCACATCACCCAGCAACTGGGCTGGGGGCACAAGGAGCTGGGAGGGGACAGAGCTGGGACAGCTGAGCCCAGCTGGCCAAAGGGATGTCCCACACCCTGTGACACCGAGCTCAGCAAATAAACCTGGGGGAAGGAGGAGGAAGGGGAGCACGTTCGGAGTGATGACGTTTGTCTTCCCAAGCAACTGTTATGTGTGATGGAGCCCAGCTTTCCTGGAGATGGCTGAACACCTCCCTGCTTTGCCTGTGCCTGGCTCTTGCTTTACCTATTAAACTGTCTTTATCTCAACCCACGAGTTTTCCCCCTTTACCCCTCTGATTCTCTCCCCCATCCCACTGGGGAGGAGTGAGCGAGCGGCTGTGTGGGGCTTGGTTGTTGGCTGGGGTTAAACCACTAAAAAGGAAAAGGCTATCGCAGTCAGCCTTTGTTTTTATCTCTTGAAGTACTCTCTATGGAATTGACAGTAGTACATCCTGATTCTGGTTAATTAGATAAAGCTGCTGGGTACCTCATGTTTTTTGTTGGTTTTTTTTTTTTAATACCTGAACAACATTGCTGTGGTTCGAATCCTTTGGTAGTCTTACATATTAATGCTAAAATATTACATGGTGGAGATAATGTACGTGTTGTAGCAGTCTAGTAAACTGCTGATCGACTTTCTCAAGACAGTGAGTGGGACTCTGGACTTCTAAATCCAGCCCTTTGCTGACGTAGCACCACGATGCATGCTACCATTGTGCTTCATCTTAAAAATTGTCAGCTTTTGATGAAATGTTCTGATTGGAAAGGAAATGGTAGGAAACTTCTTCCGATCCTTTTGATATAATTGAATTTGAAAGAATAATTGGAAACCAATGTATTGTTTTTGTAAATAACTTTACAGAAAACTATAGTTCAGTGAATATGAAACACAGCTGGCACCTAGAGAAGTATTGTCTGATGATCTGGGTCTACAGCACGCACTTCTAAACTGTGTAAATAGACTGATTAGCTTCATTCATACAATAATCAGATCACTGGTGACATAAGCATTTTTAAATTTTGTGACATAAGGAGATTATTTTAATTTAGTAGGCTTCAGAATTTGTTAGTGCCAATATGCTAAAAAACCAAATCTGCCTGTAGTTGTGTGGGCCAGTTGGAACACCGTGAGCGTGTTCCGACAGGAATGGATCCCACGAGAAATGCTTTAGCATGGATTTTTCCATGCTTTGCAAAGGACATAATAGTCTTTTTAAAACTGTCAGCTTCTCACCTAAACATTTATTTATACTGCAGTGGTACCCAGAGGCCCCTCTTGATAGGGAAGCAGTTGTGCTGAGGAATGGAGCTGCTGGGGCAGGGACAGTTGACACCTGCACAGCTTGGCCGAGCTTTCCCAGCACCGCCTGTCTGGTACAGCAGGGTTACTGGTAGATTCAGAACTTTAATCCATTATCACTATGCTGATCTGGTTTTCTGTATTGTGCAGGCTGAGAATTCTAATCTTTATTTTCTGTTTCACAATCTTAATTTTCCCATTTTATATTATAGAAAAATGAAGACACTAAAAACTTGTTGCAGTTCCTTGAACTTTCTGTTTAGGGACCAGTTCTGATTCTCTGCTCCCCCTTTACGCTTGACCTAGGAAAGGAATATCAAATTTACATGCAACAGCCTCAGTAATATGTATTCAAATCAGAGTTAAAGCTACATTTTTTAATGTTTATTTGCGTTTTAAAGAAAATTAAAGCTAACTGATAGCCTTCAGTAAAAATACATTGGTTTTGCATCAAACACTATTTTAGCCTTATTAATAATTCAGCTAAGGTTCTAATGTTGACCTGTGAGGTTTTTTATTATTTTATTGCACATTGTTATGTCTCTGTAGTATTGTGACTGAAGAGTGCTATTGTGGGTCTTCCAAAATTCCAATGACTCCATAAATCTCCCTCAATCCAGTAATATGTTAATTAAATAAATGTATTGTTCATGCCTTTTGAACACAGACACTCATTATTTTGCTTGATGAAGTGACCTTAACCAGAATTTGCTAATGTCCAAAGGGGTAATCTTGTGACCTCGATAATGTGGTTAATTTTAATTAGTCAAAGACATGCTCGGGCTCTCTGTAGCTGTGAAACATTTGAATTCAGTTTTGATGGCATTATTCTCAGTGAGCATGAAACAGATGCACATAATTCTTGTTAGCATATTACTTGAAGTTGACTTCAAACATGTGTTCGCTGTAAATTATTAGGCTGTATTCATTTACTGGGAATCCAATCTGCCTATTTATTTTTTGGGGGGTATGTTTTTTTTTTTTTTTCCTTCAAATTACTACTACTACTACTGTTTGTAACTCACACCTAGGACCCTGTGTCATCTGGTGGGTCCTTTTTTTTTTATGCTGGGGCCTGTATTGAAAAAGTCTCTGCTCCAACAGTTTCTAGTTTAAGCCTGAGAATTTCTTGCACAAGACTAAGTTCTTTAAAGGAGATATTTTATTTCCAGTTACACTTTTTTTTTTTCTATCCTGGTGACAAAATAATGGTGATAACCATCTGAGTGTATTCTTACAAATCAGAATGGGAGTCCTAGGGTCACCTGCTACACAGAGCTGGCAGATTTGAGGTCCTGTCTTCAGTGTGACAGCCTGCTTGAGTGAAGGAGCCCAGACTTTGGCACTTTGCCACAGAAAGAGAAGCTCTCACATAAGTAATGTTTCTTTTTTCATACTTAAATGTGAAAGATCGTATTTGTTGGTCTAAATAACAATATTATGTAATACTGTGTATGTTCAGCTTCATACAAAGCTGAAAGGATCCATTGCTAACTCTGTAGTTGTTATTTTAAGTCACTATTGGAGTGGCACAAGGTTGTAGGGGGTGTTTTTTGGGTTTTTTTTTGTTTTTTTTTTTAAATAGAGGAGGACTGAAGATAACTTTGTATAGAAGTTGTGGCCTTTATTTAAGGCTTTAGCTGTTCACTGAGACTCATCTAGGTGCACTAAACAAAAATAGGGGGAAGAGGAATCAGAACAAGACCCTTCATGGCCAGGTCACCTCCCTATTATAAATTTGTGCTCGTGTTTCTCTCATGCCTGCTTGAACATCTTTGTGAGGCATTTGTATCACAATACTGATGCTAAGAGATGTATTTAAAAATTGTGTTCTTGGAGGTACTTTCAGTTGCTTAGGTTCAGAGAATGGTTTGGGTTGGAAAGGACCTTAAAGATCATCTGGTTCCAGCCTCCCTGCCCTGGGCAGGGACACCTTTCCCCAGACCATGTCACTCAAGGTTTTTCTGCCTCGATCCTGTTCAGTCTCCTTTGCCAAGCAGGAGTCGTAGAAACTGCTGAGACTTTGGGCATTGGTCTGTGACCAGCCTTCCCACAGCCTTCCCAGGTAATTGAACAATATATTCTGCTTATTCTTTTCAGGAACTGAAATTGAGGGGAATAGTTTGATTCTGATTGTGACAGTTTAATGCTATAACAGAAACAAAGAAATTAAAATTACTCTGAAAACTGAAAAAAAAGTCAACCTGGTGGAGAATCTCTAGTTTTAATACTTTGACAATAGCTTTTAAAAACTGATATTAGATATTTTTACTTCTACATCTAAGTAAAGGCTGAAGAAGAAGAGTGAGAGAACATGTGGATGTCGCATAATCTATTGTAAACTTCCATGCAGTGGTTCATTGTCTGAGTATGAATTTATGAGCTCCTTTTTTCACCAAAACATCACTAGCAGAAATGGATTCCAGATGACTCTGCATTTTTTTTTTTTTCACTTCCCATGCTCTAAAGACAAGCAATGCTCTAAATGATCTTGTGCTAGATGACCTTGTCTCCTCCTGCATAGTCCCATTGGTTCACCAGAATTCCTTGTTTTTCTCTTCAGTCAATGTTATGATATCCCAGCTGTAGAGTAAGGCATTGATTGTTGGACAGGAGAAGCCTATTCACAGAATAAGAAATGTTTGCGGAATGTGCGGGATATGATTTTTAACCTACATGAAAATCTTGGGAGTTTTTTGATTGTAGTGCAATAGTAGCTCATTAATTCCCCTCTGGATTCACTGGTTTTTTTTTTTTTTTTTTTTTTTTTTTTTTTTTTTTTTTTAAGCAACAGAGAAGGTTAAGTTTTCATAGCAGTTTGTGTCATACCACATGACATTATTTTCTTACGGAGATGATACGAAAGGATTGACTGAGCATGGCAATAATGCTGCACGTGGCTAGACTGGAGCCTTAGTTCACAGTCTTGGCTGTAGCCCGCTTCCTCCCAAGTCTGGAAGGAGCTATAAAGTTAACAGTGATTTCTCTGCAAAATTCGTCTCCCTTCTGAAAATGTTGGAAAATATTCTTGGGGTGATAGTGAGTATGAACACCTCTTTAGTTGAGGAGAAAGAAGGTAGGCAGCCAATTTCTCCTGCTGCTCTAAATGTATTCATGCTTTGTATGGCACTTAGTCTTGAATGCTTTCACTTGTAATGTTCTCATTAAATGTAAACAAGAGACTTGAATTTGGTTATTTTTGCAATGACATAGAAGCTCAATTCAAAATACTGTAAGATGTGGTGTTTGCAGTGAATAAGTTTGAGGGGAAAAAAGATGCTAGCTGAGTTGATGTAGTGCCTAGTGACAGAGGACTTGTGAAGCTCAGGGAAGTCTTTGGCACCTGGGCTCACGTACAACGTGCTGCAGTCTCACCCCAGCGTGCAAATACCCCTCACTTCCTAATGTCTCTAGAGCTCTTGGAAGTCCCATCAATAGTCCAGTCAAACCACATGGCGATGGTTTGGAAGTTTTGTTTAGGATGTTGGTGTGCATCAGCATATTGTTTGCACCTCGCGCATGTGAAATTTTACAGCAAGTGCAGGTAAAATATGCACATATGTTTAAAAGTAAAGATGTGCCTAATAAATTACATCAGATAATGAGCTAGATGAAGCGCTAGCTCCTGCAAAATCGTTAAGCTGCATTGCTTTAATTATAGAAAGGGTACATGATTAGTGCACCTCCAATAGTAAAAGCCATGTTTCTGTAGGGATACAATCTTGTTTTAGTGGAATTTGCATTCCTTCAAGACTTGCGCTGGTACTTGACAGAGAAATGAACTGTTGTGGGATCAACTCGGTAGCCTAGCATAGGAAGGCTGGCAGGTTGCCATGTGGTGATCACTTGGCAGTGTCTTACAGTAATGTTTACTATCTGCTTACCTAAGAATTCAAGTTCTCAGCATGTTTGCCCAGTAGAAGTGATGTGGAAGGGCTTGTTTAGCTGTGATTTCTGTGTATTGACAAACTTAACTGAATGTGAATTCAGTGATTGAGTAGTAGTTGATTACTACTTGGTTGTCTCAGTGGTGGCTGCACCTCACAAAGGATTGATAGAGAAAATACTTTAGTATTCTGTTGTAAGAGAAGACTTGGCACTTGTTTCTCTTTAAGTACATTATTAAGGAAAAAAAATATGCATAGAGTTGTTTTAGAATTGGGGAAATTGAGGCAGGGTGTGCTGTACATCACAAAAGACGATGGCTGCGATGAGGACATCTCTCTGATGCTGAATCCAAATCCTAAAGGGATGATAAGATGGGAACCTAGAGTTTAACTTTCCTTTAGGGTTTTTTTTCTGCGCTTATTGCAGATGCTAGTGCCTCAGTGTATGATTGTATGTCTCATGATGTTGAGTACATAAGCATCTACTGCGGAGTGTTTCTTCCTTCTGCAAGGCAGAAACTCAGGTGTTGAGTCTTTTTTTTCCTAAGTGGCCATTGTACCTCTGGAGACTAGTAACTGTTGGTTTGTCTGCATCACTTCTGTTACATTTTACTCTGGCCTAAGCTAGCATTGCTACAGAAGAAAACATTCTGCTTCTAACCACTTTATTCTCCCTGGGCCAACTATGTCATGCCTACATGAGCTGCAAGATGAAGCGCCTCAAACCAGCAGTCTCCCCTGCTCCCCCATCTTAACTTCATGGCTAAAGCCATGGACACCCAACTTCTTAGCCAGGTGGAAAAGAAATATGAGACTGCAGAGAAAGCACAGGCCTTCCTCCGAGGCTGAAGTCAACCTGGGAAGACATTGCACCAGGCTATTCATTGTGCTCTCAGTCATGTATATGATGAAAGACTGTTGTGTGACCTGTCAGATGACAAAATAGGACTGAAGCTAGTTGTGGGATGTGCTGACTGGTATCTCCACTCCGTATGTTTTCTGCAAAAGACAGAAGATTGGTTTAAACCATCCTATAGCTAGGAGAAAGTTGAATGACTCTAGAATGTGGTTTGGCTGCTGCACAAGAGGACTACTGAAAGCATTGCTTGCTTTTATGTTATTTCATAAACAGACTTCTAAGGGCACGTTAGAATTCAAAAGACCTTTCTTCCTCCTTCTTCCCTGAAAAAGAAAAAAGTTTCCCTTACACATATTGCTTTAGGCCCATATTTCAAAATGACGCATTGGTACCAAAGATTGTAGAGCTGAGCACATCACTCATGATGCATTGCTCCCTATCCATATAGTTCTTCCACTTTACGATCAAAATAAAACACTTGAAATATGTTCTAGTCTGCTGGATGGGAGAGAGAACAAAATGCTGGAGGGGAACCTTTAAGTAGTATCTCTCTGGACTTATTTATAAGATTGCACTATTTTTTTCCCCAACCTCTTCCCTGTTTCTCCTCCTCTTTCCCTTCAAATATTCTGACTGGTGCTGACAGAAATGATTATAGCCTATGAGTGATAATATAATTCAGTTTCCCTCAAGGAGAGATGCTATCAGAGAAGATTTTTTAAAATATACTGGTTGAAAAGAGCCATCTTTCTTCCTAGAAGAACAGTTATTAATCTCTTACTAGTACATTTTCATATAGTTTTGGACATTTATTTCCATGCTGTGATATTATAAAACCAGGCATTTGTGTCAGTTTTGATGCAGTGCAACATGCTGGAACATGAAAAGCTGTAATTACCACTGTGGTCATTTGAATTGCTAACCAGATCCTGACATTTTCAAATCGGACCAATTTCTTAGTGATCCAGAAGTAAGGCTGGGTGCTATACGAGCTGCATTTCAATTAGATAACTCAACATTTCAAAAGGAAGTGCAGACCATTCACGTCTCCAAAGCACTCTAAGAGGAGGAAGTGGTTTAAGTGCTTTGCTGGTTTGTTTTTTTTTTTGGTTGGTTTTTTTTTTTTTTTTGTTTT
>WHYT01017411.1:385205-422794 GCA_009806455.1 Tetrax tetrax | reverse complement strand
CCTGCTCTGAGGTTTGTAAGTGAGTGCGTCCTGTACTTCCCATGGGTGTGAGCTCTCTCTCGATGCTATTGAGGTTTTGTGTTATGGACTTTGCTCTCTGGGCCCTGTTCACTTGGGTTTCTTGCGGTGCGAGCTTCATAGCTTGAGTTTCCAAGGTGCCTGGAGAGTGTAATTTTAGCTAGTGGATGCACTTGTCCACTTCTGCTTGCTGGTCGTGCTCTGCTGATTGGAGGTGTCTGGGGAGTTTATTTTGCTACAGCCTTCCAGCTGCACTGGCTGGGAGAAGGGAATGTGGCACAGCAGAGCCAGAGGGAGAGAAATGTTCTGATGATCCCTGGAAACGTTCCAGGCCAGGTTGGATGGGGCTCTGAGCAACCTGATCTGGTTGGAGATGTCCCTGCTCCTTGCATGGGGTTGAACTGGGTGGGCTTCAAGGTCCCTTCCTTCCCAAACCATTCTGTGATTAACAACCCTCAAATGAAGGGTGTGATGCCCTGTGACATCAAAAGTTTTACCTTGAAAGGATAATTTAGAAGCTTTCTGCATTCCAAACCAGTAAAATAATATATATGATTTTTATTTTATTTTATTTTTTTTTAAATGATTCATGTCCTTTTAGCCTACTGGACCTGTAGCATGAATAGGGAAATGGTATCTCTTAGACCTGAGACCAGAGAATACCATACAACAATCATCTAATGAGTGTGAGGAGGAAAACTGAGAAGAAAGAATATTTACTTGTAATCTGCAGAGCAAGAGTAGCAGTTGCAAAAATATCTTCCACTTCAGCAACTATGGAAGAGCAGTACCAATACTAGACTAGATGGGAAGAGAAAGCAGGAAACAAATTGAAATGTGTTTGAATTAGTGGGAAATATTTGTATATGATTACTCTTTTTTTCTTATTTACTTGCAAAATTGCATATCTAAAAATCTGAAGAGTCTGATTATTTTTTTTTTCTGCCCTTTTTGATTTGGGAAGGGCCAGAGTGTTTTCCCACAAAGAAAAGGAGAATTTTTGGCTTGGTTTGGGGAGGTCTGTTATTCTTTTCCTCATGTGGACAAAACTATCGTTTTTCCATAAGCTGTGGGTCTGCTTATTGAATCAAGGAGAGAAAGCAAGGTGACAGACACCAGCTGTAGACTTCTTTTAAAGATTGGACTTTGACCTTTCATATAGGGACTTCACCTTTCCTGCCTGAAAATCAGATTTGCCTATCTGTCACAATGTTTTTGCATGTTAAGCTATGAAAGTGTAGCTGTAGACAAATGAAGCTAATAATTGGGTTTAATTAACAGTTCTTTTCTTTATGACTGTTCTTGCTTCTTAGAGGATTGAGAGAAGTGCTTTAATCTGTTTCTGTGAAAGTATCTGGAATGCATAATGCAGTAGTTGTTGGAATGTTACTGGTCAAAGCTACCATTCCTGATTTAAGTTCAGCTCTCCTCCAAGTGGATTTTTAGATCTGTTTGAGTTTCATATGAGTTCTGGAGTGGCCGAAGTGGTGGTGGTGATGTTATAGTGTGTGGTGGTTAATGTAATCTTTTAGGAGGTAAAATTGATCTGAAGAACACAGATAATTTTGGCATATTGTTCTTTGCACTCAAGTTGGCAGTGGCTAATTTTCATGCAACAGATGTGTTTGATTATGGCCACCCGGGGCATGAAGTCACTCCTAATGCTAAAACTGGTGGATTCAATACAGTGCTAGGCTGTGCAGTGATTTCCACTGCGGAGATGTCTAGACACCTCACCCAGGGAGCCAGGCCCCCAGGTAGTATGCGCTGGATGTCTGTGTAACAAAAGGCCTCTTCCAAACAGAAACAGCTTTAAAATACACTTGAAAGCGTGTTTGTCATTCCAAAAAAGAAAAAAAAAGTTTGTTCTGGTTGTGTAAATCCTATGTGGGGGAAAAAAAAAAACAAAACGGTGTGGCAAAAAGTGAGTCACAATGCGCACAGCCACGGATTGACTCGTTACCTCTCGGGGTTTTGCCCTTGCCTGTCTCACGGGCTGTTTGTGCTTAGTACAATGAAAAGTATATGTGATGCAAGGACTTTAGAGGCTGGGATTTTATAATGGGCTGTCCCTAGCCTGCTTGTTTGACCTTCTACTGGTATTCTCTGGATGGCATGGGGTTGATTTGTTTGTTTATTTTTAAAGAACGAGTAAATGGAGAACTAATAATGTCTGTGCCTGAATCTATGAAGTTTAAAGTCCAGAATAGGATGCAATGAATAAACTTGTTGGTGTTTGTGCTTGTGGCATCTTCCATAAGGTGCATAATTTTATTTGAGCCAAGTCAGCCACCGCTGCAAATGCTTTCATAAGCATGGAGTACTTGCATATGCACTGCTACTCTCTTGAATCAGCATTGTGCTGGTTTTACTGCAGCACAGACAACAAGTTTCCTTCTTAGAGCATGGCTGCAGATGGGGTTCTTACTGCTAAGCAAAAACAGAATGTGTGTGTGTGTCTATAACATGGCGTGTCTTCTCCAAATGTAATTGGTATCATATTATTAAATTGGAGTCCCATTTCTGTGGCACTTTAGAAATATGCTAGAGAATATTGCTGTGAACTTGTGTCTTAAGTCAGCCGTGGTAGAAAACTGGACGATTCTGACCCAGCCTGGAGGTGAGACACAGGCTTGTGGACAGAGCAGTGGTCACTGCCGTCCATCACTTCTTCCCCATATGTGATAGGGGACAAGGTGAACCTCTTTTCCTCCCTTGTGGGGGCTCTCCGGCCCCTTGTCATCTCTCCGTCAAGAAGCACTGTCACCTGCAATGACAGCACTGACATGAGTAAGTGGCTTGCGGGGATACAAGAAAGCATCGCAGTGAACAAAACTTGTCAGCTTTAATTAGCAGTGTTGAATGATGTCTTGAAAGCCTGTAGGTATAAACAGACAAATAAGCTGGTAGAATTAAAAACAGATGTTAGAATTTAACTCCTTTAATAACAACATCCCCCGCCTCCTCCCCATTAAAAAAACCCCTCTAATGTCAGTTAATGCCCAATTCTATTTATACATTTCTCATTTGCATACATATTTAGCATAATGTATTCAGGAACACAACATGCTTTTTATTTGAATGGAGGTGGCTGTTTGATATTCATCAAATTTCTCTACTCTTACATTCTTCCTAGCAGGGAGAAGGGACTTGATTTAAAAAACTGATCAGGCCGTATCTTAAATTCTTGATCCTCCAGAATAGGATAAAAAAATATCACCTGGACTACTAGAGAGTATATTGAAACTCTTAATGTGAAACTCATTTAATGCAATAGAAGGATGGTTTAATATGAGCAACCCCTTCCAGGTGCACTGTTTCCAGGGTCCCTGTGCTTTTCCAAAGCAAGCTGTTAATTGTGGCCACATGCACCTGGAAACCGAAGCAGGGCAGGCACAGTCCTCATCTGAGCAGCACAACTGCCCAGCCGCTGACTGTGGCTGTGGCATGTGATGTGGCACACGCTAAACCAGCTATTAATAATAAGGGAGAGGAAGTGGGAAGGAAAGACATCATGGCGCTCTTAGCCTTCAGGTAAATCTATATCCACTTTGGTTTGTGTTTGAATTTTTTCATTTGCCAAATGCCTTACGTTGCTGTGACTCTACAGAGCATAGGCAAACTGCAGCACTTTATCTCCAAAGGCTGGAGGTGCCCGGTGTCTTGGAAGGAGGACCATGGAGATGAACACAATCTAGGAGCAAAAGGCTTTTTCAGTAAGCCTGCTTTGGAGACACGCAAATGCTTCCTGATTGAATGAGGAGATGCTTGTGTTTTGTAGCCTGTTAATCTAAGGATCAACAATTTGTGTCAGGGACAAGCAAATTTTGAATGGCATTTGGCAAAGTTGCTGTGTCTTGACAGGAGAAATATCTGAGAAGCAGGGTCTTCTCATTACAATATCCTGTTGAGTTACAAATATGGCCAGAGTGGGGTCCCCATCTCACACAAGCAAGAGGTGGTAGATAAGCAACAACTTTCCTCTGAGATGCAGCATCTCCTGGCTACAGTGTTTGTCTCCATGCTGAGCACTGAAATTTGAAAGAGAAAATATATTTTGGCACAGATCTTCTGAAGTAGAATGCAGCATGTCCCAGTGGTGGGAATACAACTTGGAGCACAGCTTTTCCCCGTCAGCCTCCTTAAGGGGTTCAAATTTTTGGGAACTTCTTTAAAGATAAGTTATCCTACTGGTATGTACCAGGAGGGAAAATCAGTCTCTGATCTAACTGCTATTGCTGTTTGAAATGATATATTTTTCTGTATGACATATCTGATGTCAGACTTCCCTATTGGACTTTACTGGCACTGAGGACCAAGCAGTGAGCAGGAGTGTACTTCATGGTGACTAATTGGAGTGCTTGCTTTCAACTATTAGTCATTGTCTTTCCTGCAGGCTAGACCTGTATTTATGATATGAGCTGCAAATGCTCCAATAAATTATGAATAGGCATGTAAATGTTTAAATCCATGTGTTTGGATGAGAGGCAAGACTGGAAAAATAAGATCAATTCTTGATCTACTCTGATTTTCACAATATGACAGACTCTCAAGGTTAAAAACGACCTTTAGAGATTTCTATTTACTTTTATGTTACTTGCTTGATGTAAAATGTAGATGGCAAAACAAGAGGGAGTCATGGCAAGGTGTCAAGTTACTAAGACTTAATTCCTTTTAGAGTACCCAACTGCACATGTACAGTGCTATGATGTAAAAATCAAGTACAGGTTAAATAGATTGCCTAACTATGCAACTTGAGGCTGTATCTTCCATTTTTATGGTTTTGGCTTGCTGATGGTCACAGCTGGATAAGACATCATTAGTCTCCAAATCATTAATACGATACTGCTATAAAACATTGCTCTTGTTTCTGTTAATTTTCCTGAACTATGTCGTGCTGAAATGGAATAATGGGCAGTTGTAACTGAAATCAATAGCTATTGTTTCTTCTGTTCCAAAGCACTAATGGTAAACCTAAACACAGGCAGTATAGATTTCTTCTCAGAATTATGACACAAGTTGTGGGTTACAGATGATGCCTATGTACGAGAGACTCCCACCTTTGTATTAAAATTGCCTTTCAACCCCTTCTCTCAAGTTCATGTGTTGTCCCAAATCTGGGTTCTTCTGAGGCCTCTCTGTTCTTTGTATATTCTATCTTTATTTAAAGAGTGTTAAACAAGTTAGTCATCACATGTGCATGTAAGTCTTTAAAAATGCAGAAGAGGAGAGTGTGTAGGAAGACTCCCTGGGGACCCGAGAGAGGTGGCGAGCCCAGCCTCTGCAAATGGCTGGGTTCTTCCCTCAGAGACCTTGCTTTGAGCTGAACCAACAACTTGCTACCCGTGCTGTTGGAAGATGCTTGCATTGCTTGAAAACTTTGCTGGTTTAGAAAACAATACACACCACTACAAAAGAAAAAAAAAAAAAAACCTCCTAGGGAAATATGGGTGCTGGTAATTAATATGGCAATGGTTCTGCTCCTAAAATGGCTTTCACCATTATCTTATTATAATTGGCCTGTGTTTTTCAGGGGTATGGAGTCTGACACTTGTTCTATTGAAACTATGAATGTAATGTAAAATCTTATCACTGCAAGTGATTAACCCTTGGAATGGCATCCCTCTAGACAAGGGGGAATCCTTCACTGAGGAGTTTGTTACTTTTTCTTTATTTCTAAAAGTAAGTCATGCTCAAGCAGAAGTGAAACTCCTGTTGCAGGAATACACTGCTGAACTGTCTTACACTTACAGTGATAAGGCTGTGTTCTCTGATGTCCTTAAAATTTGACTCTTTATTTCCCTGGCCCTGTTACAGTAATTCTTTCATTTTCTCTGCTTTTCCTTCCTGGGAGGCTGTTGCACCTTCATCTGTGAATAGCAGCCTCGTTCTGTCCAAATGAGGCAGTGAGGTGACTGTAACTTTCCTCTTTTGCTACGAGAACTTTCTGTTAAACAATCGTATTGTCCGTTGAAAAGGCTCTGTTACTTACCATTTTCCCTCTGTTATTTATAACTTGGCCAAAGATCAGTCATAACACCGTGGTGTTCCCTGTCTTGGTAGGACCTTACCTAAAATGTAGTTGGAAACTTATGAGCTGCCATTTGAGAAGAGATGAATTCACACTGGGACCGGGTGACAAGGGCTACAGGAGTGATCTGGGGAATGGCGAGCTTCTAACAGAAGACGGAACGGGCCAGCTCAGACCCCTGCCCTGTGCTACTTCCCTCTGCTCCACAAGCAGGTGTGTAGATAAATTGTCTTCTATCTTGCCAGTCTAGTTTCTCAGCAGAGTCCATATTTCTCGAAAACAAATATTTGTGTTTAAATGTCTGAAACATGTCCTACAGTGATAAATACACCATCAGCTCTGGGAAAGGCCAGAGAAGACTCTCTGGATCACGCTTTCTGTGCTGCTGTCCCCTCCACACCATGCTTTTTGGCCATGCTGGCTAAAAATTTTTCTTGTGAAATGCAAACCACTAGAAATAATCCTTATTGGATTGCTTTTGGCTGGTGATGTTGAAAGCTTTATTATATTTCCCAGTAGTTGGTACAATTTTGCTGCCAGCTTGCTATTCAGACTTGTGTGTTTCTCATTCATTTTCTAGGAGTGTAATACCATGGAATGCAGAGAGCAGAATTGGGACATTAAATTCAAAGAAAATAGTTCTGAGGGGGGAAAAAAGGACTGTTTTCAATAAAATCTAAAATACTGAGAAGTTTTTTGCTGGTTTTAGTTTTTAATAGTTGATGAATTCCTTTGTGTATTCCTCCAACATTGTCTGGGATTTTTGTTGTTTAATTTATTTAGTAGCAATAGCTTCAATATCAGTAAGAAATGAGAAAAAACAACCTCCAAAACTCAAGCTTCTGCCTCCTTGGCAGAGAGGCCTCTGCTACACATCTGCTAGCTGAAACTTGAGAAAGCAGGCTCTGTGGTGGCGTTCCAAGCCTGGAACCTGATCTGGTGCCTGTTTATGTCGAAGGGAATCTTGCTAGGAGTTCGCTGGGCTTTACTTCATGCTGTCTCTGTAGTGGTGGTTTATGAGTCAGAAACCTGGACCCTTGTGGGTGTTTAGTTTGGTTGGGGTTTTTTTTGTTTTTTTTGTGTGTGGGTTTTTTTTTTTTTGTGGTTGTGTGGTTTTGGTTTTGGTGGGCTTATTTTTTTTTAGTTCAGCTAGCTCATCCATTTGCTTTGCACTTAGAAATGGAACCATGCTAATTCTATAAGCCTTCAGTCCATATTTTAGTAAATACACTCTGCAGTTTACACTCCATAGTTTGGTAAATACACTCTGCAGTAAATACCTCTGCAGTTAATTTCACATAGATATGTATGTTCCTTCAGTAACAAAGCTGACTAGAAGGTTTACATCATCAATAATGGCAGAAAATATTGGTTAACAAAGAGAAATAAAAAACTGCTTGGGATTTTATTGCCTTAATCTTGGAAAAAATTAGCTTGTCTGTGTGATTTTAAAACATGCAGCAAATTGAACGTTACTAATGATGGAAAACCAAAGTGTGTTTGAATTTTGGTTTTCATGCAGATAGAGGATGACATCTACTCAGTGGGCAAAGTGACAGCCTCCTGTGTCTTTGGTGCAAACCACCTGGAGCTTTCTCTGTAGCCTGATTTTTGATTCGCTTGTAGATAGACTTCTGCTCTGGCAAAACTAGACATGACACGACATCCAGAGGTCCAGTACTTCCAGTGGGAATGCCCAGAAGGCCTTCTCCTACATAGAAGTGTTTGTAGTATGTTAAAAACTACTTAAAAATGTTTGATGCAAGAAAATTTGATGTTTGCATCGTGGAGGGTGAGATGACTACTTTCTCTAGGCTGTGGGAGCACACTAACATATGCCATCCTTACATCCAGTTAGATTGATGAATACCAGATGGAAGTAATGCAGAATGTTTTTCTGTAGCATGTATAAGTGTTGCTGGCAGCTTTTCAGTTTTTGATATAGCAAGAGACAGTTGTACTTGCTTTAGTGAGTTGAGATAAATGCCTGCAGACTCAAATCTGTCTAGGAGAAGCACTGCAACTCAAAGTTTAGTGATCTTTCATTTATTGTTGAAGTATCATGACTGTGGCTATTACTTAACACAAGTGCTCAATATAGACACTCTCCTAGTAGCCATTAGTGCAGATAAGTAGCTTTTTGCACAGCTTGCTTTATTTTTAATGAATTGTATTTAGATCTTAGATGTACGTTCTGTTTTTTCTTAAATAACCAAAGACGCATGTTGAAATGTTCACTAAATAGCCTTTCATGAGTAACACATGACAGCTGAATTTCATTCTTCTGTTTCTTTTCCCCAGCACTTTGTCCATCTTGTCCGTTTGGGTCTCGCAGCTGCATTTAATCTGCAGCAGTGGAGTCTTGTCAATTGTAACCTAAAACAATGAGCTCTGCAGTGCCAGCATAGTCATCTTGTGTGCATGCTCCTAGCTGTGCGTTCCTGTGTTCAGTTGTTAAATGTGCTCTAGTTCCTGACTCACGGTAACAGATCTTTGAGATAGTATAGGATGTTCATCTATTGACGTGCCCACGTACGCAGCTGTTGTATTTTGGCACTGTGTTTTCATGGGCTTCTCCATCAGTGGGCTTACTCTCAAGGGGCTTAATTGACTGTGTGATTTTGTGATTTCTAGTTTTGAAGCTAATGGTCTGCCGCAATTTATCTTTTCTAACCTCAGCCTGTGGTCTGGGTCTGGTCTGGGTGTGACTTCCGAGTGGCTGTTGTTTGTTCCCACCAGCCCCGTTTGTGCCCGTTTGACATAATTCACCAGAGAACAGTTTGACACAGCTTCAGGTGAGATCAGAAATAATGGCGATCCATACTAAAAGGCTGCTATGCAGGCTGACCTTTGTGGCCCATTTGTGCAAGGGTTCAAAAGAGATTGAACCATGCAGCGGTTGCTGGGAAAAATAGTTCTGTAGCTCATATCCCTTGGGAAAAGGGAGAGATTGGAAATGGCTGCCAACACTTGCTCTGGCTGGGGAACTGCAAACTGTCTGCAGTTGTCGAGAGCAGCCCCGTCTCCCGAGGCTGGGGGAGTGCGTGTTACCTCCCGCAGTGAACACAGCCAGTTCTCTTTTTCCTTTGCCATGGAAGAACCGAACTGCTGCTGAGTGAGGAGACCGCGCGAAAGCAGAGTGGCCAAGTAAAGGAAAGGATAGAGCGAGTTTGTTTGAATGTGTTTGCAAAACACGATGAAATGATTTTCCGCAAGGTGCCCGGAGGACTAGGAATAATAACTTAGGATAATAATTGGAGCTAGTTGTGAACTTCAATTAATTTAATTTTTTTTTTTTACATTAGAAAATGCTGACTTCTCAAAATGAGAAAAAAGTTTTCTTGAAGCATTTTGGCTTTGTTAAAACTTTTAAGGAGGATTCCTAGTACGAGTCTTCTGAATGTGAGAGGGGTGCACCCCTTTAACAGTTCAAAAGCCTGCTTGTCAGAGCACTCACGTGGAAGACGTGAGTGGAAGATGGACATCCTCAAGTCCTTGCTGTGCTTCATTGAAATGGTCCTTAAATCCAACTGGAGGCAACAGCTGCATGGACAGCAGAGACTGCAGAGTTTCTGTCCTCAGCACCTCCCTCTTCCCCAGGGACCATGTAGCTGAGCCGCTTCGGAATTTCATTTAAGTGCTACATTTTGCAGCAAGGAAATCAATGATATTTACTTTAAAAATCACTCAGTAAATGCCCCACTGCAACTTCATTAGCTGCTCAAAGCTATGCAGTCCCTGCTCATCAGTTCATGTCCTTGGTGATGAAGGTTCATCAAACTCTGATGCCTGGGCTGAGCTCCCCAGTAATTCCATGCTGCGAGGTACACACTGTGCCGTGTGCCCTCCTTTGCAGGAGTTCTGGTAGCATGGCAAGTAAGGGAAGGCAAAGGAAATTTGAACAGCTTAAGTCTTTTAGAAGCAGACATCAGCTCGGATGATCTGGTATTTTAAGTGTCCTAGACAGATACCAAAAACCTGCTGCATGACTTGGATTTGTTGTGTTGCAAGCAGGTTTCAATTCCTTATGGCCAGATGACTATTAGTCTGTCTCACAGGTATAAAAATTAGTTCCCTTGTGTTGTCTCCAGGTCTGTCCAGTGCTGGCTCTGTCTATCTGCCTTTTTCAAGCAGCAGCATGCAAAGCTCAGGTACTGGCTAACCTCCCTGGTTTTGGGGGAGTACTGGGGAGGGTGGGCAGCAACAGAAGTCATGAGTGCAGAAGACACATAGTTTAGTTCATGTGCTTTATTTAGAGAGTGGAGGCATCCAGCTGGGCTTGCAGTTTACAATGAAGGCTATTGTCAGACTCTTGAAAATGTGAATAGTTTGATTTTTTTTTTTTCATGTGTTGACAAGGATGTTCTAAAGTCTGAATCCTGAAATTGTATTTTGCCTTGTTAAAAGTAATACAAATTAGTTTAGTAGCTAATAAGTTTAGCTTAAATGATACTTATGTCTAAATCATTTGGGTGACTTTAAAAAACCCTGTATTTCTGTTTGCACAGTTCCAAGGGATTGTGCTGTATGGTTGTCTTTGATAGCAGTGGAGGAAACTTGGTGCTGTTGGTCCCATTTCACATGTCCCTGTTTGGGGCCCTAGTGCTGTACATGAATCCTAAGGGCACTTGCACAGTAGTGTGTATGGAATACAGCGTTGTAAGGAGGTCGGGAAGTTGGTGGGGACCTGGACTGCTAAATCCACCTAGCCCATCATGTGCTGCAGCGCTGGGAGAGGCTGTCAGAGGACCAAAGGTCAGCAACCTGGTAGATGTCAGGTAAAGGAAGCAGTTGAAGTTTTAAGTAGTGCTGTTTCTTGTCCCTCAGGGTACTCAGGGCAATGGGAATTGAGGGGTTTTATCATCAGATTTCCCAGCTTCTAGCTAACAATGCCTGCTTTCAGCTCTCTCCTCTTTTGCAAGAGCTCTGTTCTGCTGTTCCTCTGAAGCAGGCTGATAGGATACCTCGGAGAATGGGGTCATTGCATCCTACCCAACTGCAAGGGAGAGGCAGAGTTAAGCCTTTACTGGGCAGGAGTGTCTCTCTAATTTAACAGTTCAGAAATGTTTGAAAATAACAGTACAAATAATGTGATAAAGCAACCATCAGTCTTCCTTTCTAATAGACTATTTAGGCTGTAAAAAGACTGAATTTGAGCTGTAGTTGGATTTCTGCTTATCTTTCTCACAGCACTAGCAAAGCTCATTAGGGATTTATTTTTTTTTTCTGGATGAGGGATTTTTCCAGAACTGTCCTGAAGATCTCTTGCTTTTGAAAATCCTCTCCTGTGAGACTTAAGGAAAAGGAAGAATTAGTGGAACTGGCACTAAAAAGATGAGGAAAACAGTTGTAAAATGGTAAAAGGAATACTGAGCAAATGGCTTCTTTCATTCTAAGCATAATTACAGGAAATGTGTTGTATTATAATGTCAAACCCTGTGAGACGCTGAGATAGGTATTAAAATGTTTATGCTCAAAATAATCTGGTGATAAGGGCAAAAAGCAGTGCAGGCATTTTACCAGATGATGGTGCTGTGGTTTCACAAAAATTCCCCCCACTGTAGTAAATAATTTTTTTCTGACATGGCTATTATTGAGCTTTCGTTCTAGCTAGATACATCAGCAATGTTAGCCCTGCAGTGCTGTGTCACTTGGGACTCCTGGCCATGACTTGCAGTGATGTGGAAAGAAAACTGCTGCCCGCTCCACAGAGCGAGACCCACGGTGAAGAACGGCTGGCGCTGCAGCGTCAGTTCTTAGGGGGAATTTGGATAATCTTAACTGTTTGAGTGCTCTGTGTTACTGTGGTGTGTGCATACAGTCAGCTCCAGTACATGAAGAGGAGAAGTGTCCTGTAAACCAGTTTGGTGGTACTCCTTTAACCTCTGCAAACCTCGGCATGCTGTGTCCGAGTCAGCTGTTGTATGCCACAAAGGTAAATAACCGCGATCGTGGTACAGCCATGGAACACAACACTGGGTGTTGTGTGGAAGCATTAGGAAATTACATGGTACCTTTTCTTTGAGGCATCGCAGAGTGACAGAGTTCCTACTGAGGCCTGATAATCAAAAGCATCCAAAGCAATTAGGAACACGAGCCTCCTGGATATTTTCAGTGGGAGCTCTTAGCATTTGTTCCTGAGACCCTCAGTGACTGTTACAGTGGCTTAGCAAGCAACTCATCAGCCAGACTTCAACAATTGACCACCTGTGTTGCCCTAGATGGTAGATGTGAGTGGTTTAACTACCACCGTGTGTCATTGCGCTGTAGTAGATTGTATTCTCTTTAGCGGTTTAAGAGCCCGGTGATGGCATTCAGTAATTGCCATCGTATTGCATTGAACAGAGCGATGTGAAAAGCTGCATAAGCAGAATAAGGTCCTAAATAATTGGTTTTACTTGATATACACAGGCAGATGAGGCTGTTATACATGTGGCTTTTTCACCAGTTTTTGGGGTGTGATTCTTGAGCACAGAGCAATGACAGAGGAATGAAGATAATTAAGGATATTGCAATCTCCCTCGGTACTGCACGTGGGTATCTCAGTGGTAACTTAAACTTCCCCTTTGCATCCCTGCTGAATTCTTTTAACTGTCTGTAGGGGTTTATCTGGGAGAAGTCAGTGCTTGTTTAAAATATCTCAACCCAAGCTGACTGTAAAGAATCAATTAGTACCCAGGGAATTAAGAAGGTTATAGTTTAGCTGTTGTAGAATGGAGTTGGTTCTCTTAACTGGCTGTTGCAGTGCTGCTATGTCTGCAGTAAGTGAGCCAGCGAATGGATTTGTGCAGCTGGGTTTTCTTTGTGGTGGCTGGGGGAAAGGCTGCCAAGAGGATGGCCGTTCAGTGCTTAGCTTCTTGGTTCTTCAGCTCATCAAATAACCTTGCTGTTAGCGTGTGTGTTATCAGTGTTAATGATTTCACGGCTTGGACAGAAGATGCTTCCTTCAGGTAGATTTTTCCTTAGTTACAATGCAGCTGCTTGAAATTTTGGGTGTTTATGGTAACAAATAAGCATCACATAGAGTTTTCTCTCAAACTGGTGAGGTCTATCATCCCTTTAGTTTCTTTCACTTTGATTTAGTATTTTCACTGTTGTGATTTGCTTGCCTTATTGAAACCAGATAGGATGGCACTGGAGTCCACGTGCAAATTAGCAAATATAACTACGAGGGCGGGCTGTTTGTGTAGATTCAGCCAAAAAGTAGCAGGGCTGTCAAGAATTATCAGGCCCAGATTACAATAGTGCTCTTTATTAAGATTTAAAAGATAAATTCTGTTGCAAGTGCTTTGCAAGTGGAACAGTATTTGCTGAGCAAGTCTTTGCAAGTGTCACTGTACCTGTACATGGAGGGCCTGCTCCGCCACGTTCATACACTGACTATGGAATCTGTGTGGGAATCGGAAGAGTTTCAGAAATAAAGCTGAAACATCCCTCAAAGTTGGAGTTCGCTGTGGTTATTGGAGCGCTAGGAATAACAGGTAAAATAATTAGTCTGTTGGCAATCATATGAATAGGCCTACAGGATAATTAACATAATCTGTAGGAAATGTAATAGTAGTACTTTTTAATAATATTGCCAATGTATAGAAATTTTATGTGATTCCATACTGGAATTCATAGCAATTATTTCCTGCTGATGGAAAAGTGGGAAGAGAATTTGGTTTGAGGTAAAAACCCACAGAATCTTTGAACCAATAGCTGATATCTGCTGAGAGATGTCTCTGTAGTCATGCAGATTTCGCTTGGATGTAACGGGCTATGAGCACTTCAGCATTTTGTTCTAGGCATACAGGGGGAAGCCAGGTTCCTGAATGGTAACGTAACAAAGCCGGGACTGGAGTGATTATTGTAGGACAGGCTAAACCCCACAATCACACTGTGATTTTTCTACACGTTGCAATTTGAATTAGTTTGTCACAGGGGAAAAAAGACTCTTACCATTTAAATGGCATACTTGAAATCACTGTATGAAGGTATGCTACTGTTGTGGCATGTAAGAATTGACAAATAAAGAAAACTGTATATTATATGTTAATAACAATAAATGTGACCAGAGAAATGTCAGGTCTAATCTGTATTTGATTGGGAATGCAATATCCAAGAATCATCTATTTAACTGCAGGTGATTTAAAACCCAAATTGCATTGGTAATAACTATCTTGTAGTGGCAGGCAGTAAGACATGTCAGGACAGATCCAAGAAAAACTGAAGAAATTGTGCATTGTGGTGAGAAAAGAGAGGGTGAAGGAGGAGTTCGGTCTTTGTCCTGGTGCTGGGGTTGCTAATACATTTAGCGATGCAACCAGTGTGCAACTTCTTTTTAAATAACTGCTACTGTGACTGAAGAAAGATGCACATTTTCAAACAAAAAAAAAAGTTTTGAAGACAGTTATTAAAGAAACTTTTAATTCACTTTTTCTGCCTGTTATGGGATATACTCTTTCTGTGTCCAGAGCTTTCTAGCATCATCAAGTATTCAAACTGTGAAAATCTATTAATTATTAGAAAGGTCATCTTCAACACTAATGGCAGAACACAGAAGTTTAGTTCAGCTTGGATAAGCATCTAAAAATGTGGGTGCTTGCTTATTCAGATTTACAGTATTTTAGTTGTTTTGATGCAGAAATTGAATTCTTGCAGAATTACAATTTTTTTTTTTTGCCAGATGATCCTGTATTTGCCTCTCACCAGGCTACAGACGGCAAGACACGAGCTGTTTTTCTTACTTCTGCTGCTCTAGTCCCAAACACAATCTGGAAGTAGAAACTGCAAATACAAAAGCAAATGGAAACAAGAATTAGATGTCACTCAAATGTCAGAGATCTTGTGGAAGGTTATAAAAGCATATGTACGAAGTGCACTTATTAGGCTTTTAAACAGTTGAGTAGTTTGCTCTATTTAATTCATCTGGTAGGTGCAATTTTCTTAAGTCATCTTTTGAATTGCCCCAAGAATGCACTCCAATTACTTTATTTTGTAAAATAAGAGAATAAGAAAACATGTAACACATCGAAACTTCCAGAAAGTCACACATGCCAAAGCCAGCTTTCAGCATCATCCATAGAATTTCACTGGAACGAAGGCAGTGAGATGGCAAAAAAACCCAGGAAGCTAAAATCGTGTTTCTGTATGGTAGAACTTCAGAGAAAATTGTCTGCTTCAAACAGACAGGGGTTTTCTTAGCCACGCCCCAGGACTGAACACAGAGTTAGCATGCAGTATTCTGAGCAGGAGGTGCAGAGAAATGGAGGCAGACAGCAAGCCAGCTGTTCCAGAGGTGTTGGTACCGACGCGTGTGGATGAAGGTTGGCTGCTTTGCTTTTGCCTGGCAGGGTCCCGTGCTGATGGGAACACGGGGCTCAGGTTTGAGCAGGAACCTTGTCTGCTCATCTTGCTGGGCTCTGTACTGCCACAGCTGTGCTGTGCTGACACTCAGAAAACCTTTGCTGCAGACTTTTTTTTTTTTTTCCCTTTGATGCTAACATGGTTATCAGTCCACAGGAAACTAGTGTATTTCTCTGCGCTTTGGGTCGATCTGTAAAATGTGGATCAATGTGCTGTCTTTGTCAAGTGCTTGGAGTGCTAACAAAATGCAGAGCGCTGTGTGGCAGCCAGGGAAGAGCTGCAGCTTCCTGCTTACGGAGTGTTATCATTCTCTGCCCAAGTCTAATATGCAGGACTTCTCCCATGAGGTTTTGAATCGAGGGAATAAGGGAGGGGAAGGTCTATTTCACGGTGACTTGTGACTTCTACATAAAACATTTTCTCAGAACTAATTAAAACTTTGAGAAATCATCAAAACTTAAATGAATCAGTCCTGCGTAACTAACAGCTTATGTTAAAGGCTTTGAACAAATATCCACAATGCATCAGTAAACATGAAAATTACTTTTTCATGTCCGGATGTGTCTCACTACAATGCTGTGCATTGATAAAAGATTTCTGTGTCTGTAGCTTTGCATACTTTTAATGTTTATTGGTTTTCAAAGCCTCACTTTCAGGCCTTTTAATATATGGAGAAACACTCTTTAAAATGATTTACCAAGCAAAATTCACTGTGCTTCAGTAATAACTAGCAGTTAACAAAGTGTCTAAATTAAGGACTGAAACAAAGCTGGGACCAGTTACTGTTCAATCATGGCCGTTAACGTTGGTAATCTCCGTTAAAGGGGATTACTGCAGCTATAAAATATTTTCCCATGGTTAGGATGGCAGTTATGGAGAAGATTCATGACTTGCAAAAGTTTTGTTGGAAATAGTTCACTCTTGGGTTCTTTAACTGATACTGTAAAGTATGCCTTGCTTCGGAGAGGGAAAGGAGAGGAAAGGATTGGATCCAGCAATGAATACAACTGACATCGTGGCTTCCTTTTCAGTTAGTTTTTTGTAAGCAATAACCCCTATTGCTTGAGTTGTTTCTCACACTGTTAGGCTTTTTGGATCACTTCATACCTTCTGTCTGTGTGCATAATACATACTAGAAAGCAATATGGTTCTGCCTTTGTCTTGTTGCAAGATGGTTATAAACTTAGAGCTGCTGGCTGGCAGAGCTGGTGCATTTGCTCGGTGGGTAGAGGCTGATCTTTCTGGGTTCTCAGTTGAGTCAGTAAACTAGATTTTATGCTGATGGCTTCCTGTTACAGATTGTCCCTGGGTGGGATTCATGCTGCAGGACGATAGGGGCTTTGCCACCAAGGAACGCGCGTTGCGTAACTCTACTCTGCAAGTTAAATGTTACGCTTTCATGCCCTTCTTATTCAGCATGCTTTGATTAAATGCCCCTTTCCTTTGGCTTGTGGGTTCAAAACTCTGTGATGATGTTAAACAAATAAACATCTGAGTACGTTTCCATCTACCAGATTAATTTTGTAATAGCTTACTGAATAACGGCGTATCATTTAGGGGGGATAGGGTATTTAAACCCAAGTGAGATTTCTCAGTGGAAGCGGGCATCTTTCTGAGATTTGGTGGATTTCACCTTGCTTTTAAAGAAAAGGAAAAAAGGTATATTTTTTTCCTTTTTCCTTTGCAAAGGATTTATATTTTGCAACTATTTCACCACAGAACACACATTCATTTCCCAGCTACTCTCTACATCAACTATAAAAATGAGCACGGAAGAGTGGAGCAGAAGAGCTGAAAAGTATTCGTACACTTCAAAAGCTGCCTATGAATGGGTTTTTGTCCAGACATAGTTACAAGAATATAAACAATATCATAATTAGAATTGTAGGGCTGTAAGGATAAAAAGATCAGTGGCTTATGTAAACTAAATTCAGCTAATTAACACAAGATGAGGGCATTTAGTTTGTCCATTGTTTTGTCATAGCCCACTGGCTCTCTACTTGCCTGATTAATGCCAGGCAGAGTTGCAGCCAGGGTTGAACCAGAGCTTTCAGAGCATCCACAGCCCCCCTTTGCAGGGTGTTCCATGCGTTGTGGGTCATCGTGGTGAGCGTGTGGGTCGTTTGCTGGTGTGGCTCAGTTGTCTGCTTCGTGATCTGCGCTCTGCTTAATAGAAGAGCGTGGCTCGTCACCTCTCATGGAGAGGAACCCTCAACATTTGTCTGATAACAAACGCTTGATATGTGAAGAAACAGCTTTCTCCCAGTGGGTCACAGAGCAAGAAAGAAAATTTTCTGACACTTATGCAGAAACTTGGTATTAGGTTTTATTTGAATTTGGTTTTTGGAGTCCTTATTTTAGGTTAGGACTTCTGCATTAAAACAAGAAACATGCTGTGCTGGACCTTGCATGTGCTGATCATATTCCTGCATCCCGGATTTTTAGTGTTAAGTAGTTGGAAATGAGTTTGTGTAAAGAAATGGCTATGGCTCTATTGTATGCATTTGGAGGTATGATGAATTTGCTGTTGTGCAGGATAGTTTAGGAGGTGGAAATAGAAAATGTTTTGGTTTGTTTCACAGAGAATTTTCTTAATTTGTTTCAAAAAGTAGTTCTACTACTTCATTGTAATGAGTTTAGATGGTGAGTCTAGGTAAAATAAGGCATAGTGGAGCATATATGCAGGATAACATCATTGCTGGTAAGGTGATTACATGCTCTAAAAGTAACATCATGTTGCGTGGGGGGGCTTGGCTATTAGAATCAAACTATTGGTTCCTTCCTTAGTTTTAAAATTTCCTTCTTGGTAACAAAAGCTGACTTAACCACTTGATTCCAACAACTGAGTCCTTACCAAAAGCGTTTCAGATGGCAAAACTTGTGAATAAGCTTGCCAACGCTGATATTGCTGCCCTGGGTTCTGAAACACCTTGATCATCGTTGTGAAGAAATCTCTCAGTACTACTCTGAAAGACTTCAAGTGTGAGATTTAGCAGGAGGTCATCCCTTTGTTTCTGCCAAGACTGTGCTGTACTGGCTACGGCATCAATTTTCAGACTTAAGCCCTAGGTATGTGCATCCTCCTAATGTAACATGATGCAATACACCTACAGTTTTTCTGCTTACTGGTGTGTGACCACCATTAACTTTCAATATTTTACCCAGTCAGGCTGCTCACGCCTGTCACGTAATGTATGCAAGGCACTATTCCAGAAACAGAACTTCTGCACTCGTACGTGTGTGCGCTTGACTGTTTGACTTGTCACGATTGTCAGTTCCCAGCTTCTTTCCCGTGCATTACACTGGTGAACTGGAACTCTGATAAAGGAGTTATGTACAGTGATGACAAGAATTGATTTCCAATTTCCTGTAGAATGACTCTATCATTGCTTGTGACTCAGGCAATTTAGCTTATATTACAGTGCCAGCTAGGGGCTATAGATCACCCTGACAGCCGTCTAGTCACAGAGCATGCTGATTTTGACAAGATATTGAAAGAGAGATTTTACAAGAGTTTCCTTTGTGAAACAGCTTAAAGTGCTGCTTTCCGTTGTTGGATGTCGTGTAAAGAGATTTTGTGTGAGGCAGAATAAAAGCGTTGGGCTTAGTTTGTCTAACGTGCACGTAAATCTTTGTGCTTGAAAGGCTGTGGAAGAACTGAACAGCCCTCTTGTCTTGGATCTGGTTTAGAACGTGCAAGTATGTGTTATCCCAGCATTTTTTTTAGGAGTGGTAAGCAGTAGATGCTTAGGGAAGAGCGTAAGAACTGGGGCAGACGTAAGACAGCCTTTTCTGGACATGCCCTGGCAGATTCAGCAGTCGGTGGTGTGGAGCCTTGCTGGGCTGGGTCAGTAGCACTGTACAGAAATAGATGCTGCTGCTGCCCTCGCTCGGGAATTCCTGTTGCTAAAGGATGATCTGATTTGCCCTCTCACTACTGGAAGCCATAGCACTCTGCTTCCTAGGGATCTCATCATCGTTTGGCACCGCTGACCTGCAGGTAGAGCCGGGTGGGAGTTCAGCGTCCTGGTGCTAACACAGACTGCTTCAAGCGTGCTCTTGTTCAGCTGTGCCACCGTTCACTGGAGTGCAAGGCCCCCGAGACAGCCGAGGTGAGGGCTGAGGGGCAGTGAGGGATTTGGGCCTTTCTGACATTCAGTCATAAAAAGGCAGGAGTGGACTTCAGCTGGGCAGGTCTCCCAGCTGTGCGGGGCCTTGGTGAAGCTGGGTGCTCTTTAACATGAATAGGGCTGTGCTGCATGTGTGCTCGCAGAGGGCTCAGCAGGACCAACAGTGTTTTAATACTAACACATCCATCTGGAGACAAAGGTATTTTGGGCCAGTTTGTTCCTATTCATATGAAGCAGCACATTTTGTTTTAGGTGCTTTGAAGAACAAGGTAGACTTGCGTGGTGTCTTGGGCACTCATATTTCTCGTCACTCCAATATCTGATTGCTTCAAAAATGTGTCTGGAATGGGAGATACTCACACCCTGAAGCTGTTGGCAAACAGAGAACGTAGAGCAAGATTTGTGAAAGTAGATGGTCACCAGAAGATGTAAAGAATTTTTCAGAAGTTACAAAAAATCTCTCCGTATTTCTTTTTGCATCCTTATTTAAATATCTCAAAGTGCTGAAGGCTTTCTATTTCAGTTAAACTTGAAGTATTTTTGAGAACTAATACATATGATTTCTTTAACTCCCCGAAGAACCTTGTGAGTCAGGGAATTAAACTAGGGGTTCCTAGCATCATAACGGCATTGAGTCTGCTTCTGCCTCCTCACATTAAATGGAGCGGAATTAGCCATTGCGTGTTAGCTTTGCCCAAAAACTTTCTTGCAAAAGGGTAAAATCAGAATTCAGACTTGGACTGTCCTATACCACCAATAGGACATTGAAATGCTTAGCACATGAAGTCCTTAAAAATGTGAGTCAGACACAACTGTCCTCCTCTAAAGTGACTTCCTTAAATTAAACCAATTCTCTTTCTGTCTTTAAATGACAGTTTAGGCTTTCATTTTCCTCAGATTGTCAGGCAGGATGAAAACTAATGAGACCAAGCTTGAAGTATTGGATTTTTAATTGGATTTTCAAATTCAGTATCTATAGTAAAATGACAGTTATGAAAGTGAACGATACCCTGATATTAAGCTTGGAAACCTTTTTTTTCCGAAGGATTCTCAAGGGCAAAGATGAAAACTTTAGTTGGAAGGTGGGGATAGGGAGTGTTCCTGGCTCTATCCTGACACAATAGGGAAGTCTATTCATAACGCATCCATCGTGTTGGAGTTCAGCCAAAATGGTAACTGCGTTTTGGTTTCAGAGCTTCCACCTTGTTGAGAAGTCTGTGGTGAGGAGCTCTGGGTGCAACCTTCTTTTGCTGTTTTAAGTATCACAGTTTAATTCTATTATGGAAACTTTTTTCAAGTGCTACCTGAATTTAGATGAAGCTCTTTGGGAACCTGGAAGAGTAAGTTCTGCAATAGGCTTCAAATTTTTTGTCTAAATTGTGTTACATGCCTTACTGGGGTTACAACAGTCATAACAGCTCAGGAGAATGATTCTGAGAAGATCCGATAGCAGCTTCACAAGGAAACAGGACTCTTTACAAGACGTACATCAAGCCAATCTATGCAAAGATTTGAAAAAAGCTTTGAAAAAGGGTGAAATGTGTTTGGAGGAGCTATGAGCATCAAACTATTAAAAATATGTTTAATAACGATGGGGAATTATAAAAGTTGCTCTCTTCAGGCTGTTTCATTGAGAATGGGACAGTTTTTTTGTCTGACAAAAGTGGAGTTCGATGAAATTTTCACTTTGAAGCCTTGTGAGCTGATAACTAAATAAATTTTCTTTTTCTGTTATGCTGTCAGAGAATAGTGATAGCTTGATGAAAAGCAGTAGTAGTAGCTTCAGTATTTCCAATGTTTTCTAAGATTCTCAGCCTTTCTTCAGTTCAAGGCATTTGTTTGGGTAATTAAATCTTTCTGTTTGTTTTAAAGTCTAACTATGGGTTTGTGCTCTTGGAAACAGTGATTCTGCAGTGCAAATCTGATCATTTATTTGTGGTACAGCCTTTTGAAGTGGAAATAGCTCTGTCTCATTGTTTTTGAAAACTTTGTGGAAAATGTTGGCTGTTATGGTATGTTACACTCTGGTAAATTTAGAATGAAGCTTCTTGGGGCTCTGTGTTTGTCCAAGTCTATCTTAAAAACAAGTTTGGCTTTTAGCTCAGTGTTCCTATTGTAGAATAATCTGTATTTGGCAACTTTAGGTTGGAAGGAAGTGAACTACAAAAAAAAAAAAGTCTCTCTGCCCTTAGCAGCTGAGAACAATCTCAAACCCCACGTACTGCCCCGGCTCTACGTATGGAACGGCTCAGGTAACAGCGAGTGTGACGGTGGGGCATATACGTTAATTAATATATCACAGCATACTTGTTTTTCTACATAATGCAATTACGTTTTTTTCCCCCTCTCCTCTCTTAGCAATTAGTGTTTGGAAAACATTTAAGAAATGTAAAGCTCTCAGTAAGAGGTAAATGCTATTAATTGTAATTACCAAATAGGGTTATTTCTTAGTTTTCACGCGGTTCTGTTCCCTTGGGATAAGCACCACGGGATGTACGCCTGCAGGGTAACCCCTGTCCTCACAGCAAAGCCAGAGATAATGCAGTTTGTGCTTGTTTTGTCAGTGGGAGGGGAACCAACTGCAATGCTAGAAATTTTCCAGGGACTGCTGGAGTGTCTTTTAATTACAGCATGGTAACAATACCTTGTCTGCAAAACAGTCAAGTCTGCTGAAGTAAAATCCCAGTTAGATCTCTAACGTGAGCGACTGCTTGACTTGCATTTCTGAAGGTTGCTTTCTGTGCAAACAGTGTTTCAGCTCATCTGTCCCCAGAATGTTTGGTTGGTTTGTTTTTTTTTTTTTTTTTTAGCTTAATCTTCCTGTGCTTCATCCCCTGTACCTTCCCAAGCCTCTCATACCGTTGCTCATGTTGTGCTGCATTACTGACTTCAGAGGATTGGATGTGACAACATAATGGCTCTGTTCATACCTCTCAGGTACAAGCTTTATTAAGCAGTGCATGTGAGGCATTTTTAGCCTGTGATCCAAGCATTTGAGGGAGAGATACCCCAGAGGTCTTATTTAAATGCTGTTAAAATGACATTAACAGCCAAATAAAGAATTGCAGAGAGGACGGTGTGATGGGGGAGATGGTCTCACTTCTGCGAATCAGGTCTGTAGCCTCACTGGGGTCATGGAGATGTACTGAACTGCTGCAGTGCATGATCCAAGCCCCTCAGGAAGGTCAGGCTGGGGGTGATGGGAAAGAGTTGTCCTTTATGTGAGAGGGCAGCAGAAATGCATGGAGATCTACCTTGAGGTGGACAATGAGTTTGCAGGTCAAGATTAGCAGGTGGACAACATAGGCACTGTTGTGGTGAGTGTCTGCCATGGACTGCCTGATAGGAAGAAGAAATAGGTCAGACCTTCTTCAGACAACTGGAAGAAGCCTCATGTTCACAGGCCGTGGTCCTCATGGGGAACTTTAACCACTCCAGTATCTGCTGGAAGGGCAGGTATCTGCTAGCAGGGCACAAGCAATCCAAATGGTTTCTAAAGTGCATTGTTGAAAAATTCCTGACAAAGATGCTCAAGGAGCTGGCAAGGGAAAGTTCTCTGCTGGACCTCATACTTACAAACAAGGAAAAACATTTTGGGCATGTGAGTTTGGGGTGTCCTTGGAGACAGCAAGCTTGAGATGGAGAGGGAAAGAAACAAGGCAAATAGTATTGCAACTGTAGGCTTCAGGAGAGCAGCCTTTGGCCTGTTTGTGGACCTGCTTGGTTATTTTTCAAGGACTATCTCCTCCAAGCTGAAGAGTAGGCCAACTGGAGGAGCAGGAAATTGAGCACAGGTGGCAGGGAAGCCTGCATGGATGAACATGGAGCTCCTGACCATAATCAAACATAAAAAGCAGGATCAGGTGATACTGGAACAATACTGCTTTAACATCTTCATTAATGATGGGACAGGGTGCACCCTTAGCAAGTTTGCAGAATGTATAAAACTGGAGGAATGGTTGATCCCCCTGTGGTTGTATTGCCATTCAGAGAGATGTCTACAGACTGGAGAAATGGGCCAATGGTAACCTCATGAAGTTCAGAAGGAACAGTAAAGTCCTGCAACTGGGAGGACTTGACTTTTCTTTTGTAAAAAAAAAAAAAATTATGCTTTTACAGTGTGACTGAATTGTTTCCATGTAAAAGTCTTTGGCCAGAAGCAGCTTGCTGTTATAATTCCTGACGTGGCCAGTGTTTTTCGGTGGGTAGTCTCTAACTTCTGGAAAAGTTTGTTGTGGTGTTTTTCCTTGGTTCTCTGCACCGCCCCTCCCTCTCCTCCCAAAGGGAATGTTATTAAATGTGTTTTTCAGGTGCTAGAGGTAATATAATTCTTATAAATAAGAATTATTATAAATAAAATGTGGGGGTTTGCAACTTTTTTCATTTAACAAGCTCTTACCTTCTAATTTTCACCTAATTCTACAGAGGATTATGTGCATAGCTGTAACCTGTCAGTATATGCTTACATTTAATTTGTTCCTGTGTGTGGGCCTGAGTACTGGTATCTGTTTTGGCTGGACTGTGAGTGGGCAATAAGGTGTCAAGCCAGGGTGAGATTCCCAAGGATGGGCTGAGCCAGCGCGCTACTGGAAGTGGCTTCAGTTCCTTCCGTGTTTCACAGCTATTGCTATAAGCATTGTGCTTCCTAGCCCCCACAAACATGTAACACATGGCTGTAAAGAGCAGAACAGTTGTTTTAAATCTCATATGAAAATCTATAGTCTAATCTGTGGTGGATGTGGGAATTTTTTTAGTTTAAAACCCTTCAAGGACTGTAATTTGCATACTGTAACCTGTATATGCCCCAGTACTACGCATGTGAGCGAGAGCGAGTTAATTCTGTGCCTGCTGTAGCCTAGAGAGAACCTGCCTTGTCAGTGGGGATGTTTTAGGCAAGATGCAGGTGTTGGATTGATTCCACTGAAGACCTGGTGATGAGGTGCATCTTGCGTACACTGGAGCTCGCTGAGTCGCTGCTGCTCATGACTGAGAAAGCTGAGCTGCAAAGGAGAGAGCTAATAGGTAGGTAGTAGGAGGCTCATCTACAGAAAATGCTTGAGTTACGTTGTGCTGTAGCAAACGTGGACCACCTTCCTAGGACAAGTAGTTGAAGCACAGCATGGGTGCATACTGGTCTCAATTCGTCAGGCTGAATTTGTTTATGTTAAAATGTTAAATAGATTGTCATCTCAGTTTATAGAGAAAGTACTCACAAATTTCTGAACAAGCTTTAAAGAAATACTTGTGCTTAGTAATCTCTTGTGTATGAAATGAATTATCTTAGATTACAGAAACACTGGAGAAGTTGAAGGTGATTGTGTTCATCGTACGTTAATCTGCAACTTGGCTTCCCGTGAATCACTAACTTCTGCTAGAAGAGATTATGCTCTCCAATTATTTATCTTTTTTTATTTTTCTACATAAGAGTAAAACACAGGGTATGAGAAGTGATTATGAATCTCTGTTGAATAAGGGATCACAGGAATTAATCCAACTTTATCATATGTAACTCTTATTTCCCACATTAAAATCTTATTTTCAAACCTTGAAAATCTCTGTTAGGTCATGCACTTGAGTTCCCAGGAAATACTAAGTTGTTTCTAATGCCTTTTTTTCCTTCTTTTTTTTTTTTCTTTTTTTTCTTCTCGATAGGTTGCATGGTTGTGCTAGGGTTGAATTTTCACTTCTGCTACATGGTGGTAACACTGATAACTTCCAGGTTTGTTGACTGGGATGTTCTTCACTGACAGCCTGCGCTGCTCATATGAATGCAAAAAACAGCGCAGGAAGTGCTGCGCCTGTTACCTGGCTGGATTTTAATTGAAGTCTTTATCTCTTAAATTTTTCTCCTGATTCTACTTTGCATGCTACCTCAAAGAACAGACTTGATGATGGAATCTAACTAGCAATTTTGTAAATGATATTTTTGTTTTATGTTGAAATTTGAATGCCAGATGACTGTGACCCAAATGTTAGGCAGCCCCTTCCAGTTATATTGCTGAACTAAGTATAAACCATCATGAAAGTATTTCAGGTGTATACATGAGCCTCTGCTCCTTGAAGCGTTGTAGAATTCTTTGAAGTAGAAGTGTCTGCAGCATTAATAATACAAAAATTTGGCAAGATAGCAGGAAAGAGCTGTCATGAGGTATTGTCAGTTCACCTACTGGAGCCTTTACAGTGCTAATTTAGGTATTTAAAAGCAACTTAAACCAGAGACACTTTGCAAATCTGAACTTAGCCACTTCAGGCAGGGTTGACATAGGAAAAGGAGTTTCCCTTGTTTAAAACACAATAGAAAGAAGGTGAAGAGGGAAAGAACACCCAAATGATGTATTGTCATGGTTTAACCCAAGTCAGCAATTGAGTACCATGCAGCTGTTCACTTATTCCCCCCCTGCCTGGTAGGATGGGGGAGAGAATCTAGAAAAAAGGAGAATTTGTGGATTGAGATGAAGACAATTTACTAGAATAGCAAAGGTGGAGCCTGGGCAATGGGCTGCAGATGGGGAACCCAGCCACTGACTGCAAATCCCCAGGTAACTGGTGCTGGTAGCCCTGGTGCCAGCACAGGTGCTGGTTTTCAACGAGGGCCTGCATCTCCAGGTGTTTCTACAATAAACCTGTGAATATTTAATATTTTTTCTAAAGAACCATTAACAAAATAATTTCACATGGATACTGATAACTTAGATCCATGATATTTTTTAAAAATGCTGATCTGAGGAAGGAATGTCTTGCCAAGAGTGAGCACTGACATTTGTAAGAGCAAATGCTGCTTGCTTTCTGCCCAGTCTGCAGCCTTTGAGGAAATACCAGACACGTGGTATTTGCAAAAGATGTATATTATTTCAACAAAATTTTGCCCGTATCTTCATATACGATGATTGAGAGTGACAGTGAATTCACATAGTTGTAAGTGGCTTTTTGGAGCTGATAACATCTAAAGCAGGAGTGGGAGTAATTTATACACAAATGATTTGCCGTGCATGTCTGTTGGTGCCATTTACTAAAAAAATATTAATTGTAATTAAATTAATCTGGTCCTGTGGAAATATAATCTTGACAAAGTATGTTTCTTGCTGCCACAGAATGCTATTAGCTCACTGAGTTTTATGTGTTGTTAGTAATTTAAGTACTGTACCAGTCAAAATAACTGCAAATTGCTGGTACCAGATGTCATTAATGCAGAAAAGCATTTCTCCACCCTAAACTTATTTTCAGTAATGTAAAGGAAAATACTGAAGGTATTGTGCAGTTAATTAGGAAATTAACTATTACCTAGTAATCTCGCATTTTGTTTTCTAAAGAATATTTTTCTTGTGTATGCAGATCAGAGCATGAAACATAGTGTTATTATTAATTCATCCACTGGAGGAACTGGTGGGGAAACTTTGCTTAAGCATTTTCAGTTGGCAAATGCAGAGAACTTCAAGTCAGTCTTTTTATGCACCAGCTTATGTGCATGAATTAAAATTTTCCTGGGGAGATGGGGAGGGAAACTGCATGGGCAGGAGAGGTTAAAAGTGCTTCCCAGAAAGGCGAGAAAGAACGCCCACAACAGGTGATGGAGACCCAGGCTCAGCCCTGCTCCACGTGATCTCCACCTGGAGTAGTAGAGTTTGGGCTTCAACTTTTCCCTGGGGAACGCCCTCAGCACTTGGCTGTTGATGTTCGTGGGGTAGGCTACACAGATATTCATGGTATGTGTTCCTTGCCTTGCTCCTCTTTTGCTGTTGGTCGAAATAATTCATTACACCTGTAGTGTAAAACTAAGTGGACAAACTTTGAGCTTGAAAACACCCTTTGGAACTAGGCAAGGTTTTTCTTTTCTTCTTTGCTGTGACTTGGATCAAATTGCAGTGAAAGAGAGAGATAGTGATGCTGGGAGAAGGGAAGGAATGTGTCAGCCAGAAGGTGTTCCCATAGCAGCAGGGAAAGAGGAGGAGAGGTGAATGCAAAGATCAGAATGGAGACAGGGTACAAAGCGAAGAAAAAGCAGTGGTGGGAAAAAGTAGAAAAGGGAAAGAGGGGAGTGAATAAGAGTAAGTGATAAAATGGATGCTGAAGTATAAAAAAAGAGCAGTGGAGGAGAAACAAGGTACGACCAGAGTTGAGTGCTAAGTTGCAAGAAGGGCAAGAGCAGGACAGGCAGTCTCTTGTGCCTCTCTAAGCAGAGCTGGCTGAAAAAGGTGAGCAAAGGAGAAAAGGGTGAGCAGTCATTGACTGTCAGTCAAACTCGTGACCTGCTCGCTTGGAAGGACTGCGGTTTGACATTGGAGTATGTGAGCAAGCTGAGGAATCTCGCACCTGTCCACACGAGCAGTGAGAGGTTAGCCAGCGTGCTGGGGGTGCAGAGGGGGAGCCACGGGAATTCCCTACAACCTGGTGAAACAGCTCCCTTTGGATGGAAAAAGGGTCACTAAGATGAGTAAAGTATTTTCACGGGGAGAAAACGTGGGGTACTGAAGGGCATTTCAGTCTAGCTGAGAAAGAATGACAGTTGCTGGAAAGTGAAACCAGATTAGTTCAAACTGGAAACAAAGCCAGTGTCTCAAATAGTGAAACTGATTACCAAGAAAGAGGTGAATTTTCTGTTTCCAAATATCCTTATGTAAGTATCCTCCTTTTAAATGTGCAAGCTAAAGCTCCAGGCAGAGGCGGTTTTACCTACTCTCCTTTTAACATGCTCGACAGTCGGATCCGGTCTTTGCTGCAGAACCGTGCTTGGAGCTCATGCTGTCGCTTCTTTACCACAAGACTTATTTTATTTTTCCATTACTGTTTTCCTGAGTATTGTTCCCTAGTCTTGAAAGCAGGACCAGGGAAGAAAAATTGAACAAACTATTTTTCATTTAAAGATGACTGGGGGGAGATGATAGCAGGCTGCTGCAGGGACAAAGCCTGTCCCGTTCCTTGGGCCTGCTGGGGACAGGCTAGGAAGTAAAGGTGATCTGGAACTGCAGTGGAGGATGTTTTAGTCAGATGTGAGGGGAAACCTTTCCAGTTATAAAGGAAGGTGGAAGGCTGGATTTACTTGCCAGGCCTGTGCAATCTCAATCATGAGAATTTTTGCTTGAAAAAGTTAGACAAATACCTGTCTGCATGGCTTAGATCTCAGCAAGAAGGTGGAGTTGGATGGTTCGTAGACCTTTCCATTTGGAATTTCTAGGAGTTTTCCCAGAACAACACTTCTGTGAGTTTTGATTTAAAACATATTTTGTTCAAATGGATCCTGTTTCCCAAGTGACTCTTTCTTTGTCAGTACTCTCATCTTTCCCTCATTTATCAGATGCGAGTATTGGCAAGATCAATTCCCTCCGTTCAGTTTGCTGTAGTTAGTTCGTGTTGATGGAAGGATTCCCTTGTAAAGGGCTTGATCCCAGTCCTTTTGGGAACTTGCTAGTAATGACTCCTCAGATGTCAAGTCTCTGTTAATGTCTATGTTTTCAAGCTAGGTAGATAATTTTAGTCCTTTTAATGTGTACTTTAGTCATGTTGCATTCTTGGGTGCTAATTTAGAGGTCTTATATGAATCTAGGAAAATTGCACTATTGACCTAACTTGTAATGAACTGGAAGATAAAATCAGGTTTGTTAAACAAGATCTAGTCTCCAGAAAATAATTTTTGCTGAAATTTATTATACTCCTGGCTTTGTTTTGTGTTGTTTGAATGCTACATTAATCATTCCATTCACCTGCGCCTATTAAATATTGGAATAATGTTACTACTCCTGCAGTCTTTGGGAATGCAGGAACTTGGCCTTGAGCCAGGGTTTAGTCTCACTTGAGATTAATTTTAAGATTTAGGGGGGGAAAAAACCCAACAACTCGGCCGTCCTCCTGCAGGACAGCAGTGCACTGCTGGTTTGTTGGGATGCTAGGCTGTCAGCGTAGGAAACAAACACACCGACATCAGCACCCACTGCACATTTAGTGGGCCAGCCGTTCACTCCGAGCTGATCCATTTCTTCCGAAAGCTGGCCCACTAAATGTGCAGTGGGTGTCAACGCAGCCCGGAGCCATAAATATTTCATTCATGTTGACCCTTTGGATGTTGACAATCAATGTTCTCTTCTGCTGCCCGTCTGGACTATTATGCTGGCAGTGATACCAGTCAGTTTGTCAAATGGAATGACACTGTCTCTCCGTGTTCCCTTCTTCCTGCTCCTGGGGTTCTGTCAGAAGCCTCTGCACATAGTGCATAGACTGCGTCAGATTTACAGCTGCAATCCCACTCAGAAGTAGAACAGACTAGCATAATGAGGTAATATATCTCATTAATGATAGTTTTATGCAACAAGGTATACAAAGTCTGCTGGCAAATAACTGCCCACATTAACTAATGATAAAATTCTGAATGCTTCTAAAAGTCAAATGTTAACATTGTGGTTTTGCTTTGCCACCGTTTTTTTAGTTTATCATTGCATTAAAAACATTCAAAAATATTTGCACTGAGTTAAAGTCATGACTTACCTGTAGTGGCTGCTCATTTTTAGCTGACACCGCCTGTGCTATTTCACTGGCACGTGGATTCCGTAAGTCTGCAGAGTGCACCAGTGTTAAAACGGAGCAGTTTAGTGAAATGGGTAAGCCACTTGAAGGGAGACATTTAAAACGGTTGTTGGTTTCGGCTATCAAAGAGAGGGGGAATTATACCTAAGGTACATGGATGATTACTGGTCGTCAGAGCAGTGATAATTTTTAACGTAGCATGCTGCATACCAGTAAGAGCTCAAAAGCAGAAGATTTCCCGTGCAGTCACTTTACGTAGCAGATGTTCTGTGGAGGTTGGTTTGACTCAGCAACATTTACACAATGATTTATAGGATGGAGATAGAGAATGATGCTCCCATTCGAAACTCGATAGAGCTCTCTCCAGGTCCAGTTACGTGTGCGAGGGCTGAAGAAATGACATTACCACCCAACTGTTCTGAGAAGCGCTACAGACGTTTTGTGGTTATATATCTCCTCCAGGTAAAGGGGAATTAGTGGAGGTGGAGCATGTCCTAGCATCACCCAGCAAGGTGCCACCTCCTGGGGCTGTAGAAATGATTATTTTCTGTGGTTTCTCCCATTGTGGGGCAGGCCAGGGCTGTGTCTGACTGGTATTAATGACACGAATGGAGTCCTGTTGGATCTGAATTCCCAACAATATCAAAGCTCTGGTGGTAATAAAAAGTTCTCATTTACTCTGTAGGTAAAAATACAAATAGGATGAATAAATGTGAGTTCCTATCCTGCAGAGTTTTTTCTTTGTAAGCAAAAGCATGCAACTGATTGAAAAAGTGTTAGAGCAGGATATTTTACGACTGGATCACAATGGCTTTTTCACAGCTACATGAAATGCATATTTTCACAAATATCTCTCACAGATGTTTTCATTTACAAAACTTGTGAAATATATCATGTAAGTATTCTGTGGCTTCAAAAGAAAAAGATGACAAAAGATAACCTCAGAGAGGTTAAATATCTTGGGATTTGTAATATTTTCCTCTTAATTTGTGATCGATAAAACCCATGGGATGAAATGCAGTACACAAATAGGTTGGGGTGGTTTTTTTATAGATGCTTTAGCAATTGACAAAAATACCTGAATTAAAATGTTATGGGAGTCAGAGCATAAATATTTACAAAGGAGAATAAACAATAGGTTTAAATTTTCCATCTTGAGAAAATACCCACAGAAAGTTTGTTCGGAAAGAAAGCCTGCCTCAAGGCATAATAAAAAATGTGCCCCAAACAAACATGGACAAACAAGTGTGTTGAAACAGCCCCATTCTGAAGGAGGGTGGAAATGCTCTGTTGCAGCTGTATGATGGCTTTGCTTTTCTTTAAATGCATTTTGCAGCTGTCTTGCAGATTCTGTGTAACAGAACATGAACATTTAAAAATATTTACTGAGAATGTCTTCTCCCCTGCATGCACGATGTCAGAATTGGCATGAAATTGTGGTTTGGGTAAAATGAACATTTTTCTTTCAAAATCCACTAAAATTTACAGATCTGCCATACATTAATTTTACTTTTGTGCAGATTTCAAGACAGGATTTGTGTGGTTTGGCAGTGTGGATTAGACAATACTAGCTGAATTTAAACATATTACTTGCGTTAGAACAGGAGAGGTGTGTGGGTGAAATGGTATGAGTCCTGCAAAGAAGTGTTTTATTTTGCAGTTATTTTGGTTATTTTGATATTAACAAGTCTGTTTAATACAAGGCAAAGAGTGGTTTGTGGTCTATTTAATTATATCTTTCTATGCACAACACTTCCCATGTGCAAGACTCTCACCTCCTTAAGAAAAAGAGGAAAACCTCTGACCCATTGAGTACTGGTGGAAGCCATGGAGTGGCCAGCAAAGTAACCATGGTAAATGGCCAAGATGGCAATCAACAGGTAATCCAGTGCCTGGATTTGATGGATTGCTTCTCTCTTGAGATGCAGTGTCATCTCTCAGCTGCACTCGGGGACCACAGTGTTCATCCCAAGACCTGCATTTTATGATCTTGCTGAGTTTTTCAGCTCTTTATCATCAGCTTAGATGGTAGGCTTAGAGCAGTGTGAGGAGTGCATGTGCATTACGCATCTGCTTCAGCTGTCTGGAGGGGAAGCAAACTGAGCCCTGCAAAGCCAGCTCATGGCAGCTATCTGGGGCACACCTACGCTCTGCTGCGGTTAGTACCTGCAAGCTGTACAACTCTGAACTGCGCTTTTCCTGAAGACACTTTGTGAGACCCTGAAGTGCTTTTAAATCCACTTCACTAATGGGGAATTGAGCTTCTCTACAACCAGAGGAGACATGGAATCCCCTTCAGACACTCCAAAGTGTTTTAGACCCCTTGCTTAAGAGATGATGAATTTTCCTCTTGATGTACCCACTTCTCTGCATAAGTTTAAGAAAAACATAAACAGCTTGCTTAGACTTGTGCAAAATGAACTGCTAGTGATTGCCTACTGAGAAGGATTAGGCAGGGCTCTCATACTGATGCAGGCACCAAAAAGGTAGATCTAATGAATACCTAATTATGTTGATCAGGGAGGTTTCTGTGCTTGCTCAGGAGAGAAAATGTCCTAGCCAATGCTTAGCCATCCTTCTTATTCCTCACCCAGGTTTGTTTGCTACTTATTCTTCTCTCAGAATTCCCTCTGGTGAACTTCCTGATGGAGACCTTTGCTTACCCAAGGTGTTGGGTGTGGGCGTCTTTGCTATTTCAGTTGAGGCTCTAATGCTAAAAATGTTTCATCTGGTTGGGAATTGAGTATCAGAAGAATTAAAATACAGTCAAACAAACAAAAAACACCCTTATATTTGCATATGAAATCATAGAAGCCTCCACCAACCAGTTTTTATACTGTCCTTAAAACTTGGAATGTTACAGTTAGGTTGTCTTGATTCACCATAATGTTTTGCATATCTATCATTGTGTCCTTCTCACTGGAGTGTGTTACATCTGTGAGTGTGTTATTCAGTAAAAAATAATTCTGTATCACTTATATTTTGGGCTTTGGACAGCCTACTTTTTAAATTGAAAGAGATTGAACTGATCTAAGGATTCGTCAATTTAGGAAGGTAACTGCTGAGATTCAACTGCTCACAACCAACATTTATTCCGGCCTTACTTAAAATAGCGGATTGTAACCTCGATAATTAGCGCTGACTTGTAATAGTTTAGCCAGGAATCAGAGCGGGTTATTTATCTGTACAGTCTCTCTTATTTTGTACATACAAACATTATTTTGCACATGAATTAATTTTTTTAGAAGCCTATATACGTGTGGCAGATGAGCTGGAGTTCTTTCCCCTGAGGAACCCAGTCTGGAAGTGAGGTGTGTATTATGTTTTGTTCCTGTTTTCAAGGTTAGGAAGAAAGCAACTCTACAGGAACTTGGGGAGAGGTGTTCATGAGGGGTTTATATCAGCTGTTGTTCACAAACAGACAGAAGTGGATAATGTTTAACAGGAAATAGGAGTTTAAAACCCCCTGTGTGTGGCACCCAGAAGGAGACACCCCAGATGGTGAATCTGCAGCCTCAGGGAGTGACGCATCCGGGGGCTACTTCCAAGCTGCCAACACAACTGGTGCTGAATCTTCCAAATGGGCCAGGTGTTGCTGCTCACTGTGTGGCTGGGACCCAAAAACAGAAACAGAGGCCTTGCGTTTTCCCTGTTTTCACACTACCATATGGCAGTGGGATGTGGCACGGATGAATTGCATGTGGTTTTCTAGATGCTTTGTTAGGTTTACCTCCATTCCCTGTTACAGTAACTGCTGCTGCTTAAGGGCTTTTTAGGTTCTTGCTTTGGTTTGTTGAGGTAGGCATTCAGAAGAAGCCTTGAATCTGCAAATGGTTTTAGAAGAATTTTGGAAAGAGCATGTTTCTTTCACATGAAGTCAGCATTGCCATGTCCGGGCAGTGTTAGAAGGTGCATGAATAGGATGTATAAGACTGAAAGGTCACTGGAAAGGAAGGGAGCAGAAAGCTGTCTGTGTTGAAAGAAAAAAGGCCAAGAAGCCACAGTTATGAATAGAGCCCTGTGGCACTACGTATTGGATGAGACGCTGAGGGACGGTCTGTGCAACACTTTCCTGTCCAGAGGCTGAAAGTGGGCAGTGTGTTGATGGGCAGTATGTTGTCACGGGGGTCTCGGAGGACGCTGCACTTATTTCCAGAGCTACTGCTCACCACGACTGGTCAATCCAGTCTGTGGCTGGCTGCTCTGCCAGTTGTCCTTCTGAACTGTTTTTGGAAATGGTTTGCATTGCGTGCAGTCCTTTCTCAGCTCCTACCAGCAATGTGTAGATACATAACGGTAAGAGGCTGTACCTTCTGGCATATGTAACTGCTGTCACAATGTCAACAACCAACGGAAATACTGAAGTAAAAAGCCATGTGTAGACTGTGCACTTTACTGGAGTGTTTTGTTTGGGTGATGGGACTGAAGTCAAGATCAGTTTTTTTTCCCCGTAGGGCAAATTGCCATCCTGAACTGCAGGCCCCATCTGCCGAGGCCGCTGCTGGCAGCACTGGTCTGTGCGTGTGCCAGCTGAGGCGCGGGCACTTTGTGCCTTTGCCACGCAGGACTATGTTCTCTCCTTGTGTCAGGCTGGGCCTGTTGCATAGATGTGTGGAGGGACAAAGCTGCTGCAGTGTTGCTCTGGCTCTCAGCACAGGCCTGCACTCCAAAGCTTCCCACCTCCTCTTGTGCAACGCCCACCCTCCCCAAGAGCAGTATCCTCACGCTGCAGCCCTCTCCTGCCGTGCAAACTGCTGACGGGCAACCACAGCTCACCCATCAGGTTGCCCGCTGGCAGAATGGGCCAGGTACATCAGGGTACGTTACGGGGTCTTTGCAGCGGCCTGCCTGCACCACAGTCCTTTGTTGCACATCTAAGAAAGCCATAGCTTTTAAATCCAGCCTTGTGTTGTGGCAGCATGGGGGTGCCGAGAGGCACTGAAGTACTTACAGCCAGCGAGAGGGAAGCGGGAGAGTGATTGTGAATTGCTATTATTATTAATAATAATATTAATGAAAAAGCTCCCAAAGATCAAGGACTTTCAAATTAATTATTCCTGGTTACTATATACAGCATGAAAAGAGGCTGCCTAAACCAATAATGGGCTTCTAGTCCTTTCCTTATTAAATTAATTTTGTTTCAGATCTTCAGCTTGTTCCCCATCTGTGCAAATTTTTAATAAATATTTAAAAGAAGAATTAGAAAGGAAAGATTAAGGAGAGGAGAAGCAGCAGTGAGCCAGATGAGAAAGGAGTATGGAAAAGAAATAACTTATGAGATACCGAAGCATTTTTCAATAAATATCTTTTCATTTTTATGACTATTATAATTCTTTTTCAAATACTCTTATGACCAGATCCTGCATTTCTTGTGCATTTAAATCTCCCATTAACCTCAATGCCACAGTATTCAAAGGATCCAAGCTTGCCTTCCATGTGCTCAGTGGGACTTTGGATTTGTGAGGAATGAAAAATTGCACCTCTAGGATAATTGAGCCATCCTTTTATTCTAAAACTGACAGTAGAGATTGAAGGTAATCAGATACTTCTGCATGAATCATACTTTCTTAAAATATGATCGTTGCCTGGGTTCATCTGAGCTATAGATGTGAATTTTACTGCTGTCCATATGGATGAATATTCATTACATAGTTTGTGGTTAGCCAGCTTCTCTCTGAGCATTAAGCCCTGCCTGGAAGCCCAGAGGTGACACCCTGTTTCTGTTAAACCCTGGCAAAATCTTGCTGACTTCAGTGGAGCCGGGAAGTCACTCCAGACACCCTACCAGAATTATACCGGAAAATATTTACCGTTATCTTTAGATTCTTGGGAACTTTTCCAGAATACTTTGCTCATACACTCCTCTTTTGTTTATGTAAGGCCATTTACTCAGAGTTTCTCATTTGTGAATGTGGACACCAAAAAAAGATCAAATGGTGGACAATATCCTTTAGTTGCTCTGTGTACTTTTTGCTACAACTCTGTGATAATAGCATGATTTACACGTGGTTTTCAATTGTTGGTATTTTATTTATGCCACATTTTTTTTTGCTGATAATTTAAAAGCTTATAGTATCTTTTGAAAATGTTACTTAACTAGATAATTTAATTCTCAGCAGGGAGTCTCTGTTTTCCCTCTTCAAGAAGAATGACATTAGTTGCAATACACTTCATAACTACAAAGGAATTGTTTTGACCAAATGCAGAGAGAGAGGAAAACAAACTGCTTTACTGTTCTGAGATTCTGTATCCCCTCTCCCCACCTCTACAAATCACAGTCATACTTGCCAAAACAATAGCATTTTGATGCCTAGCTGACTCTTCATGTCTGTCATCGGCTGGTACGTACTCAAAATAACAGGTATTTTGCTCACCAGATGTCTGTGTAGAGACTCAGGCTCCTGTTGAGCTGAACCTGAAGACAAGTGCTGGGAGTTTGGGGAAGCTGCCTGGGGCGCTGCAGCAGAAGCAGGAGGTGTAGTGGGCGCGGAGTCTGTCCTGTCTTTGCCAAGTGAGTGGTGTTAAAGGGCTGTTAGAGTCTAAGATATGATTGGGTGTGGTATGAATTCACCCTGAAAGCCTCTTGTCCTTGTTGTGAGTCTGAGGGGGAACCTCAGATTCCTGAAGTGACTCCTGGCTGTGCTTGTAAAACAAATGTCAATTTTTTTTTTTTTTCCATTAACTGTAAATAATTGCCTGTTGGGACAATTGAGCTGAGATGTTTGTGTACCAACCCAGCGCAATCTGTTTCCTAATTTCTGTGTTCATCTGCTTACCAGCAGAGCTGTGTGCATGTGGTGTAATACCTGCCATGAATATTTGTTCAGGTCTCACTGCATGTTTGGGTTCAGCCGTGCCCAGGACCCACTTTTTCTTGGAAGCTTTGAGCACTTGCTTGTCAAATTGGTTTCAGCTGACTGTTTGCCTAGCTCTACTTTTAAATCCTCTCATTTAGCGGGGGAAAAAGCCCATCTTTCTTCCAGTCTGCCCTCCACCCCCTAAAAATGGCACTGCTTGGGCTGTCCCACGTGCCCTGGTTGCTGCTGGTGTGTGGAGAGCTCTGGTAACCCAGCAGCTTGTGGAGAAGAGATGCACAGTGTCCTGCAAAGAAATACCCCATCAGGGTTTCCAGTGCATTCTTTGCACTGTCCCGGGACATGCCTCTGTGTGTGTCGTGGGAAGGAAGCCTGTGCTGCTTGCTGTGTTGCAGTGATGAGTTCTGCCACCGCTTACAGCGAGCTACACGCTGTCCTCTTCCTCCTTTAATGTGGTCAGCGAGTAGAAATCTGCTCGGCGGCAGTTGCTTGGCGTACTCTCAAGCTCGTTGGTGAACCATTCCATATCTTCTGTCTGTCACTGACCTGCATAGTCACAACTTGGAGAGGGTCTCTGTATTTGGAGAGGGTCTCTGTATTTGGAGAGGGTCTCTGTATTTGGAGAGGGTCTCTGTATTTGGAGAGGGTCTCTGTATTTGGAGAGGGTCTCTGTATTTGGAGAGGGTCTCTGTATTTGGAGAGGGTCTCTGTATTTGGAGAGGGTCTCTGTAT
>WHYT01017411.1:366178-385185 GCA_009806455.1 Tetrax tetrax | reverse complement strand
GGATAGCTTTGAAAGGGTCCTCAATCAGAGCATGTCAGTGACGTTACTCCTCTTGCCAAGTACTGAACTGCAGAGGTAATATTCTAGGGCTGCTTAGACCTGAGGATGACAGAAGAACTGGAATCATTACAAATCTTTTCTTCCTATAAACTCCTGATACAGAGTTTAGCAACATCTGTAGGGTCACTTTAAAGATCATTCTGCATTCTTTTGTCACTTCTGTTCTACTTTAAAATTGCTCTGGGGAACAGGTACCATTTGTAATACGCTTAACTCATCTCTGCGCCGACTCATGCAGAGGTGATGGAATTAAACATCTCTTTGGCCATTAGGGCAAATCCTAAATGATGCTGGCCTGCCTGAGGAATGACATTGATCTAAACTGCTCAAGAGCAGCTAAGGAGACAAGGGCCTTTTAGAAGAAAATGTCTCTTGAAGATCGCCAGGGGGCAAGAGGAGCTCTCCAGGGCTGCGTCTTTTCAAGGTGTACAACACGTTTGATCCCTGAGCTGTGCAGGCTGGTGTGATGTGGATATATAAATCTTAATGGAACTTCTTTGCATCCCCTTTGGTACAGATAATGACCCCAGGGATATTTAGTTTAAAGAAAAGTCACTTAAAAAGAGACGTCTGATCAAGGCAGACAAAATGGGTTTTCAGTGGGCACAAATTGAAATGCAGAAAATTCTATTTAATTGTTAGAAAAAAAAACTATTTTAAGGGTGCTCAAATGCTGGAACAGGTTGTCTGAGGGGATTATAGAGTTTCCATCCCTGGAAATACTCAAAACCCAACAGTCCTGAGCAACCTGCTGTAGGCTGCCCTGCTTTGAGAAGAGGGGCCGGACTAGATCATCTCCAGAGGCGCTTTCCAACCTCAGCGACCCTGTGATTCTGAGAATTAATGATGGGGTAAAAAGATGACCCATGTGACCACGGCTTACCTTTTTTTTAACACAAGGTCAAGCAGACATTTGGGAAGTCTAATGACTGAGTACTCTGCTGCTCTTCCGGGCTTTTCAGCCCCAGAGGGAGTTTGGTACATATCATGAGCAGGAGTGAGTATGGAGAAGAGAGAGCGAGTCCTAGCGAGTTTTGGATTCTTTTGTGGGCAATGGAATGCAACTCATTTCATGCTGTATGTGCCTTCAGTGCTGGGCGCGGGATAAAGCCTGGATTAATTAGCTTGTGCAATCGTGGTTATACAAATCCATGTGTGGTCCGTGCATTCTCTGCTCTTAGAAATGAGACAAGGCTGCTGCAAATTCTGTTTTAAGAAAAAAAAGCATGGATCTAAAAAGGAAAATAACAGTCTTTTTGAATCACCTAGCAGCACACATTCATTCTGGGCACATACTTGGCTCAGCAGGTGATATTATTTACTGACCAAAGAACATCAGTCAGCGTGGCAAGCTACAGGCATTTCGCATCAGAAGAAACCTAATAATAAAGTCTTCTCCTGACTATATAGCTCCTCTTTTTAATTTATTGTTCACAGTAGGTGGAGAAGATTGAAATTATAGTGGTGATTAAAAATGAGCAGACAGAAGCTTAGCAAAGTAGTCTGACAGTTTTGAAAAATATCCAGATCTAACTGGAAGAAATCTGAAATCAACTGCCGTCCCTCATTCTGCACTCGAACCGCGCCTGCCAGGCTCTGGGTCTGGCTGTTCTGCGGCCACCTTCTGCCGCTTGGGCTGGTGGGTGGGTGGTGGGGAAGGCGAGGCAGCAAGCCAGCGTTTTGGTGAACTTTGGGGTGGGTGGGCTAGCAGAGAGCCAAATGTCAAGCCCTAGTGTAACCATGAGAGCTGCATTACAAATGTCTTGGAACGTAATCAGAGATTAATGATACGTTGTCTGCTTGTCTCCTAATGGCTTGTGACTGAGCACACTTGGAGAAAGAAAAGCTTGATTTTTTGAGATGTGCACTAAAGTTTTGGACTCCTGGAATCTGGTATTCAGTGGATGCAAAAGATGGATGCAAAAGATCGTTCCCTTTGGGTAGTCATAGCAGACAGTTGTTCTAGTAATACATTGTGTATTGAAAGATTAACATAGTTCTGTAGAAATTGCCATAAAACCTCAAAAATCAAAAAGAATGGGATTCTTCCATTCTTCTGGAGGGTGGGGAAGAAACTACTGAGATGGACTGTCTGCTGTACTGGAAGACGTTGATGTGCAATAAATATGCAGCATCTGTAAAAGCCAGATGTGCATCTTCTGCCAGCCCCTCCTAAGAGAACACTTTATGTAGGAGAAGAGGCTGTTGGTGGTCGGTAGTCTGAAAAGCTCTGCGTGTTTGGGAGGTCAAGGCAAACACATTGCAGGTCCTGCCATGGCCCATCAGGAGAGGCCTCTAGCAAAACCTAGTAGAAAGCCATCTATTCAGGAGGTCACGTACGCGTGTGTTTAAAAGCCCTTGACCTCAGCGTCACCCATGTGAGTGCTCAGAGGTGAGGGAGTGCTCACGTGCACTCAACAGGGACCAACTCGACGCACGTGCCTAACTCTTTTCATGAACTGGAGGAAAAGGACATCAAGTTCTTTGTGGGACTGGGACCTCAGTTTCTCCGTGCAGATACTGTGCATGGCCTCTCTGAACTCTAGTTGCGTGCGCACGTTGCCAGGGACTCCCGTTCAATATGCCACACAGGGAGCCTTTTTCAAGTACAGAATATTACCCTGCAACTAAACTTAAGTTCTCCCATTAATCTAAGGTTTAGAATTCATGATGACAAATCTTATCTATGTAAATTTTGACATTAATAATTCTTTAGCACTTTGACTTAAATGTGGGAGCTCCCTGCAATGCCTGACCTCAGAATCGTGCTGCAATGTATTTTTTGGTGCTTTTATCACAGCAGTTTGTCTTATCGGTCACAGAACTTTGTCTCTGAGCACACAGAAACTCAACAGTGACTGGTAGTTAGTATTGTGACTATAGAATGACAGGTTTCAGTTGCTGGTGTTCTGTTGAAAAGGTTGATAATACTTCAAAATGTGTTGATTTCTCTCTGATAGGCTACAACTTGGAATCCTTAAATATGGGAATGCTTTGATGCCATGCCATAAGGTGCTACTGCTCTTCCTCACCAAATATTTATACAGTGCTGGATAGAACAAATATGAATTCTTCAACTCAGTGTTTGAGACTTTCAACTTTCCAATCTCTCTTTTCCCATTTTTTTTAACGCTGTATGGTTTCAATTGAGTATGTTCTGCACGGGCAAAGATTTTTCCAGTACTGCAGGAACTCTTGTGTCCCAGTCTTCCTCATCTCGCTCTTTCTGAGACGGAGTTTGTTCTAACATAGCGAAGTGACACCTGCCATCTCTTGCTGATGACATCTCAACATTGATTAAACAGAACACTAATCATCGTGGCATCTTCTATCCTGCTGTTCCTTTTTGCTTCACATTGCATATTCCCATAAAAAGTGTTCAGTGGCTCTTAATTTCTTCCATTTTCAGTATTGCTTAGGTTCATGGACTGCTGAAGTCCATCTGTGAAGGACAATTTTATCTGAATATGAATTACTTTTAATTTCTAGATGTTAATTAGGTGGTTAATTACTTATGACCATATTGTATCATTTATGACATTTCAATTTTTAAGATAATTACACAAGTATGTGAAGCTAAAGAATTGTTTTTTGCAGTTCTGTAAATCTCACTGCTGTTATAATACAGATATGAAACAGAGCCTCATCATTCTGAAGACTTCAATTTCCGTAAGCTAAATAGCTATTGTTTAGTGAAATTATCTAATATTTCTAGAGCAACTCACAGTAATGCAAAAGGAATTGTATGTTATAACCATACTTTAGAGGGCAGACTAAACATTTATTGAATTTGTTTATCCCTAGTCTGGACTTTTAATTTAGCTTTATGGAATGCTATTTTGGTGGCTAAATGACATTACCTACGAAGTGTCTAAAGCTGCATAGTAGCAAGTAGTAGTAGCTGGCCACAGAAATAAACCAAAAAGAGCCTTTCCCCCACCAAATCATAACTCCCTCCCTCACCCCAGTTTTGGTCTGTTAACCAAGCAATCTTCAAAGGTGTGCTGCGTTCCTTCTGAGGCGTCTCGTACGCCATTACTGAACAGCGTGTGCTCACTTTTTAATAGCACTGGTACTGAGGATACCCGGGCCGCGGTGGTCGTGTATCTGCACCTTGGCTTTCCACTACTCATGGTCTGGTGGTGGTTCACTGTTTGTTTGAGGCTGGTGACTCCATGGCAGTTCAGAAGAGAGACCATGCTGAAGTTGTGTACTTTACTTGGATGGTGTGGATGGTCTCAGTTTGTATAGTATTTAAGAGTCGCTGCTCCCAGTATTTCAACACCTAAGTGACCAGAGATGCTGAATGCTCCATTCCAAGCTGTGGGCCTACTTTCCCTCCTGGTACTTCTCCCCCTGTTGTGCCGTTGACTGTTTCAAGACACTCACCTACCTAATTCTCCTAAAAGGTGAATTAAAATTTGCCTAAAATAGGCCAATTACTTTGATTCAATCCCCATTTTGCTGTTCTTTTCTAGTCTAGACATCAGTCACTTGATCTTAGTGCTGTTTAGCCCTAAAAGTGACTTCCAAATCAAGCAAACCTCATTGTATTATACATGTCCTGCCCACCCACAACTTCAGATTCTGCTGACAAACTTTCACAAAATTTGATTTTATGTTGTGTTGTCAAATTTAATGAAAATTGACAGTAACGAAGAGAGGATTAGGAGTATCTTAACCATGGGAAAGATGTCAAGTTTTATTAGAAGAGCCTTGAAAAGGGGGGGGGGGGGGAAGAAAAACACTTAAGAAATAAAATTTCATTATTTTGCTGTTCATGGAATAACTAGGTGGGGTTTTTTTCCCCCTTCAAATAAAGAACACATTGATTTTAAGAGAAATCTTGGACAAACATTGCTGGGGAGAAATTAAATATCCCTAGCTGCTGAAAAAAGGCCTTGTGGTAATCTGCATTTCTGCTGTAGTTCCCCTTCAAACTATTGCCTCAGAGACTGAATCCCAAAACTTACTTATTTCTTTATCTGACTGCTTAAGATAATCACTGAAAACTTGTCGTACCTGCCAGTCTGAGGCGTGGAGTAAGAATGACAATCCACGCACAACATGCTATCGAGCAGCCACCAGATGCCAAGAACCGTCCGTCTCCCGGGACTCGGGCTGTGCTGGAGTCCGTAACCTGGCCTGCAATGGCTGTGCTGTCCGTGCGTTTTGATCTGCTATGCTTTGGGAAACGTGCCATTTATCTCCCTGCATTCACAGTGTTATTGTTTACATTTGAGTTTTAGCTAATTAGAACTGTTAAGAAATGCAGTAAAATATTGTATGGCCCTATCCTGTTATTTTTCTCCTTCAGTATTCACATTCTAATAAGCACTGAAATCTAATTTCCTGCTCTTGCTGCAGTAGCTGTCCCTCTCCACAGTGACAGGGAAGGTATTTCTCATGACCCATGACATGTGGACAAAATGTTTCCTTTCTGTTGTTTGGAGGAGTTGGTGGGATATGTGTGCGTGCCTCAGAATAGTAGGCAAAAGAGCAGAAAGGAAAAGGCAGAAGCTGTAGAGGAAGATTACTAAACCCTGGTTGGAAAAGGATGGGAGCTGAGGGCAGCAGTATTTTGATTCCTGCTCAGTTCAAGGAAGCTGACTTGGTTCTTCAGACATTAGAGCCTCAAGAGTATCTTTGCCCTGCAGTGGTCCTAAAGGTCCTGCGGATGGAAAGCTTTGATTATGGCAGATTAATTTGTTGAAATCTGGCTCATCTCTTCCACAAAGCAGCAGGGTGCAATAGTAAAATGCCTTGGGAGTGAGGTGAGCATAGAGAGCTTTTACTACAGATTCACGTTGAGAGCCTGCACCTTGGGTGTGTGACTTTGTCAGCTGGGGAGAGGACACCAGACTGCGCCACCCGCATGAACCAGAGACTCCTTTCTTCTTTAGGTTCCCCTGACAGTAATTAACCTGAGATGCGTTTTAATTTGCTAGTCAGTTTTACAGTCTAGAAGCTATTAATTGTAAATTGAGCCCTTCTTAAAAGCAATGTTCTTCATACAAGATTGCTTAATATTCAGTTGTACCATCTGTTTTGTAGTAATGCTTTGCTCTTCTGTGCATACTGAGTGTTGCTTAGATTTTTTTACTACAAAAAAAAGAAGATGGACAGTCTGAAGTGCAAGATAATGAGAAGAGATCATAAGTGCAATTTGCATGAATGCCAGGCTAAGATTTTTCTATTTATCACATAGGTGATGGCATGGCCTGCTTGTCACAACCCTTTGATTCTGAAAATGTACCTAGTTCTTCTCTTTTGTGGTGTTAATGTGTCACCTTTTATTTCCATATCAAATTTTCATGTTCTAATTATGAATCTTAGAGTGTGCATACACAGACTGGTAGACCTTAACTAGGATTTCAAGATGCCGTTAAGAAATTACCATGCGGTGGTACATACTTTACTTTTATCTTTCCTGAAGCTGAATTTTAAGTCCATTCTCGGGATGTGTGTATGGGAGGACCACCTCACTGCAGACCTGTAGTATTAATGTAAATGTTTGACGTGAATATTAATGAGGGCTTTGTAGAAAAACAACCAGTATGTTTCTACGTGGATCCATTTATATGTGAAACAAAGCATTTACGTTGACAACTCAACCAGACCATATTAGCACCAATACTCTCTGTGCAAGATGGATGCAACAGTACAGCAGAAAGAGGGGATTTTCAACCTTCTACTGCTCCTCAGCCAAAATTGTGCTTTTTGTTGTTTTGAGTTCTTTTTGTGAAGAGATCACATAGAACCATAAAGTAATTTAGGTTGGAAAAGGCCTTTGAGGATGATCCAGTCCCACCCCCTTGCACAAAGCAGAGCTAACTTCAACGTTAGATGATGTTGCTCAGGGCCTTGTCCTGTCAAGTGTCAGGTATCTCCAAAGATGGAGAGTCCACAACTCTTCTGTGCCCCTGTAGCAGTGATTAACCACTCCTTTTGTGCAATCTTTAATTGAAAGATCACATCCTGATCTGTTTTTCTCCTTTGTGGATTGTAAAGTCTGATGGTAACTCCCACTGTCTTGCCTACTGAGACCCTCAATTCTTGTGGTCAGTCTTTGTGCAGCATTCAGAGCGGGGCCTTGAACACAACTGGGTCCTCTCTTGATCCTGAGACAGGAGAAAAGGTACATAATGTACATTTCAGGCTTAAATATCTGAGACTGAACTTGAATTGCAGCTGTGTGAACAACTGGGAATGCAACTTGGTTGAACTGAGCCCACCCAGTGACGAAGCAGAGCAGCTACAATGCCTCATCAACACAACCAAGTGCCAAATCAGGTTGAGTATTTTCAGTGAACTATCCACACAACAGTCCACAGGCATGAGTTATTCGTGAATAATTTTGTGTAATGAATACGCTCCGGAATTTCACAAAACGTTCAGAGAGATGAAAGGTGAAATGCAGTGAATAAATTATTCATAACAAATTATTCACTATGCTCTATTCATCACCAAGATGAGACAGAATTATTGACTGGACATGGAAAAAAATTTCATTTCAGAGAGATGATATTAAAATACCGGTATGTTAGTGTAATTATGCTGTGACTGTAAAGACTTTACTATTCTGCAGTAAAATATGCTTTGGGTACTACTGCGAGATTGATATTCTCTGGGGCTGGTACTCTGGAGTTTTCCTTTAGCTACATGATGGAATTTAGCTTCACTATTGATCTCTTCCCATAGTGAGACAATTTTTTGCTTATTTCCTTACAATTTGCTGAAAGGTAAATACTGTGCGCAGCTGGACAGGATGAAGAGTGGTTAAACTGGAAGTGGTATACATGTAGGTACGAAGCATTCTTTCTTGTGCCTCAACAACAGTCCGTAGTGTCTTAAACGTTCCAGTTTAGTCAGCTCCTTAGGTTTTTGAAACATTTTCCTCTTGATTTGCTTCTTAAGGTACAGAATCAGTATTTGTCTGCTGCAGCCGGTACATGGTTATTTATTATTGGCGTGACTCTAATGCTCCAAGTCCTATTGATGTATCATTGTGTTAAGAGCTGAATTCCTTAAAAAAAGACCTGGAATTGTACTGCGTAGCACTTTTCTGCCTGTGGGCTCTTAACATCACAGTCATCTTAACCCATTGGTGCATTGAGGCATAAATTACTCTTCTTCGCTCACTCCCTCATTGTGTTTGTCCCTGCGTTGTGAACTCGTTGATGCACGGACTGTCTCTGTGTGATGGGGTACCTCCACCGCATGCAACGTGTGCTGCAAACAGTCAGCGCGTGGGGTCGCTGGGGGGAACAGTCGTTCTTCCCTTGAACTCATTGCCCAAGGGATGGAGCATGAGATAAAATAAATGAGTTGCCGGATTTTAGCACAACAAATGTAGCGTTTGAGTCAATCCAAACAGGGCACCATTTCGGACCAGGACTTGAAATCACTTTAGTACTTTTCTGGTCTTTTAGTTGTCCTGGGCTTCTGTTCAAAATCGCATAATAGAGCTGCTGTTTATTCATGGCAAATGAGCACATATTGGTTTGTACTGGAAGGCCCAATTTGTTCCACCCCAGTTAAAGATACTGGCCTAAAACCAGGAAAGGGTCACATGAAGACCGTGCAGCAAGGCTTTTGATGCTGCTGTACTAGCTGCAGCGTTGGCTTTGGTTACGGAATTGCTTGCGCTTATTACTGACAGTCTTCCAGCAAAAGGGAGGCTTTTCAAAATGCTAATAAAAGCATTAGTGCTCCATCATCATCATCTTGCAGAAAACAATGTCTAGATCAATCTATTTCCTTCTAAATCTTTAGAGAAACAAAATTTAAACTCATTTTGCCAAGGCCAAATGTCAATCATAAGAAAAAAATCTATATGAAATTTTAATTGCAAGATGTTCAGTGCAAATTTAATGAGTGAAATAAGAGATCTGAGAATTCAAGCATGCTCAGCTCATGCATAATGTTGACTTAAATTGGCTCTCTAGAGGTGCGGGGAATTGCGTTTTTAGAATTTACACACTGATAGAGCAAATGTACTGGGCCCTGTAGGTTAAGGTCATAAATCAGAATCATTTAACTGCCGTTGAGTGATTGCTACAGACTATAATGGTTGGGAGAACCGGCTTCAGCTACAAGTGATTACTCTGCTTGGATTATTGAAATGCTACTCAATATTCATAAATCAGTGATCATTAATCCCCCAAATAGTTCCTGTCAGCTTTCTAAATAAATTTCCTACTAGCTAATTGAGATTGAAGGAGACTAGCATGCGCCGGTTCAGAATTAGGACAAATGAGCTGCTTTGCCTACCTCGATCAGCAACACATCTGCGGGGGAAACGGAACCACACCGAGGACGTGCGGCTGCTAACGTCGTCACATTTAAGCTGTTAACTGGAGAAGCCTTTCTTAGCCGGTTTTGCCCTCATGAGTTACAATGCTTATAAAAAGACTTCTTGATGTTGTTTTTTTTATGATGAAAATATTTCTGTGCTGCACATCAAAAGTAGCCAAATTGTCAAATGGTGGCATTCCCCTCAGTGCAGAGGGCAAACACAGAGACCCAGACCTGCAATGGCATTGGTGTGAGATGCTCATTGTCATCTTCTCAACCACAGTTGAAAGAAATTAAAATTCAGAGCTTTGGTGTTCGGATGTGATTGGAATGTTTTAGCTCTGTAGAAGTTATTAGCTGTGCATATTGGTTTAATTTTGTTTACCACTGTAACTGCTTATACTGGAATGTGAGGAATGTTTTACAGATACTAACGCTCTGTATTACCTCCTACTGCAGTGGATGTCAGGTGGATATGCAGACTTCAAATCCTGAAGTTCTCTGAAAGCGGAGGTTTGAACTGTAGGAGATGTGATTTGAAGCCCATCTAACCAGTTGTTTTTGTGGGTCCTACAGAAGGACTTGGGCACTGTGTGTGTGTGACGGGTGAGGGGCACAGCTTGGTCCTTCAGAACCACGTAAATGGCCCATCTGAAAAATGCTGTCTAGGGCACCCTGGCACATTCCCTGTAGTTGGATTTTTTGTTGGCTTTCCTGAGGAGGTGAGGATGCTGTGCCCATACCAGATGTGTGACTGTACAGGTGTTTGCCGGCTCCTGCCTGCTGGCAGTTTTGGATCTATGGAGCAGCTGCCACCAAATGGTGCAGAGCAGGAGAGGGGTTAAAACTGTCGGGTTCCTACAACCGGGCAGGGAAGGAAAGACCCTCCTGCTAATCTGCTCCACGAGGAAGGGTGGTAGTGTGAGCTCTGCCCTTTTCAGGCGCTGGGGAAGCCACAGGGACCTTACCCCGTGGGAAACCCTGTGTTTTTGTAGCTCAGGGGTTCACAGGACTCCTTGTTTTTTTTTTGTTTTTTTTTTTTTTTTTTTTTTTTTTTTTTTTTCTGGTGTCCTGTTGAAATGTTGCTGTTGCCATGGGCTTGGAAAGCATGTATTTAAAAAAAAAACCTAATATTTTTAAAGTGCTGCCTCCTTCTCATAGTTTCCCTCTTCTCTTCTATTAATTTAATTTATGCATGCTTCCTTTAAAAAAAAGAGAGAGAGAGAGAGAAGGCAATATTTAGTTGGAGGGCAGTAGACAAATTAAAATGGTATTTATAGGTGCCAGCACTGGCAGGGATGCTACTCCATTGTCATGATGATGTACAATATAAAAAGTCACTGAGGAAAGGAGAGATGCTGATGCCTTGTTGTCATTATCTAGGAATATCTCTTGTTAATAGGATTTATGAGAAGATGAGCACGAGAGGAAGGATTTATTTTTATCTATGTCTTTTTTTAAACACAGAACTTAAACCAGAACTGATGTGTATCTAAATTCCTTTAATATCAAGACCACCAGAGCTCCAGGCAAAAAGTTAATTGTATCAGAGCCATATTTGATTTGCCAAAGAGGAATTATTTTTGAAATGTATGAAAGGATTAAACATTCTTAAGAGTAAGTGTACTTACATTGCTGTACAACGCATTGTTTTATTGCAGTCAACACTGACACAGATGTTAATGTAAGTCCTTTTTCTTTAATTGACACTAGTAATGTATTGAAAGTTGAGGATGTGATGAAGAAATTTCGGGGGAAAAACCTCCTCTTTTGTTTCGGGGGAAAATTTCGGGGGAAAAACCTCCCTCATTGCTGTTCCACTTGTATTATTTCCAGCCCAAACCTTCTCTAGCTGGCAGCCGTGTTGGAATGTAAATGGCCATTCTGTTAGACGGTTACACCTTGGGGTGGAGCACACCCCCTCATTAATTGACATCAGCTATGCCCTGAAATAAGCTTTTATGTCCAGGCAATCAAGGCTGCGGTTCCTTGGGCTGTGAATGTTTGTGTTTTTTTTTTCTTCCTATTACAGGTGCTTCTGTGTACTACAAGGACCTGGAAATGTTTATATTTTATAGTGTATCATTTCTTAATTACTTTGCTTGGTGTTGCAGTTTGATTCGTGCTAAACTGTAAGGACTCCTGTAATCTCTCTTAAGCTTTTTGAGTCGGCTTGAGGTTGCTGTGTTGAGGTTGCTACCTCCTTCAGCACCATTTCAGTGGGCTTTGGGGAAGCACGGCTTCACTGGCAGGATTAGCGGCACGGCCGGTGCGTGGGGAAGCCTCTCTGCTGGTACCTTGGGCTGGTAACGGATATTAACTTACTGCTCTGTCAAATTCTTCTGCAGTGCTCTGTGACTTAATTTCCCTTCTTTAAAACCATGTCGTCGTATCTGACCAGGCCTCTGTGGCTGATGGTAGAAATAGAAATATTTAGTAAAGCCAACTGGGGTTTGCACTGGGATGGGATGAGATTGCTTTGTTGTGTGTAAAACATGCGGTGCATCACCTGCATCCCAGTTCCCCAGGTGAGCAGGGAGAGAAGGTTCAGAGTGAAGGAGCAGACTCAGGGTGCTTGGGTTTTGACACAAGTGGCAGGAGGCAGGGAAGTAACACGCAGAGATTCCTTCTGCTGAAGGAGCACGATTGCTCAATTTGTTTCCAAGCCTGGCGTCGCAGATGTGGGAGCAGAAGGTGAAGGTGCTGTGTTTCTGAACAGAAATAGGACAAAAGGACTGGTGAGGGCCAGGCTGCTTTTCTGGTTGGCCTAAATACCACCTAGACCTCTTGTGACCCGTCAGTAGTCAGAGCAAAGCATCCCTTGGGAGCTCTGCAAAGGCAGCCAGCTGGGAAATGGAGCTTAGTTCATCCGACCAAGGATGTGGTGTTCAGCTCTGCTGTCATTGCTGTTTTCTAGTCTGGCATTAAGTTGAGATTATTTGACTCTACCAGCTCCCCTTACACCCTGTTCCACCCCACAGGCAACCTGTCAAGAGGGGGAAGCAACAATGAGGGTATTTTTTTGTTTTCAACCTAATTTTTAAAGTATGTTTAGACTGAGTTGGAACAGAGGTGGAGAAGACAAAAATGAAGGTGTCATTGCAAAGTCTATACAGCTGTTTGTCTGCACTAATTTTTCCACATGGATAGCTTCAAACTGTGGTGTTTGCAATTATTTATTTACTATTTAGCATTTTTGTTACACCTGCAGCTACCATATCTGGCTCTAAGGATTTTGTTATTTTTATTTCCATTGTTATGCTTCCAATTCTTACTTCCTTCTGCTATTGCAGTGGTTTTTCTTGAAGAATAGACTCTTTGGTTCTGTAAAGCTTGGCATCAAAAGGGAGCACACACTGAACTGAAACAAGGATATCCTCGTGTCTGCATTTTTCATGCTGCTTTGCCAGTGCTTCCTTCTTGTACTGTGAAAACGGATTGTGAAATGATAAATACCCAAACCTTGTTATGTCTTGTTAATAGTCTAATCCTATTGTCTTGTCAGATCCTCTAATCTTGATCCAGATTTTGTCTGCTGATCTAATTAGGTTTTTCATTTGTTCTTGGCAAGTTTCTGGCTCTTGGAGCTGCTGGGCTGGCTCTTGAGACTGATAAGGTGGAATGATCCATACGGTTCCTAGTGGCTTCAAACAGAAACATCTGTCAGAAATGAGCAATTTGTTGCCTGTGTTTAGCAGTGAGTAAACCTGCATTTGACAGCCCTGCTCTTGCTTCTGAATGACTTAAGTCGGTGAGAAAAGCTATTAGGGACTGCAGAGCTAGCAGAGATCATCTGTCTCTACCAGGGTCTGTACAACGCACCGTGCTCCTTGTAACCTTCACAGGAAAATGGAAAGTTCAGACATAATACTGACACACTTTCATTCTTTGTTCGTGTTTCTTTCCTTTCCTTTGTTGGAGAGGAGGCTTCAGCAATCATATCTTCATTTTCTTCTTGCTGGCTAAAGATTAACTTTAAATTTTATATTTTAAAATTTTTCTTCTAAAGTCATCAGGGTCTTTTGCTGAAGTGTAAAGCTATGAGTTTAAATACTGTCCTGAACAGAGATGCTCTCCTGTAAATCAGAGTCGAACTTAAATGGATCTGGAGGGAGGGCACACATCTGCAGTGTGTATGTGGAATCTAGGTATGTGCACACACAAACATAAATAAAACCGACTGCCTGTCCCTCTGGTCACCTCATGTTGCATCGTGCCAGCCATCCTTTAAAAGTATGGTTTCAAAAGAGAAGTTACTTTCTTGGCACTGATTCTGCCACTATTTAAGCCAGTAAGAAATTGTCACTGATGTGAGAGTGGCACCGAGGCAGTGGGAAAGGGAAGCCTGTCAGCGCGTTTCCTTCCTTAGGCCACAGCTCCCAAGGGAACGGCAGGAGTCACCAGGCAAGGGTCTTGAGCTTGTGGGTTTTTAAAATTAAATTGTGGTCACAGGCTTGCCCATGAACCTGCAAGGAAATGCAAACAGCACAATTCATTGTAACCCTGTTTGCTGCAGGTACGTTACAAAACGTCGCAGTCATCTGCTGGGACAGCAGCTCTTGCGGCGGCTCTGGCACTGCTTGTGCGGTGACGTGGAAGCACCTGCTGTGTGATGACAATGCAGGGGCGGCAGGAAAAATAAAATGCTGCTCCGCTTAGGCTGAGATAGGAGCCAGTGTAAAGCCTGCTGAGAGCAGAGGAAGGAGCTGCCTGTGCAGATGCGGTGTCTGCGGGGCAGGCAGTGCTTCAGGAGTTATTTGCAGGAGGGTATTTGGAGGGTGACTGACAGGAGCTTGTCAGATTGCTGTCAACATGCACAACTACGATTTGTGTATCTGAGTAGTTGCTATGCGTTGGAGTAGTGCCATATCTCCTACTAATTAAAGGCAGTGTAAATTAAAATTGAACAGGACCTGTGGTATGTAAGGTGTAGTCTCTCCACAGTTTTCTGGCTGTGAGTGATGTATGTAGCACATACAGCTTGCTCCAGTCCTCAATATCTACTCCAGATCTGTGGGTGATGGTTACTGAACTTTTTAGCAAATACTGCCTGCAGAGGATGTGAATTTTGGAGATAATGGCAACGTGTGAAGCAAAACTATGTCATTAGTTAACTCAACTTTACTTTGCATGGAAACCTAACTGTAGCTGAAGTATGGTCCTTAAACATTTCTGCTTGAACGCATTAAGCTGGAAAGTTATCCTCAAAAAATAGGAAACACGTTTTATTTCTGTTCCATGTCGTGCAATACTTGAATTACTATCTGCTGAGATAAAAATCTTTTGAGCTGAGGTGTCTTAAATTACAAGGACATGAATTTTGAGTGAAAATGATCAAAAGTTTGAAGTAATAAAATTGGTCTAAATGTCTGCAGTAAGAATAAGATTTTCAGTAAGAAGTTTTACACGACACGGAAGTCATACAAATGTCCCCCTTCCCGTTCTGTATCCAGACACAGAGATCCCAAGGTTTGATTTAAATGATCTCTAGTTAACAAGAAGCTCAGTTATTGTTTACCCCACATGTTTCAGTCCAGGCAGTGATTTTGCCATCATTTCACACTACTCAGGCATGTTATCGCTAACCTTTTGTGGCTGTTATGAAAAGGGGGAGGAGAACTGATGGATAATACTTGTTTGATATTAGATTCTCTTTAAAAGTCCAGTTGTCACTCATGGGAGACTGCACATACACAAAAAGCAGATGTTATTTTAATGTGTAAATCAATAAGGCTGCCTTGCTTTTTCTGGTTTTATTCTAGTATTGATGGGATTTGTAAAAGTCTTTTTGAAAACCACATCCTATCTATCTTGGGTTTTCAGTAGAAAGGATGGATCAATTTCTTTGGGAAGATTCTGAAAGAGTATAAAACAAACGGATCAGTGATTCTGAAAACCAAGATTAATCTAAGGACTGGTGGTTTCTAACTGGGGCCTTTTATGCTTCTGGAGTATGTGCTGTAGCCAGCTGTGAGCTGTGCTCTGGTTAAACACCGCTGGCCCCCCAGAAACTCATAGGACTGTGAAACAGCATCCAGGACAGTCAACCCAGTCATTCCTTCTGACTTTTTAGTCAAATTTTATTTTATTTGGGAGAGAGAGAAGGAAATAATAGACACATTAAAGAGCTGTGGTATTGGGAATAAGAAAAAAAAAAACCCAATCTTTTAAAATTAATTTTTCTCTTCATTATGCACGATGGCAGATTTTGCTGTGGAACAACGTGCCACCCTCAGAAATTAAAAAGAGCATCTGTATGGAGGAGCCCCCAGGTGGGTGTGGGGGGAGTAGCTGTTCTCAGTAAAAGGGACTATAATGATTATATTTCTGGAATGATTGAGACTAATAAATGTTGATATGTAAAAAGAAATGATCCCTTTTTTATTGTTCCATTGAGGCAAGCTATAATTTTTTGTGTGTGTGTGTGTGTTCAAGCTCTGATCAGAAATTGAAGTGACATATGGAATCAGAATTGAAATACAGCTCCATGGAATACTTTGTCAGTAGGAAAAAATTGCCTATGATAAAGCTGCTGAATTTTTGGCATCAATTACAACACCATCTTGTGAGCACTGGTGAGAGATATTTATGCACAGGTTTCAGCAGCGTTGTGTTCTGAATGAATGGAGAATTTCAGATAACTACATTTCCCTTTTCTGTTCCAAGTATGTTTGGATATTCTACAGGGTTTTTATTAAATTGAATTGTAATCAGATAGAGTCATTACTTAGCTGCTTGGAAAGATAATTCCTGAGAATGAGAAGTTAGGGTGAAATTCATTCTTCTGGAAATTTAGAGCCCTTAAGCTTACCAGATTTCTCAGGATGTTTCACATCTCTGTTCCAGTGCACACTTGAGAAGTACAAATATCCTCCGGCCTAAACAGAAATGCCCAGAGCTGGGGCCCAGGAGACACTGACTTCTGGTTTCTCCTGGCCTGTGTTATGGTGCATCCTGGCTGCTGCAGCAAGCTGAGAAAAACAGCAGAGAGCTGCTGTTAACGTGTCAAAGGCAATGTGGCTGCCGCTTGCCATCCCGATGGCGCTGCAGGCACGCGTGCATAAGGAGAAAGGATATTCCCAAAGTCACGGAGCTCCAGCTTTCCGTCACAGTCACCGTGCCCCTTGGCTTCATCTCTGACCTCAGGCCATTTGTCCACCCTCTGTACCTTTTTCCCTTGGTTGCGTGCCCACCTTTGTAATGCACACTGAAGTTTATGGATGAAAACGCTGCTCTTCCTTTCACTGTTGCTGACAAAATGTGGCAGATTCCTTGAGTGGTCATCGTCCATGAGAGACGGGGTTCAGGCTGAACATCCTCTGCGTGGGGTAAGGAAGATCCATCACTGTACAGCTCTCCCACCTTTGTGCTCCAGCTGCAACCCTGTTCAAGGCTGATCCTGTTGCCTTATGGAATATGTATTGCCTGGATTAAATCTGTCTAGACACTTCACCTATCTTGTTATGGATTTATGCAGAGCAAAGTTACTATTCAACTGCTGGCTGTAAAAAGGTCGCTGTCACGCACCTTGGTACACAGAGGACAGAGCTGCAAATAAAACAAATGAACAGGCTGGCATGTTACTGAGGAAGGTACAAGTAGTGTAAGTTAGGAACGTTAGGTGAAATGGGAGTAGCAGTTGTCTGTATATCAGCATTTCTTAATCCATTTGATTAGACCCCAAGGAGAATCTTGCTGTCTTCCTCACTGTGCGATTTGTAGGCATCTCCTCCTCCTCTGCCACATGAGGTTCCTTTGAAGTCAATTCAATCAGTGTCACATCAAGCAGAGATCAATTTTTTTCCTCTCGTGGCTGAGAGCCCCTGCTCCTGTTTGTTCCTCATCCATGGCATAGAATACTGTTGTGTTTGAGCTCTCACTGACCTGGGTCAAAAAAACTCTTAAAATCTTTTTTTTGCAGGTCTGTCTTAAACTGATGTTTTCTCCCACAGAAGCTGCAACATCTAGGTGCATCTAAAGGTTTTTTATAAACAAGCAAGAACACTTTTTATTCAATTAAATGTTCTGCTGGACCAGTCTGATTAGTGTAAATGGTAAACCTCTGAGGGGGCTAACTTAAAAAGTGAAAGCCTGAGATTGCAAATGTGAGTTCTGTGCCCTTAGTTGTTAGGCAAGTTGTGCCTTGGGATCCTACCTGTGAGTCAGGCCCACACTGTATGGCACCTGTGCCACCTCAGGGTAGGCAGATGGTCCAACCCGAAGTATTTAGCAGAAAGAGCACAACAGATGGACACCAACAGAGATGGAGCAGCAGAGGGAAATGACGAAGCAGAACTGGTCGGTGTGGTAGCACTGTGCTCTCAGTGTATCAGCCACTTCTTTGCCCAGAGTGGGCTCCCCTGGTCTCTGATTGTGCCTGGCAGAGAAGTTAATGTGAGCAAGAAGCAGGAGAACCCCAGAAATCAAGCAGAGCCCTACTGTTGCCCCTTCTGTCCTGTTTCTGGATGTTATGAGCCCTTCCAAGGTCACTTCAGTAGAGAGACTGGTTGTGTTTTACGAGAAGCTGTCTTTCAAGGGGACAGATACTTTACAAAGCTCCTTTTTTATTTTTTCCTTCATACTCTGTAAAGCTCTTGCCAGTCTCTCTCTTCTAAGTTTAAAGTGCCATGTGCTCTGTGCTATTCCAAGCTTTTCTTTTGGCAAGGAGAGAAAGGCAGGCCTGTTACGCTATAATAATAGTCGCCCTCATTCACTAAAGATGCCATGTGTTGTGTTTTTCAGCCAAACATATTTCTGATTGTGTGATACCTAAATCTACCACACAATATTTTCCATGCTTTAAGTTTTAATAAAAGCCATTCCAAGTTGCCTGTATTCCAAATGGGATGTGTAATCTCTTTATTATGCCTGGCCTGGCTTGCTGGGCACATGAATAAACCTGGCTGTGTGTCATGATGACTGTTTGTATCGCCTGACAATAATTGGAACAGAGTTAAATAAAATCAGTGTTTTGTCTTTCCTTAGATTGGACTCATCAGCAGATGGGGAATGCTGCCATTCTTTATTTTTGGCGAGGAGCTGCATGGCTGACAGACCCCTGCTATGATGGAAAGAGATGGCTCAGTGAGGTTCAGGGAACAACTAATAATACGTCATTTACTTCTGTCACACTTGGAATAGGGTTTGATTTGATAATTTTAAATGTCTTTTTTTTTAATTTTAAAGGAGCCTGCTTTATTACTTACCTCCTGGTTTGACGTCTGTGTAGCGACGTGTGAGCGTTTGGAATATGCAAACTAAAATCAAAGTGTAGAATTCCCTTTGAAGCTTAGGTTCTAGTTTGTCTCCCTCCCCATCTTTTAATATTCAGCCTGCTGTAATTTTCTTTCTCTGAAATTTTCAGTGTGATTGAAAGAGCGTTGAAGGAACAAAGCAAATATTTACACTGCACAAATGCCACTTGATGTGATTAGTTAAGAGCAATCTATTTAAAATTTAATATGTGCATTAAACACAGGCGTACACGTGCATGCATGCACAGAGAAGACCGTGGAATAAATTGTGAGTTTAGGTAACCTAGAAGCTTCCAGACCTCAGGGTATAGTATCTGAAAACAGGTTTTGGACAGGCTGAGTTTCAGATTTTAAGGGACTGTCGTAGTTCAGCCCCAATCGGGATCGGACTACGCA
>WHYT01017411.1:350584-366158 GCA_009806455.1 Tetrax tetrax | reverse complement strand
CCCCCCCCCCCCCCCCCCGCCCAGTGGGACAGAAGGGAGAATTGGTAAACAAACAGCAAAACATGTGGCTTGAGATTGAACAAAAAGTAAATTTAACAGCACTACCAGAAGAAAACAAAACAGTGCTGGAATACAAATACAGTAGCATGGCTTACGGCAACTCTCCACACCTAGTTTCTTCCAAGTAGCAGCAGGCTCCTCACTGACACACTGAGCACGGTGTCACACGGGATGGAACAGCCCTTTGGCTCATTTGGGTAAATTAACCCCAGCTGTTAGCTAATTAATCATCCCAGCTGGGTGCCCCAGCCATAGGGGCTACCAGCTCCAGTTCTCCACCCAGCTCAGGTGAATATTAACTCTGTCCTAGCCAGAGCCCGGACGAGGGCCAGCTGGGAGGGCCTGACAGAGTTAACGCGTGGCTGGCGCTGTGGGGCGGGGGGCGGTTTGCACAGGGGCTGCTGGCGGGACGTGGAGGCCGCCTGGGCCTGCGAGCTCCACAGGCCCCGTTCCCCCACGGACCGGGAACTGTCTAGAACCAGACTGTACAAGTCCTCGGGGGTAAGCGGAGGCGGGGCTTAGGCTGTGGAAAGACCGGTCCCCAGGGAGCTGCGTGACACCCTGGCACCCGAAGATCATCATGGCGGCCGGGCAGGCCAGGCCGGCCACAGCAATGCGTGCGCCCGCCGCCGGCTGGAGCTTCTGCCTGCCCGCCCGCATTGTCGTCGCTGGATCCGAGGGTTCTGGTATCTCTTTCCCTCTCTTTCTCTCTTTTCGGTTTTCTCTTTTGCCTTCTTAGGAAGGATCTAGGGTTCTGATAAGAGCCCCAGCTGTCTGCCCCTTTGCGCTTTCCAAGTTTTCAAAGTTAAGTCGTTCCTCATTAATGTTAATAAAATGCTAACGCAATCGTTTGGTGTAGTTTCACCTTAATTTAGTGCGAGGCTACAGCCCTGGGTCATAACACCAGCCCACCTCTAACTCCAGGACAGCAAACCTAAAAGGCATTTGGAGACTTCTAGTGCTGCCTCTGACTTGATGTGTGTGGTCCTGTAAAGAACTTCTTAAACCCTGGGCCGCTTATCCAGCGTTAGAGGCCAAATGTTCCCCGGTACAGAGACCTGTACAGTTCATTACAGGGTTAGGTGAGTAAGAAACTGTGCTGCCTGTCCCTGCCTGGTGCATGGGCGCGGCTGGGCCAACCTTCCCGCCTCAGAGGAGGGCAGGGATGGAGCTCTGACTGGGTTGAGCCTAAGTGTGATACCTTGGTACAGTGCAAATTAGGCCAATATTCCTTGCTCAGGGCTATGTGTAGAGTTAACATACAGTAATTAGTTTTTCTGTGCTGATAAGCTATCAACCTTTTCTGTTTTCTGTGTGTCTTACATGTTCATGGACCAGTCCAGATTTCAGGTACCGAAGCTGCTGCACAACTTGAGGAAATAAGTTGCAGTCACATGCTTCTTCTCCTCCTTTGCCTGAAGCTTAAGGAAACGTTGCTTTTATGTGTTCTCCGTTACGTCTAAGACAGAGATGAGTGAGTAGGGGGGATGTGATAGAACATACCGGCTAACCCAGTCGACCGACCTGAAAAGTGTGTCCTGGACACAGCAAAGAGATTGTTCTCTAGAGACCAGCTGATGCTGGCAGACTGTCTAAAGAGAGGGATGATGATTTTCAAGGAAGCTGACTTATCCTCCTTTATTTATGCTTTTTAAATTAATTTGTTCAGTGTTTTATGGTAAACTTAGATAAGGTAAGCAAGCCATTATATTTTTCATCCTTTCTTTCTTTCCTTGATAACTTTTTCTGGGGATACTAAGGTATGGGAAACTATTTAACTCTTCCCAGAAGAGATGAAATCACAGGAATTCAAGCAAATTGAACAAAACCTCTCCAGACCTACTAAATCTCATGGTTTGTGCAAGACTTTCTCATACCTTTGATGGATACAGTACCATAGCTTCTCTGGTTCTGGGCTTCTCTGATATCTTTTCCTAGTCTCTGTTGTGCAAGAGGTGGTGAAGCTGCAGCACCACAGAAGAACACGGTGATGGTGCAGCACATCTGGAGGGTAAGGCACCCTCTTTCAAATGCATCCATAGGGCTTATTTGCATGACTAAAATTCTATTGGCATTTAATTGTTAACAACATTAAATTCTAGCCTGTGATGTTTTGCTTTGTTTTTAGTGAACATTTCCTGAAAACCCCTATCCCTCTGCCCCGTACGTGCCACAGACAGGCATCCGGTTGCCATCTGATCCACCAGGGAGGTAGAGATCTTTCATATGGTTTTGCCAATGTTCTTAACACTTTCATATCGGTATAACAGGGCTTCTGTGGAACTGATGGAAGGGTGAAGAGTCACCAAACCTGATCTGTCAGTTAGAGGAGGCAGTAGCATTTAATCCACACTATTAAGCCTCATTTCATGTTGCTGAGAGAGTCGCTGTAAATGGCTGAATTAAGAGTATGGTAACAAAACAGTAGAGCACAGAGAAGGAGCCATGTAGTGTTTTTATCGTGGATGCCTCTTTTCCCTATGATCCTCTTTTAATGTGACTTTGAAAATTGCCCAGTGGTATGGTATTATTTAGCTTTGCTTTAAATGTTAAAACGCATTTTCTTTTTTTCAGCCTAAAGGAGACCTTTATACACAATTAATGCACAAAATCTCAGCTAAAGGACCATTAAGCAAGTATAGTGCTGGGGGGAACAGTATGCTTTGAACATTGTTTCCATTATTCAGAATGCATGAAGTTTCAGCCCAAATAGAAATGAAAGACTATTGAGGAAACTTTGCAAATGCCTGAAATTCTAACTTTTACTTTGCTCTTGTTAACTATGTCATGGTTAAGGAAGAAAGGAAAACTGTCAAGAGGCTTTGCTGTTGCAAGTGACAGCCATGACCCTGCCTTAACTATAGGTACATGCAAAAGTTCATCAGTAGTCAGTAAATGCATTGAACTTTTAAATTTTTTTTCTTTGATATATCAAACTAAACCAAATAACATACTCCTGAAAGCACAAGAAAACTTTGTCTATTTGCCCGATGTTAATGACATACAAGGTTGTGTTTCTACCTTAAGATGAAATGATGCAATTGTGTCTCAAGGAAAATAGTTTCCTACCGCTGCAGGATTGTTAGGGTTTTACAAATGCCATGCTGCTTTCCATTGATTCTGAAGGTAAGGTAATTACAGAGATGTAAAAGTGTAGCCTTTTGCCCCCCAGAGCTGATCATTCAATAACTGTTTCCTATGGGCTTTATTGTATCAGTTTTCAGATTGTTTTCTGGCCAGCTTCTGAACCTTTCTTCTTCTCCATTGATGTTGCTGGGGCAGCTGCCCTTTGTTCTAAACAAACCTCCTTACCCAGAGCTCTAGGCAGCAGTCTAATTTCATAAAATTTGCTGGAGATAATTATGTTTTGCTTTATTCAGTGGGACTGCTGCGGTGCTCGGCAGTCAGATAGGGCCTTTAGAAAAAGGCATTGTTTGAACCTCAGACTCTTGCTCTTATTCATGAACATGTATTTGTGGGGCTGGTTCTCTGAAAATTCAGCCTTAAATCTTTTACAGACTGGCTGTTCATAAGTTACAGCAAAATCCTTTCCTCTGGGTACAGCATTCCAGCAGATTTTGCCACTAGTTTTATAGAGAGGGAATGCTAATGTTTGTTCTTTCTCACCCCTTTTTAGAGAGCAGGTATTTTGTGCTTTCTTACAAGACTGTTGGTTTTTGGTAGCTGTCTATTTTTTCTACTGTGACAGTTAAAAAAAAAAAAAGAAAAAATGAGGAGGGGAATTATTATTGATTTCAATTCTTGCCACAGTTTTGTATTGACGGAGCACAAAATACAATAAAAAATGTGGAGGTGGTGAATCAGAGATGGCTTTTGTAGTTGCCCACTCATATCATAAGGATTCTTGGCCCAACCTAAAGTATTCTTAATCTTTCTTTACAATACGGGGATGCTGCTCACTTCAATGGATTTCAGCTGAAGTAGAATTCTCTAATTAGACATTGGAGAAATTGACCATTATCTCCAGTTATTGAATTTTTCAGACAGCCTGTATTAGCAGTTATGCTTCTGCCAGTTGGTATTTAAACATGGAAATAATACATCCAGATATTATTGTTAAAGACTATTTTCAATAGTCTAATAGCTTTTAATTTTTTAAAAATAGCTTATATTCATCAGCTAGAGCACAGGGTAATCAGATTGACTCAATCAGCTCAGTTATTATGTCCCTCTTAGATAATGACAGGTTGTACTGAGATATTAAACCAGTGAAGAAGCTGTGATTTTGGGGGTTGTGGTGGTTTTTTGTTGGTGTTTTTTTTTTTTTCTTTTGGTTGGATAACCTTATAAACAGTAGTCACTGGAGTCAGTAAGTTAAGGTTGTGGGATTATCTGGCAAGTTAAGAAAAGGGCCACATAGGCTTTAAGTAAGTAAATATACAGAGTTACTTTGGTAGTTTGTTAGGGGTTTGAGTGATTCTTGGTTACTTTGCTTTACTGTGCTTTTGTAGACTCTCCTACGTAAGGAAGATAATGAGCAGGGTACGAATTCTCGGTGTTTTATCTATACTGTGCTCGAGTCTCTGTGCAGGTGCGCTGGGGGACAAGATACAAGGGATTTCTTCGATTCTTCAAATTTCCAGTATCTTCAAAGGTATCACTTACCAGTACCGAATCCAGCTGTGATCGGGACAAAGGGGTACACGTGGGCTCTACGAATATCTAGCAACTGTCCTGTTGTGAGATCAGGAGCATATGCTTCACAGAAGGGTGAAGGGAGGAAGCCTGTTCACCCCTCTCAGACTTCTTTTCCCTGGTAGAACATCCCACAGCTCATACTGACCTACCTTCCCTATGCAGATAAGCGTCTCTCCGATGCAGATCAAATTCTCTAGCGTAGTAATGTTGGCACGTGTTTCTGCCTCTGGTTGAAAGTGAAACATTTTAAATAATGTAGTGCCTGGATGTACTTGGGAAAAAGACGTTTGCAGAGAGGTTCAGGACCCACAGAGGTGTGGCAGTTCAGAGCTCTGTCTACAAGGCCCAAGCACTGTGCGTGGACACGCTCAGTGGAAGGAGCAGGCACTTCTCATCAAAGCAAACTGCCTCCTTTGGGTTCAGTGCCTATTGCTTTATGTAAGCCTACTGCACGCCAACAGCTAGAAGCAGACTTATTTGCCTGTGCCACATCACTGTTTTTTAGCTGCCCGTTAGGCACAGCTCCGTGTACCAGCATGGTACCTTGCTGCATATTTGCCTGAAGCAGATGTTTGGGTCATTTTATAAGGTGTATGGTGCAATAATGCTGCCGTGATATTTCCTTAGTTACAGCTACAATGTCTTACTGCTTCCACAACTCCAGGCGATTTTTCTTCTGCTAAATCTGGACTTTATGGCGCAGGCTCTGAACTGGAGTCTCAAGTTCAGCTAAGGGCATCATAAAATGCAGGGCTCGTGAAGGAAGCCTACAAGAAGGACCTCCACCTATAGCTTCTGTATGTGTAGCTTCTTCAAACAAACGTGGATGTCAGGTCAAGTCACGTAGCTGTTTACATCTGTAACATCAGAGAGCACATTGTGTCAGAAGTTTCTCATAGGAGCTCACAAACCTAGGCAGATGAGTTGATTACAAGCATTGAGGTTGGTTTGTTTTTTTTTTTTTTTAATTACTCACTGTATAGGAAATAGTTGGCAGATCTGGGCCACAGAGCTAGAAAAAACATTTGAGCAACTCCTGCTGTGAGACTAGGTGCTGCAAGTCTGTGTGTATTCCACTTTTGAATGGTCTTCTGAGTCTTGGAACTTCTGTAGTCCTGTTGATGGAGTATTGCCCAAACAATAAATAATAATAAATTAATGCCTTTCTAAGTCAGAGATGTACAAGGCTGGAGGATGGAAATACAGTGAGTTGGCATGTAGAATCTGTATGGTAGTATGTAATATCTGTATGGTGATAGCACAGAGCCCAAGGTACTAGCAAATGAGGCAATGTTCAATAAATACTTATTCCTTTGCAAGCCCTAATGTATGAAATTAAACAAGTTAACACAAAGAAAGATGACCATGCTGAAGGATAGTCAGTGTGTACGTTAGGATTCAAATGGACATGCCCTTTGCTCTTTTACGAGGCCTGGGATAAATCTTTTCCCTGTGGTGCTCCATGGTTAAATAAATTGCAGTCAGTTCTAGAGTTTTAAGCTTACTCTTTACTCCTGAGTTTTAGTTTTGTGTCATCCTTTCTGGGTCAGCTTCTACAGTAAAGCGTAGCAAAACCACCTTTAGCTCATGGATAAAATTATTTGTCTCCACCCAAGTGGTCAGTACTGGCACTGGGTTACCTGTGTGTCGCAGGGGTGTTACACGGAAAGGCCAGTTTGGATCCCCCGAGCCGCGCGTCAGTGCAGTGACTGGTGCTGATCAGCCCAGGTGAGACACATCAGTGGTTCTCTTCTGTTGCTTCTCAGGCTCAGGAGCTGGCTCGTTTTGTGCTGGCTCTGGGATCTCTCCAGAGCTCTGGGTTGTGCAGTCATAGACGTGTTCCAGAGTTGAACTCACTGCATTACTATGCTTGTGTGAAATTGTTGATTATAAGTATCTTCACAATATTGACATGATAGGAGACATATGTATTCCAATCAGTTACATTTTCCGTGAAATTAATTTTCCATAGAAAATACTCCATTTTGTTGAAGTGCAGAGGATAAATGTTCAGAATTTAAGTGCATCTTTTTATTTTCTGAAAGAAAAGTGGTTGACTAGATGTACTTTGTTTTTCATACAGAAATGTGAGTTTCCCAGCAATCCCATGAGTTTGCATGTGAAAAAAGGTTGGTTGGTTTAGTCCACCTTTCTGTGTCTGGTTGTGATTTGCTCTTAGAGACTCTCTAATCGTTTGCTGGGAATGTTCTCATCTGTGGGAATACATACTACAACTTGGGCCAATTTAAGCTTACGTGCTGTCAAAGGTTTAGGGGAGGATAGCTGTGAAATAAAAGAATAACAAAGAGGCTCTGTTTTTCCAGTTTCTGAAATAAGGATGATAAAACTCTTACCTCCCTTGGTTTTAATTTTGTTTGGAATAGAAGAAACTTCCAGCTGTCATGGAACAGTCGTTAAGATGCTGGTGATTGGTGTGCTGTTTGCATGACTGTCATGCAGCCCAGAGAAAGTGTTTGGATGTGTTTGGACGCACAGTGACCAGCAGACTTGCTATGAAGTGGTTACTTCCTAATGTAGGTGTTCAACCATTCCAGAATGGTTCCAGTCAGCAGCAACTGAAGCTTTGACTTTCATCTGTGCACGCAGTTTTGTTCCCTTCTGAGCAGAGAGCTCGAGGAGTGTGACCCCTTTTTCTAGTCTGGACAACAGACACCAATAACTCCTTGGAAAGCCTAAGTCCTGTTTTGCTAGGGGTTTTTGTAAGTTTCTTGTTCCAAATGGCATGAAAACATGAAGCGTTGAAATTTCCTGCAGAATGGGAATGCTGAAACTTACTTCTGCAAATACATGGATTCTTTTAAATATATCCAGGCTTTCACCAAATTCCTGGATTGATTGAAACCTAGAAGGCTGGGAGTCCTGGAGCCAGACTTGCTTACTCCTGAAAGGCTTCTAAGGAGCTGAGGACTGTAGAAACAGTGGGGTTACTGTAAATTCAACACAGTTTGCCTGGTGATTCACCAAGTTGACAGGGAGCCTTGCAAACTTGGCTTGTGGATTTGCTAGTCTGAGTTTAGGACTCGGGGTTTCTTTATCCTGAGGTTTCCATCAGCCTGCTGGGATGATTGCAGCAGAGCTATGAGGAAATGAATTTTCCAATGGAAACCTGCCTGGTTTTCATCAGATTTTTAGCCAAATTAATCAACTAAAATGTTTTGATGAACTTGATTTTTTTTTTTTTTTTTCTCTAGTGGAAAATGTTCCATTGGAAAGTTTCTGAATGGCCACAAGGACTTGTGCGTGTTATTACAGCTCCAGAGGTGGTTGCTGGTTGTTTCAATTTATTTGCTTGAAATGGTCTGGAAAATGCAGACATCATGACTGCAATCTTCAATCACAAGAGGAAAAACTTTTAAAAAAATCTATAATGTAGTTTATGGAATGAACTGTTACTACAAATCAGAAGAAACATGCTGTAAACTGGTTTACTATGTCGCATATGCAAGTGATTTTTTTAGCGTTGACTTTTTGTTAAGTTCTTTCATGTAAGGAGATTACAAAAATCTGTACAAATTCACGTATTCAATGAAACTTCCATACAATGAAGGTCTTCTATTCTTGGTGTAGTACGAATCCTGATTTCCCATTAATGGACAGGAAAATGATATTAAAAAATAATGTTTGTCATGCATGTTGTGCTTCTCTTAAATATCTCATGTTTTAATTCTTGCTTGCTGGTACAGAAGCACTGACTGATGTACTCCACGTGCTATTTAAATGATGCCCACCAAATGTGCTCATCCTGGGAGAGAGAAAGATTATTGCAAGGGATCTGAGGAAGAGAGAGCTAGCTGTGCTCCAGGTAAGAACAGTAGCTAACTACCCTGCAAGTGCTTACCACATCTATAAAAGCGTACTGGCACAGGACGAGTCATCAAGGTCCTTGGATTCCTGCCTAGGCAGATACTTTGGTCAAAGCTGCTGGGAATGGGCTCTGCAGGAATGAGTCTAAAATGGCTCTGAGTCAGCAGCAGCAGCTGCAGAAAATGTGACCTGGGGAGAAAATGGAAAGCAAAACATGCAGGTGTGCAGAGTTGAAAGAATTTTGCTCTGAAAAAACTCAATTAGCAATTTGACCAATGCTGTACAAACCAGACAAGACTCCAGCTCTGTCTAGACTCTAGAGAGGCTTAACATACAATAATTTTTTTTTACTGTGAAAATGGAGATGTGTTGCTGAGTGTCCACTGTGCTCTGATGTGTCCAGCTGTGAGGAGTGGTTTTACATGTCTGCAGGGGTCATTACACTTCGTCCTGGTGTAGACAGCCAGCCCTGCTGGAAATGCAGAAGCTTCGTACTGGTGTAAGAGGTCAAGAGTAAGAAGTAAAGTTTCGATGAAGGTCTGGAAACTTTTCACAAATTTTGGCAAATATTTTAGAAGTTTTGATTGCAGTATCACTTGAAGGAACAGTACCACGTGAAATCAAATGTGCCAGACCGACACTTCCCTAAGTTCGGTTTCAGCTGCCAGTTGAATTTCACATGCAAGGTGTGCGTCAGGTCCTGGTTGAGTCTGGAGGTACTGTTCGTTGGTGATGGGCGCACAGGGAGGATAATGTGTGGACTTGCCATGTTAGTCTAGCCGCTGGTTAACGAAGGTGATAGTTGGGTGAGAATAGTAGGGCCTCACTGCTGCGGTGGTTGAGTTACTCAGGTTCAGATCCTGAAGTCAGTGTTCTGATCGCATCGCTCGCTCAGGTTTATAGGGCTCTTGTGCCCAGGAATTCACGTGGCTCGGGCTGCGGTGACTGTATTTTCTGCTCTCTATCCTATGGCACATACAGAGCACGGTCATGGAGAGAGTCATCCTGCAGTGGTTTTGATCTGCTCCTGAGAATATCGCTGGGCGGTGAATGAGCTTGTGAGTAGGCCTCCACGGAGCGTGCTGCAGTTATTACATCTTTGTTGACTTGTAACCTGAAATCTATATAGCACCATGTCTTGCTGTGTAGCCATCATCTCTTTACCTTGGAATTATTGATTGCGTTAAAATGTTCACTTTGTACTCCACACAGCTAGGGTACTGATTAGACTTTTATTCATGTCGCCACTTGGAAAGGTTATGTATGTGGGACCATTGCCAACATCTGTGCCAGCCTGGAAAGCAGGATGTTTTCTCTTTATTTATTGAAAATCTTTATACAAAATAAGTTGCTTTCTGAGATAAAATACTTATTCAAGGGAACATCTTGCCTTCTTTATTTATTTAATTTATTTTGGTGCATCACTGTCAAATTAAGGAACCATCGAACTTAAATGGGTTTCATCCTTTGTTAGTTGTGCAAAGATTTGTGTTTCTAATGAAAGCGATCACCCAACCTAGGTTTGTGGTAGAACATTTTTAGTCGTAGTAAATGTGCTTGCAGTGTCGTGCTGTCATACGTACGGGTGTAGATGCAGTTTTATGTATACAAAACACACATGCGTATTGCTTTAAGTTTTCCTTTTGTGTCTTCAAATCATGGTAACAAGTTCTGTTGCTGATTGGTCCCCTTTCTGGACTGTCAGTAAATCATAGACCTTTACTATGTACTTATATCATCAGGATTTTGATTTTTGAATTGCAGTATCACACCCAGGAGTATCCTGTTGTATCACTTTGCAGAGAGCTTTGGTGTTAATACTCAGTTGTCTTTGTTCCCACCCAGCTGTTTCATCAAGCAGGGATTACTGGGATTTCCTGTAGCCACTTTCCACAGGGACCAGTTTGGCACGTGCTTCTCACTGGCTGTTACGACAGGCTGCGGGGGCCACCTCAGGTTAGGAAATGCTCTCTGTAAATGAACGTGTTGTAAAGCTCAGCCCTTACGGTTCTTGGAGAGCTTTCTACAGTGAGATCCTAACCGTTCTCCGCTAACCTTGGGGCCTGACCAAGCAGGTAGTAGACCAGAGCTCTTCTGAAGCAGCTGGGTGTGTGTGGGGTGGCACTGAGCCCCCGGCTGTGCAGGCTGACGTCGCTCCTTGGCTTCACCGCGGCAGTGTGTGCTAGCTGCGGGTCAGCTGCCGTTACGGGGGTGCAGAGGTGGGGGAACTGCAGCGGTGTGAAATGAAAACTGCTTCATTTCAACCCTCAATGTTCTAACTTAGCTTTTGGGTGTTTTTTCCCCAACATTGCTAAAGAAATCTTGCGGGGGAAAGAAATCTTGAGGTGGAAATAAATAATTTGGTTTATTTTTGACTGATTTCTGACTTCACCCTCTAGGCCTAAGTAAATGCACATGTATATTTTTTTTTCAGTGTATTATAATTTTGAATTAAGTAAGGAAAATATTTCACTTATGCAGTGACTAACTGAGTTAATTATCCTTTTAAAAATAACTGAGTGTGGTTCACAGACTCCAATCCCATTTTTGGTTTAAAAAATTGCAGGTTTGGGTGTTGGTCTCCCACAGTTAATTTGCCCAGGCATAGCTGTCATCTCCTGTTTTCAATGGCAAGGCCAAATTTGTTTCAAAATCCTCTTTTCAGTTCTAGGCACAGAGCATGAGAACCAAGGAGCCTGCTCAGGCTTGGAAGCATTTCTGCTGTTTGGATTTTTATTGTAGCCAATATTTTCTATTGAAAATTCATTTCTTGAACGATTGGAACATGAATACCAGATTGCGTTTTCTTTTAGATTCATAATGGTGGAAAGGCAGAAGACAGGGGCATGAACCCAGAGCAGATCAAAGTCTAGACTTTCTGCTTCATTTTCATACTGCGCATAACAAAATCCGTAAAGTGAGTCTCGGGAGTCAGGCTCAAGGGCCTCTTGATTAAGAATTAAATTGCAGGTATGATTTACTAAATTTGTGCTTGGGGAAAGAAGGATTTTGATGATGATGTGATTGGTAAACTACGCAATTCCTCAGCAACATATTAAAATTAATGGGAATAGCATAACCGTACATGCAGAATACTTCACAAATCTCAGGAAATATGTTGTCTTGTAAACTAAGCCACATAACCAAAAATCTTTGTCTATAACTCCTTTACTAAAGGAAACCCAAGGGAGTGTAAAGCTGGCTCCCTCTTTTTGCAAACTGAAGTTTCTTCTGCTGTTAAAGAGACAATGTAGTCAGACAAGGTCTTTCATCACCTCCTTTGTCTGATTTTTTTCACGTAGTTTTCATATGATTGTTTTAAAATATTGAAATATAGAACCATTGGAAAGCACTTTTGTCATTTTATCAGGCTAATTTAAATTTCTTTCTAAATTGCTTGAGATCATACTTGTTAAATCTCCTTGTTCTTTTTTGTGTTGTCTGAATCATGTCGGGCTCATAGTGTTCAACCAGATATGATGTAAACTAGTGTGTGGGACATCACAAAAAATCCATGTCATACCATGCTACTGTGAATCTACAGCATGTTTGACCAGCCTGCAAAGTCTGTGCTCTTCTGGTGTTTGACTGTCTTAAGGCAGGCAACTTAGACCAGTGTTTCCTGCAAGACCAAATAATTGGGTATTTCTCTTTCATGGGTGTGGATGTTTAGGAATTCAGTGTATGTGAGTAGGTGTAAGGAAACGGGAATGGTCAGGGTCAAGTTTTTGAGCTCTCTGAGATCACATCAATTACCCTAATCCAGGAGAGGCTTTTTACTCCCAGGTCCAAGGGGGGACTGCAGCTGCCAGGATTTAAGAGAGCTGCTCCCACTCTATCCATCTGTTGTACTTCATTTGGATTAAAAATGGCCCTGTTCCTCTAAAACCTTTCATTGGCAGTCATTGCAACTTTGCAGCTTTGACTAAGAGCAGCAGAGCTCAGAAAGTAGCACATTTTTTATAGTGGAAAAAGTGTTTGATTTACCTCGGGCTCCCTCAACTGTAGACTCAAGATTCATTACGGAGAGACTCTCAGTCACATCACAAGAAGAGAGAAACATGAAAGACTGCTTTCTTCTAATATACAAGAAAGCAGGTAATTAAAATAAACAAAACAGCATTAACCATAAGGTCTTGCTGGTGTCATTTTCAAAGCCATGAAGGGATTTTGGAGTCTCTGAGTTCTAATCTGTTTGAATTTCAGTATGGCATTAGCTACAGAGCCACCTGGGAAATTATTAGGTAAGCTGGAAATTGGTACAAGGAACCAGCGAGAAAACAACCCCATTTTGTGATGTTAAGGGAGATACTGGGCTGGGGGGAGGTTAAGCTGGAATGTCCCCCAAAACAATGTGTGACTGACTGTAATAACAGTAGGAATGAATTGGAGGTTGTAACATTACCAATGATGTGATGTTGGGGAGCTTTGTCAGATAGGACAGAAGAACAGGACATCACACTGGGAGCAAGGGGGCTCTTAGGGGCTGAAATAATAGACTGTGAAATTTATTAGTGTAAGATTCAAGTGAGTGATTAGGGGCTAGTAATAACGATTTCATTTGTAAGGTGGGTCTGGTAATTTGGACATATCTGAAGAGGAAAACTGGAGCAATTCTACAGCACATCCAGCAAATCACTGATATTACAACAGTGGTGTTTGTACTGCTGTTGGATGGGGCACAGGTGAGACTGTGTCTGGAATGCGGTGCTCAGGTCTGGTCACCTGTATGACAGAAAAAAAATAATATGGGAAAAGCTACAGAGAATGCTACCAGGAGGATCCGGAGGTGACACTAAAAGGCTGGGCTTGTTTTGCCTTGAACAAGGACTGAGACGGGATCGTTGTCTGTAATACGTCAGGAGAGAAGGCTGGATGTCACAGACAACAGTGGTGTAAAACTTAAGGGCACGTGAGTTGGCAAAAGCAGATCTAGACTGGTTTTGGGAAAAGATTTCTAGCACTTGGGGCAGTTTAGATGAGAGGTTTTGGAACAAGTTGCTGATAGGAGCGTCAATGACAAGGCAGGTGTGTGTTCTTAACACCCTGTGTGTTTGGGAAATGGTCTGCAAGAGTTTTCTGTTTTAATGGTTAACAGATCTTGGTGACCCAGGAGAACGCTCCTCCTTCTGTGACAATCAATCGAAATGTGCCTGGCCTCGTGGAGACTTTCTGAGAATGAGTATGTCCATGCACTACAACTGTGTTGAGAATGGGTGTGTCTCAGTTGTTGCAAGGATGTTTGTTTTACTTCCAGGTGTAAATATTTTAATTTCAGGGCTTAAAGTTACTTGCAAGTATGTTGCTATAGGTACTTAGAATATTTCATGTTTAAGCCATGGCTATAATTAAATTTCTTCTTAATTCTGCTCCACAGCATTTGATACTGAGACACAGCAGCTATGGGAAGCAGCAACTAAAGAGCACTAATTAAGACTCGGAGCGCTTTCAATAAACTTGTGTTGCAATGAACAAATTAACTGACAAGGGAAAAAGACAATATTGCCCTCGAGGGAATGTGCTGACACAGAGATAACTCTGAGTAGTTCAGCGGTCTTTTGATTTGGAGGGAGCTCTGAAATATGAGTCTGGTTCAGTAATGTTTACATCTGACGTGTCAGAAGGAATAGTACAAAAATGTAATCACATAAGAAAAGAAAAAAAAAATTTCCAACTGAGGAAAATGCATACAGGTAAACCAGTAGAAAGCTTATCTAGGCAATTATTCCTGCTACTGCCTGCCGTAGCTGTAGTGCACAAGGACAGCTTTGCAGTCGCAAGGAGTGCACCTCTCACGCTGCGAGATGCAGAGTATAGTGAAGGGAAGTGTCAGACGTGTTCAGTTTTACTACTTGTTTTAAAATACGAAACTTTTTTGGGCAGCTGCTGTTCTCTGAAGGAACTGCCCAATAGAGAGTTTGTTAAATGGAGGGGCAGGATCAGTGTGAGCTGTGTCTATGGCAGTAGCAGAAACAAAAGGCATTCAGTAATTGTTTCTTTCTAGTGTTTTGCATTGTTGGGTTTTTTTTGTTTATCTTTTGAAGAATGCAACATTGGCACATTACCAGAGAGCATGTGCTTGCAGTTTTGATTTCTGACTCCGTTTGGTACAGGAATGTTGTTTGAGAGCTCGGAGTTTCTGGTGGATTGGGAGGGTATTTCCCTGGTGTTAGGCAAAAGAGCAGATAGATTTTTCAGTATGAATATCTGGGTATTAACAGCGTTGATGTGTCCTCTCCATAAAGCCCCGGAATGAATAATTTCAGAAGCATTTAACTTGTTGGGATGAAAATGGTAGGCAGGAAGATGGTGACAAGGGCTTTTGTCAGCACTAGTAACAGTACAGCCCTTTGCTCCTTTTCGGTAGCTGACGTGCTCGTGTAACGTCATGTCGTGGTTCAGCCCCGATGGGGACCAGACTGCGCAGTCTCTCTCTCGCTCCCCCCACCCTCCGAGAGACCAGGGGGAGATGGTATAAGGAAAAGGCTCGAGGGTTGAGATAAGGACAGGGAGAAATCCTTAAAGTCACTGTTACGGGCAAAACAGACTTGACTTGGGGAAAAATATTTATTTATTATTAAAACTAAAGCAGGATAATGACAAATAGAACAAAGTAACTTCCCCCCACCCTTTCCTCTTCCCGGGCTTAACATTATCTCCACCACCTTCCCCCGCCGAGCGGCACGGGGGGGAAGAGGGAATGGGGGTTGCGGTCAGTCCATCACACGTTGCTTTATGCCGCTCCTTCCTCCTTGGGGGAAGAACTCCTCACATTCCTCCCCTGCTCTGTTGTGGGGTCCCTCCCACGGGCCACAGCCCTTCGTGAAACTGCTCCGGCGTGGGTCATCTCTTCCATGGGTGCAGCCCCTCCAGAACGGCTGTCCCAGCGGGGCCTCCACGGGCCACAGCCTCCTCCAGGCACCCGCCTGCCCCGGTGTGGGGTCCTCCCCGGGCTGCGGGGGGATCTCTGCTCCTCCGTGGGCTCCCCGGGCTGCGGGGGGATCTCTGCTCCTCCGTGGGCTCCCCGGGC
>WHYT01017411.1:319925-350564 GCA_009806455.1 Tetrax tetrax | reverse complement strand
TTTTTTTTTTTTTTTTCTGTTTTCCCCATCTTAAATACCTTATCATAGAGACATTACCAGGGAACATTCTGCTACCAATTGGCTCAGCCATGGCCAGCAGCAGGTCTACCCTAGGCCCGACCGAGCCCACTGAACAAAGGGGAAACTGTTTCTAGAAGCTTCTTACAGAAGCTGCTGCCATAGCCCCCTCACTAAACAAAACCAGCACGCATCAATAAATCCTTCTTAATTCAGTGTCGTCTAGTTGAAGCAACAGTTTTGGATCCATTGGTTCTTGGGTTTCATCCTCGTGATTTTACGGTTGTTTGCACTGGATTGTTTGCATCAGCTTCAGGCTGTTGGTAGTAGGCTCGCTACATGTCAGGCTCCAGGCCAGCAGTTCTTACAGCGACAGGGAACAGCGCAGGCCTGAGGAATGCTGATGTGGAAGTGCCTGCTTGCAGGGCTTGCTCTTGTTTTTTGGTGAGTAGAGAAGAGGTTTTATTTGCAGAGTCTGTTTAGCATCGTCCATGAATACTAAATCCTGTCCTTAAACAGACAAGAGGAGAAAGAGAGGAAAAAGAAGGAAGTAAAGGGGCAAGCAACTCACGTTGTTCCTATGCCATTTTCTATTTTTATATTTTTCCCCCAAGCCAGTAACTTGAGGTCATTTTGGGATTAATTGAAGCTAATATCTTTACTTCAAAGCAGCACAAGATCAAGCCAAATGTACATGCATAGCAATTAAAGATTTGGCAAGGTAACATGGATTGGCTTCTACAGCAGCAGCTTTCTCCCCGTGCTGTTCCACTTGTTCAGGCCTTTGATGTGCTTCAGAGCACAACTAGCTGGGCCTGTGTTTTAAACAAAGGAGCGTTTTAGCACTATATTCTGCAGAGATTGACTGTTGTGCCATAGTTAATATTTTTAACTGTCTGTAAAATTGAAAAGATTATGAATCTGTAGTCTGACTGGCTACTGGAGAATTCTGTGGATAATGAAGAAAATTGCAGGGGGCAAATTGAAAGACTTCTCTTTTATATTGTATGGCATCAGTATTCCTTTAGCGCTAACAAAGATGAGGCAATTTAGTATAAATCTTCAAAGCAACATGTGTGAATTTATCTGTCCAGTGCTCATTACAGTTAATGGGAATCATGTGGCTGGAACTTTGCAAGTGCTTTGAAAGTGCTCCTTTTATGGTTACGTTACAGACCCCCCATGTTAGCTGTTTTCTGTTGGGTTTATATTGCTCTGTTTGTTTTCTTGACCTTAAAAAAGCCAAAACAGTCAATTAATTAAAAACTGCATCACTCCTCTAGTGTTAAAGAGTAAAATACGCATTTTCTGAAGTAAATAAAATATTACTTAGATGTAAATCAACTTGAGACACAACAGGAATCTCTCCTGTTTAAAGTCCCTGTGGTACAAGGCATGCTGCTTGTTGCACAGGAATTAAGGTGAGCTTAGCTGCGGAGTCAAAATGTTGATCTGCATAGGCTTGTTTGAATTTTGGTCCTGCTGTTCCGTTAGTCACAAAGTGTGGCACATGATCTATACCTCTCTTTAATCTCTAGGAGATATTTTGTTAATCTGCTGAAGGGAAAAATAAAGACATGGTAAAACCAGGAACTTATAAGTAAGGTGGGTGGTGAGCATAGAGGTGCACCTACACGGATGAAGGTGTAAATTATTGGAAGTTTAGTCATAATTAATATTTTTATTGTTGTCCTATTAAAATATATGAATAGATATATACCTTACTATGAAAGTAATAATTTTTTTTCCCACTTGACATTTACATAAATTAGAGAAAAATTGATACAGTCATTTGATTTCTGAACCTTCACATGCAGGTGGTTTGAGAGAAGTGATGGATATTGTCAGAACTGGCAAACTGAGAAGTTTCTGTCTCGCTGTCTCCAGTCCTCTTTGCAGCAGGCCTGGCAAAAGCCAAAATCCAGTGTCAGATGGTGGCCTCAGGCCATCTCAGCTCAGTTGCTGATGCCTTTTGCAGTCACTCATGCTATCCATGTTATTCTTGGGGAGAAGGCATGGTTTTTTGCTTTGGTTTGTTTTCCCTCAGCCTGAAGCAAGCTTGCAGGCCATAATTTAGCAATAAGCCTTTGCCAAAGATCCAAAATGGGAGAATATTTTCCTCTCTGTAGGAAAACCTAGAGGACTCATGCACGCGCTAACTGTCTGCTGGGGCAGAAGAATCAAGGCTGTTGAGGTTCTCCAGAGAGGCAGGGGAGGAGCAGAACTAGGTGTCCAGTCTGACTGTTTTTCTTTCATCCTTAGAGTTCTTTATAGGAAAACAGATTTTGACCCTTGAGAGAGGGGAAAGATACACACATTCCTGTGGCACAAGCAAGATCCTCAAGATCTTTCAACAGAAGGAAAGGGAAAGAGAGATGGTGGGAAGCTGCTTCACGGCCGGGGAGGCTGGTATGTAGACTCAGTTGTTTGCTGAGAGCCTGTGTCTTTGGGTTGTTGATGAGATTACTGTGGCAGGAGCAGAAAGCTTTGGGGAGTACGGAAAGAGGGTGGTTGTTCAAAGCCATCACCCTGCAGGGAAGGAAAACATTGATAGGCACTGAACGCGAGCGCTGTGGAGCAGGTACTAGTGCTGCCAGAACAATGGTTGGCACGGAGCTTTGCCACAGGAAACCAGCTTTGGTGTCTCAGCTTTCCACTTGCGGTTGCTTTTGCCAGAGGGAGGGAGATGAGAGAAACGGGCTACAACAGCAGAAAATCTGATTTGCTTTAAAAAAATATAATCCTGGGAAATTGCCAGTATTAAATGTAGTTCACATTTGTGCTTGGAGATAAAAATGTGACATGCAAGAGAGAAGTAGGGACATTGCAGGGAAAAGGCAAAAAATTACAAATGTTGCAGTTGTTGGGTGCTGTGTTTTGCATGCAATTACAAAATGTAGCAGCAGCCCGTGTGTATTGTGGATGATTGTGTATTATGGTTAAACCTTGAGGCTGTGACATATTTTATGCAGCCTACACATGAGTAAGTATCTTACCAGAAGAAGTGAGAAACAACTCCCTTTGGAAAGAGCTTTGGATCTCTCTTTCCTTGGAAAAACTACAAGAAAATTTGTCCAGACTTTCAGATTTGTCATATAGGTTTTGCTGCCAGTGTGGTGGCCTGATCCAAAGTCTGTAAAAAAAGCCTGTACAAAGCCTGGTACTTCCAGTGGATTTTAGATTGCTGTGATCACAGAATCACAGGAGGGTTTGGGTTGGAAGGGACCTTCAAAGGCCACCCAGTCCAACCCCCCTGCAAGGAGCAGGGACATCTCCAACCAGATCAGGTTGCTCAGACGCCTGTCCAACCTGGCCTTCCCATGGTAACCTTTAGTTTGGAGATAACAAGCAAGACATTGTCAATAAACAACGATTTCTATATTGTTCCAATTCCCCCCTGCCCGCCCGAGATGGCATTTCCACTCTTATAGTTGCATCCAAAATATTCTTGATAGAAATATCCAGTACATTGACCTGTGCAGTGTACTCTGTAGGGTAGAATTTTAAGCATATTTTTGGTCAAAATTTACGTTGAGAATGCCATTTTTAAGTAAGATTGTGATTTATAGATACTGAATGTTACATAGTGGCTTTGTAAAGCGTATGTATGGGTAGCCAGGACCAAGTTAAAGCAAGACTCCCTGGAGCCTCTCAGGTTCTGGCACACAGAGCCATGTAGAAGGAAAGTTAATGTGTGATCTGCCTTATGCCCTTCCTGAAAGAATTCAGCTGAATTGATTTTTTTAAAAAAATTAATGTAGTTATTGCTAGAGATCTTTGCATTTTTATCAAAGCCAGTGAAATGGCGGATAAAATCCTTGGACCCCTCTAGTCTTTGTGTCAGGGTGTGCTGATCTTTCAAGAGTTTCTGTGCTGGCTTGTTGCCATCGGTATGTGGGAAGTATATGGGCGTAGTGGGTTTTGTGACCCTGTGAGCTCTGTCCTATCACAGACATTAAGGAACTGCTGGCGCAAAACAGAATTCAAATTCTCACTCTGATTCACTGTCTGTGTATGTCAAGAGACTCAGAAAAGTTCATAAGAACCCAAATCAGCTCCGCTATTGAGGTAAGAATGTTGTACATTCTGTTTCTTTAAATAGTGTAAGACACTGCATGTTCTATTTCTTTAAAGCTAAAAGTAAATTATTATTTTCTGTGGAAACGTGCTTTCTATCATACCTTACTTGAAATAATGTCTTAGTCTTGAAATGAAGTTTGTCATGAGAGTTGCTGATGAAAATTATGTTATGACTTTGTCTTCAAGCAAACTAAACAAAAGACATCAAGGTTGAAAAGCATTGCTATAGTTACTTATTTAAAGGCTATTGTTATTGAAGGAGAGAAAATTGGAATTGATAATTTTTTTTTTAAATTACTGCTTTTGCAGTAATTGCAAAAAGCATAGAAAAGGTTAGACTAGTATTTTTCATCAAAACTTGATGTAAACTTACTTCATGTTATGTTCGTTAAATATCTGCTTTAAGGATGCCATCTTAACTCAAAGCATGTAGCTCGGGAAGGTCAAATTTAACAAGAAGCTTAGATTTTCAAACAGGACAGCGTTCATGTTTTGAATTCCTGGGCTAAGGGGTCTGGATGGAGTCCGGTCAGCATTAGAGTGGGAGGTTCTTTAGTACTCTGAGAAGAGATAATTGATTTTAAAATGGTTGCAGTGTGCCTTCTAAATCACATATGTTCTGATTTTTCTTCCCTGTTCTTTATCATGGTGCGTTACGTATTCGCATGGGACCAGAACCTTAGAAGCAAGGAATCTGAGCCTGAGCGGCCAGCACGATTTGGAACTCAAGCTTAAATTTAATTGAAGTCAACTAACATACAGCTTCCAATCCCAGGGTAGAATGCTGGCTTTTTAAAATTCATAAATATGCCCACAGTCTCTGAAATCAAGGTAAGTCCATGCACTGGTAGCATGGTTTGTGGTAGCAACTGTCTTTGCCTGTACAAAGACCCCAGTTCAAATCTACATAAAATGTTTTCTCGTTACGTCCGTTCTGGGGTAGTATTTTTGGGTTCAGAGGACTTAGACCAAAGCTGGCCGGTGGCCTCCATTTATGCAAAAAGGGCTTGTTTACTTTGAAAATATGGGTTAATGCAATATCAGCTTTCATATTAGCCTACTTTATCACTTAAAAGAGATGTTGTTCAATTAAAATAATAAGATATTACATACCAAAGGTTATAGAAATGTATTCTTTAAAAATTAAGTTAAATTAGAAATGACATTTCCTCTTCTAATATTGATGTTGTAGCTGAGAGTTAAGCTGTAAAAGGAGTCAATTAAATTCTCTGCAGTTTTGTTGCAAAATCCAAATGTAAACTACACAATGAAATTATCATATTAACGCTGGTGTTTTCAGACCACTCATTGATAGAACAAAACTGGGGCAAAAACATTAATCCAAACCCACATCTGTCCGATTTATAAATTCTGATGATGTCAAGATCAAGACTTGATTATTTAATGAAGATTTTTAAAGTACTGATTTAAAGATTACCCTGCTTGCAAATGGTTAAAAACTGCAGAGGACTATCTTTCAGTTTCTCAGTATGTATTAATTCTCTCTTGCATACTCTGCGCTTCCTGCTATGGCAGCGTTTTGTAAGCAGTGTCTGTGTCTCCTCTGATCACCTCTGCAGTAGCCAAGACCCATTTTTTAGCCTCCCACTGTGCAGACCTAGGAAAAAGAGAAAGTGGTCCTTGTCCTAAAGAATTTAAACTCTCTGAAAAATGGTGATGAAATAGAAAAGTGGTGTTAATTTCAAGCTCCATTAGAAGCAAAAGGACAGATATTTACATCCATCTTCTGTGCTAGAGTTTGGACCCTTTGGTATTTTGGTTTAGTGTGGTGCTTAAACATTGGAATGAGGAGTGCTTTAGAGGTCAAAGAGGAAATGGGGAGTGAGTGCTTGTTAAATAGGTGTTGACAGGAATCTCACATTAAACTCTTAAAAAAAAAATTCCTATTGCTGCAGTGCCATGGTACATTTGAGAGATGCTCCTCTCTCCTCTGGCCACTTTATGAATGAAATGGGTCTGTTCCAGCAGCCCTGTTACGCTGACTGGCACCTCACTTGGTTATTCCTGCCCCCGCCTGACGCAGAAGAGTTTGTGGAACGGGGGAGGAGCAGGGTCTGGTCCCACGCGAAGGGGAGCGATGGGGTGTGCGGCGCAGCACGCTTGTGCTGCAACCCGAGGAAGACTTTCAGCCTCCTGGATAAATACACCCCTGAGAGTTTGTTCAGTGCAGAGAGCACGCCTCGGCGGAGCCTGGATTGCTGCTGGGCTCTGTGTTTGGGGCGGCTGAGGTCCCAGCCGTGTGCTCCACCGCCCAGGGCGTCACAGCGCCCGCTGCTGTAGCTCTTCCGACAGCACTGGGCTGAGGATCCCGACACCACGTATTTAATGTTTTTATAGGAGGTTTGGTTTCTATAATGTTTGCTCCAACAGCTTGACTTGTGTTGTGTTCATGTTTAATGCAGTTCTGATTCTCATTCGAGCAGTTTTCTAAATGACCTAATGAGCGAGGTCAAAAGGGGTTTTTAAGAACAGTGCTTTCGAGGTCAAACGGTTGCTGCTCTGTGCTGTTTTGCAGACCAGCTACGCAGTGAAGAACAGAGCTGTTCCTGATGGGGCTGTTAGTGGAAACACAGCCACGCAACACGTCTGTGCGAGCTGGCTGACCTGAATCTCAGCCGATGGGGTTTTGTGGGGCCACCCGACTGCGGTTCCTAAGGGTGGTGGTTGCAGCGTGTCTTGGCGAGCTAGGCTGCTGTTTCTAGCAGTGTCTGTGGGAGTGGAGGATTTGGTTCCAGTGCAACCAGCAGTTACCAAAGCTGAAGGTTAATCTGATCCTGTCTGTAGCTGGCATTGATATAAACCATGTGGACAACTTTGTGCAAGGCCTGCTCATCATTCCATGTTTATCTGGTGCCCAGCCCAGCATAATCCTGTTCCATACGTGCCGTCTCCTGGTGTTAGTGCATGACAGTGTTTAATCCTAATGATGGGCCTGACGCCTTTCCTAAGTGTGCGAGGCAGAGCAGGCACTTAGAGCTGTCACTGGGAACATCTGTGCTGGCGGTGGTGTCACCAACAGGGAAAGATGCGCTCGTCTGGCAAAATGCAAGCGTTTGTTGAGCTTGCGCTGTGGGGAGCAGTGGACCAGCCAAGTAAAGGGAAAAGGACCAGTAATTTATGCTGCAGTGGATATGTATAATACAGGTGTGTAAAAACTTAAGTAGTGTTTCCAAGTAATAGTTTAAGTTAATCCTTTTTCCTTACATAGAATCTAAAAATGCCAATGTGGCTATCTGTAGTCAATCTTTCCCAACATAAAGGGTGCGATAAATAAAAGCGCATTTAACCGTAAAGTGTTTTGCAACAGCGAGGCAACAGGATGATTTTTCTTTTGTGTCTGAAGAAAACAAAGATGCAGAGAGATTCTAGGTTTGTGTGTGAGCGTGGACATTACAGGAGTAATCAGGGAGTCTCACCCCGTGAGCAGTCACTCCACAAAAGCCCATTTTGATTTTGGGACACACACCCACCCACCCACCCCCCAAGGCTGCTGTGAGCTGGTGACACATTTGTGGGGATGCTGTCTGGGCCCTGCTGGGTGCAGGTTTGGGTAAAATCACGGCCAGTTCCCAAACTGGCTGCTAAAACCACTCCAGCAAGCTCATGTTTTCTACCTCTGTTTCGCTCTGAAGGTGCCCGGAGGCTCTCTTGCAGTAGCATCCAGGGGTCGGAGAGGGAGCTCGGGACAGCGGGCTGTGGTGGTTGCATGTGGCACGGGGACAGCCAGAACTGGACATCCACATTTTTGAATGGTCCACCCCCTCGTTTAATTTCCAATCTCTGTTTTCTCATGTGTGAAATAGGATAGTGATGTGATGCTTACCTCACTCAGAAAATGCTTTCAGTTTCAGAGATGAAAAGTCTTTTATAGGACCTATGTATTTTATTTTTTCTGGGAAATCATAACTCGACCATGAAATTCCACTTTTTTTTTTCTGTTGCTACCTTTAATCTCTCGTGCTTTTCTCAACAGGAGTTCCCCTTGCTTCCCCATGTAAAATAAACATAATTTAAAGTCACTTTGTCACTTTGAATTTTAGAGTTAAATCTCACCCTAGCAATATCATTGCAGCTGTGCTGTTTTAAAGATGCAGAAATGGCAAGTTTTACATTTAGCGCTCGAATTTTGCAGTATGCAGACAAAGAGAGATAGTAGCTATATTTTCGAAGAAAGATGAGCTATTGAATTATTTTTAAGAAAATAATGGCAATAAATTTTTATTTTTTAAGAATTATTTGGAGAACACTATATACAGAGAATCTAATATTCCAATAGAGAGAATTTGTTTTCCTCTCTTTTTCTCTCTCTCTGGTTTTTAACCTACCTGAGGATGTTCCGCGACACAGAGAGCCATAATGGTACCAGCCACGATAGTCCATTGCGTTAATAATCCGTGAATTAAAGCATCCCCCAGCGAGCTGTTACGGTGATGGATTGTATCAGTGGTGTGTGGTTAAAGGGTCCCCGTGCAGGCCTTGACACGACGGACCAGAGCGGTGCGGAAGGTCTGCTGTTGTCAGTGATCCGCTGATCGTGTGAAGGTGTCTGGAGGGAGGGTGGGGCGAGGCAGGAGCAGGCTGTGAACAGCAGCTTAAAGCTCAGTCAGATGTGAGCACTGCCTGTTACAGATGGAGAGCTGGCAAGAAAAGCCCGTGGTGCCGGGGACGTACGGAACCGTAGGGCATGGGGAGCTGCAGAGGAGGCTGAGGGCGCTCGTCGCATTGCCGGGGTGAGCGCTGGGAGTCCAACATACTTAGAATCCTCTTGATGAAGAAAAGCATAAGTCTCAACGCTAAAAACAGATGCTTTTTATCTTGCATGTGATACAACATCTCTTGTGATATGGCATTTTTTTATTATCCTTTAGCAGCTCCAAGCAGTCGTGGATTAGGCCTGTATCACAACAGTAATACACAGGAGGCTGTGTTTTGTCTTGCTGTGACACCAGCTACTATTGTTTTTGATCTGCAGCCTCTGAAGGGGGATGCTGCATCTTCTACGGAAGGTGCTATGAGTGCAGATTAGTTAGACAAGTGCTGGAGTGAATGCATAAGTAGTGATTTTGCATAATGAGGTATGTGAAATCCCAGTGGAGGTTGTTAAAACAGATAGACAGCCTGTGGTAAACAACAAGGAAGGTAGGCTTTGAAAACAGATGGCTTTGAAAACCTGGCAAATGACTGTTCCATACTTAAAAATCAGTTTTGTTAGTGGAAAATATCTTATTTAAAAAAAAAAAACCAAACTGAAAAAGCTTAGCCTGCATATTTTCATAAACCTGCATGTGTTAATAAAGTTCTGTGGGTACCCATATATCATCTGTCTTTCCTGCTGTTCGTGTGTGTGAGCAATGGAGGCAGTGGACTGAACGTCCTCAAATGTTCTGCCGCGATCCATCGGGCTTCGCCGTGCAGCTGCTCCTACCTGGCAGAGGTGCTGGTCTTCATTGCCGCTTTGCCACTCCCTACCCGTGCACTGTCATTGGGAAATTAATCTTGCAATCAAAGGGTTAATTCATCCTGAAAGAGTCTACGAGTGAAATAGGAATACAGAGGGATATTCCTGCTGGTTGGAAAGGGCGCAGATACGCATCTGGGATACGGCATAGCTCAGGTTAGAGCTGCCCAGAAGATGGGATGCTGTTTTGGAGCTTTGAAGTGTCCTGCTTCCCGTGTCTTCTATGCCTTGGGCATGAGCAGTAGGCGGTGTGAGGCCGGTGCCTTTGGCCTGTTCCGAGTTAAATCAGTCTGGAAGCTGCTGGGGAGCTGGCAGTGAGACACAGCCACTTCTGCTGTAACCTCTCTGGGGCTCACGCTCTGTATGCTCCCGCAGAATAGCTGCAGCAAAAATGAGTCTAGTTTAGCTCCAGCTGTCGTGGTTCTTGCAGTGTTTCCGGGGGCTCAGCGCGGGGCGCTTGCTCTCGGACTGTCGCTGAAGCGCTCAGTTACGGTTAAAGACCTTCCCCCGTGGCCTGAACTGCGGGTGAGAGATTATTTCAGTAGAGTAACACTTTTCATTCTTTTCCAGTGTGACCTCTAAAAGCTTTCCGTGTAGGTATAAGTTACTCTATAGCCTGTGGGTATATAAACTTTCATTTCTTAATTATTTTGATGACTCCGTTAGAATGAGCCCATAGATGCCCAGGGCTCTGAGAACTTGATTGAAAGACAGTGCAAGTGGTCCGGATCCTTTTTTGAAAGGATGACAAATGCAAAAAGAGGATTCCTCAGTCCTCCTCTGCTGGAAAAAAAGGCGAGTTCATAAGATTTGGGAATAAGAGATGGGTCTTGAGAAAAATCAGGCGCACAGGGACTTGTGAAACACTTGCGCTTGCACCCTGGCACTGCCTTGGCTGCTCTGGTGTGTGCAGTCAGCCAGAGCCACAACCCCAACAGCAAAGCTTCAGCGACGGCAGTTCGTGCTCCTAAATCCTGGGAACCTGAGGGAAGAGGGCAGCTGCTGCTCTGAAAAAAGGAACGTGTCCCTGTCCCTGTCCCCTTTGCCTGTTGGTTTGCAAGGCCAGTGCTGGGGACAAGCCCACTGAGCCTGGCTTGGCAGCGGCGCTGGGGCAGGTGTGGGAGCATGGGCTCTGCTTTCAATTACATTGGGTGGGAGAAATAGATGTTTAGAAAGTAAGAGGAGCAAATTTTAGCCACTTCATCTTCTCATAAATTAAACTAAGTACTTGCTGAGTAGCTCATTTCTTAAGATACCAAGTACAGCTGTTCAGAATTTTTGCCATTGTGTTGTTTTTAATCAAAAAATGCTGATTCTAAAACTGGATTTGTAGGTAAGAGAAGGTAGTGGATTTTTTTTTGCAGTAACTTCCTGTTTTGATTGATTTTAATATTCCTTATTTTAACATTTTCAAAATGACAAAGTGGGCTTCTTTGTTATTTGACACTGTTTTCAATGTTTAAGGCTAGAAGTATTGGTTTTGGTTGAAATAAAAACCAAATTATTGACCTGGTAATTTTTTTCCCTTGAGGTTTTTTTGATTCTTTGACTTTGTCTGGATTTTGACTTTTAATTGTGTCTGCAGATGGAGATCGCTGGATGAGCAGCAGCTGAAAAGTCTGACAGGACAGCAAACTGGTTTTGTTTTCTGCTTGGAGAGAAACCTTTGCTACCCAGAGACTGATCAGAGCTGAGAGTTTCTGCTGTTTCTGTGATGAGTCACACTTTTTTTCCTCTCCTCTTTAGTATTTGCACCCATCACTGAGGTATTTCTAGAGCTCTGCCAGGCTCTGCACGATGCTCAGCATCATGTTTAAAAGCTCACTTTTTCTAAGGACCCCTTCTTCATAAGGTGTTGAGAGTAACACTGTCGGATAAATTTTTCAAAAGCACTTCAGTTAATGTACTGAAAACATTCCAATTTTGATTGGTTTTGTACCTAAATAAGAGTTGAACTGTTCAGAAAAATAGCAACCCAAGTGTCTCAAGCTCTGTTGCTTTCTGTGCCGCAAGGAGATTGTTACAAACGTCTGTCCCAGATGTGTGATGCTGTGACGGAGTGCCTGAGAAGGGGCAGTGCTGTCCTGTCGTTAACAGGTTAAGAAGTCAGGCATCCTCGCACCGAAATGATCACCCGATTTTTCGTTTGTTTTTTTCTGCCGGGAACCGGGGTGTTTTATCGATGACACCCCATTAGCCCTGCTGTAACGAACACCACGGTGGCATTTTTCAGCTCCAGGATTACTGCGAGGAGTGTCGATTACACGTGGGGGCAGTAGCACACCATGAAGCCGCCGAGTGCGGTAACGCTGGCTGGCGTGATTTATGGGTGTGCGGTATGCAGTGGGATATTTAGGATTCATTAGCTGGCTGTGTGTTTGATAGATATTGGCAAAAAGTATTAACTTACAGCTAAGTTTGTCTTAAATACTAAGTGATGAGCAAAGAGAAGTTTGTATTTGCTGTCTTAAAACGATCTGTGAATCTTTATCCTTCAAAGTTTTTGATTCCAACTTTGGCGTGTGGCTGCTTTCATCTGTTCAGACGTTGCAGGTGCCATCAGGAGCCAAGAGGAAAAAGACTTGAGAACAATGTAAAACCATCCTTCTTGTGCCTTGGGATCAGCACTTGTATTAAATTGTCCTGTCTTGTCTGAGCTATTCTTTGAAGCTCCTTTGAATCTATTTTCTGTGATACGGCTAGTGGAAAAGTTGCTCTACTTTTTTAAGGGATAACTGTGTGCTTAAGTGCTTTGCTGGATCCAGGCCAGAGCCAGCATCTTGCAGAATGGAGCCCCTGACAACTCATTTCATCCCAAAATCTCAGTTTTCTTCACCAGCTCCAGTAAACAGTCTCCCGATAGCCCGTGAGTCCTGTCGCAGCGGCAGTGTCCCGGCTTTCCAGCTGGCAGAGAGCGGTTCAGTGACTTGCTCAAGGGACTTGGGAGATGAGCGAGGCTGGGCAGATGTAGGAAGCGAACTCTGGAGATGATTTTCTTGGCTGACTTTATTACATGTTTGTTACTTTTACGCTGCTGCCTGGGTGGTGTGACTGGGATGTAATTGCCTGAGTCGTCTGTTCTGCGAGGTGTTTTCTAAGAGCACAGCCAGAGCTCTCGGGGGTGAAGATGAGGGGCTCTCCTTGCTCTTTCATGGCGTAGGTTTGAATGACAGCGACTTGCTCCCAGAGCGAGCGATGGCACTGCCGGGGTGGCGAGTTGCTGCTGCTTTGGTGTGCCCTGTCACCCTTTGCCTCTTGATGTATGAAAGGAAATAACTGAAAAAAGAATAAAAGCAAGAAAATAAACAGACAAAAATGCTGACTAACTCCTTTCTTTTTTTTTTTTTTTATCCTTGCATTTGCAGTTTATGTTCGTAACTCCAGTCAGGAACTCACCTGAAGCCATTAACCAGGGACTTCCTAATAGTATCCATCATAATACAGGGAGTTACACAGGGCGTTATTTTAAGGTGATACGTTCTCCTTATCAATCATTGGTTGTTATTGACTTGGTGACACATTGCTGTTGGTGAAACGAACTGTGATATAATTAGGAGCAAATAATACCCAGGCATGCTGGGCTAATTATTTTTATGTGAGCCCAATTTGTTGCTAATATAAATAGCAATATTAATCACAGCAAGTATCAATATTTATGCAGCATGCTTCCATTTAAGTGCAGCTGTAGGTGACAACGCTCATACGTACACTGAAGAAAGAGGCATACGTGGGGTTGGTCTTAATCACCCCACTATGTGTTATGTCCATCACGTGACACAAGGCAAATTGTTCGGTGGTTGTAGCAAAGAACTGCAGAACATCACCCCAGGCTGCTTCTCTGCAGAAGCTCCAGGTCTTCACCAGGACAAACTAAACTCAGTAGTAATTTGTGTTTATATCTGTCCGTTTTTCCCTCCTCCCATTTCTAACCACGTAGGCTGTTAGCACCTCTTGGCCTGCAACTCAGATACTGTTGGTGCTGGGCACAGCAAGTGTCTTGAGAGGATCCGGTGTAGGAATGAGAAGCGTGTTCTGCTCCAGTTCCATGAAAATCTCTCTGAAGACGAAGCTAATTTGTGTGAGTCAGGGTTGTCTTTCTGGCTCATCTTTAAAAGGTGGCTGTAATACGAGCAGGTGAGCGTGGCAAACGGAAACCTCAGCTGCCCCAGCTGGATTACGTGAGGAGAGGCTGTGTTGGGGTGCCAGGGGCTGAGCGTGTGGATCCAGGTGCTTTGATTGCTCCAGTGGCTCCTGCTGGGATGCTGTCTTTCCTGCTACTTAGCGATTTTCCCAGGATCTTGCTTTTAATGAGTGTCAGGCATTGTGTCTAGTTCAGCCTTACGCTGATTGTGCCCCTACTCTGAAAAAAAGCAGTGTTGGGCTACGCAGTGACGTGAACAGAGCTGGCTCTACAGACCGTGGCGGTGTGGGCGCTCGGAGGAGTCCTGGGGCTGGGAAAAGCAAGGCTGAAGATTGGCGTGTGATCCTGACCCTGGGCAGGGATGTGCAGTGCCTGCTGCAGAGGTGCACTCAATAAATTAGACGATGATGTATGGCATAGTACATCACACTGGCGAAGGCAAGGCATATATACTCACCAGATAATGTGGAGCATGTGAAGTATTGAATGTATCAAAGAAAGATTAATCTTTGTCTGGGAGTAACCCTGCGCGGTTTCTGTCTAGCTGAGCCAATGCTGTATAATTTAAAATATGGGGGGAGTGTGTGTGTTTGCCTCTGTGTTTGGACATGGGAGGAATATATTTCTGCGTTTGATGTTAGAGGGTGTCGGTGTACACATCCATTACATTTAATATGAAAAGATTTCTCTCCATTATTTTGCAGAAGAAAATGTTCTCTTCGCACCTAAGGCCCTTTTCCTGAGCGAGGACCCATCCCTTGTGTCAAATGCTACATAAACTCACAAGAACAGTGTGTCCTGCCCCAGCGTGGCTTGAAGGCAAGCGAGTTATCCTTTCAGATGTAACCAGAGGAAGCAGGGGCTGCAGTGCATGCCGTGTCATTAGTGTGCTCCTTGACACATCAACTGGAAAACCAAAGCATAGGAACGGACAGAATATCTTCGTGTGGTGATTTGGCAAGTATCTGCTAAAACATGGATATTGTTTTGTGAAGGTGTGTGCGGCTGAAAGGTCAGCTGGAAATTTCCAGTCTCTGTTTTATTTGTTTAAGGACTGATATTTTGTATAGTTAAAATTGCTACAACTGTTTTCACCTCAACAATTTGCATCTGCTGCGTTAACATGAAAATTTAAAAGCTTGGTGCGATGTATGAAATGATGATTAATTTACAGCATTTATCTTGGTTTACTAATCATTCTGGTTTTAGCTGATAATTTTATTTGTAATCTCCGCAGTTAAATTGCCATAAAATATCATACTTACAAAGACATTCATGAGCAGTTGAAAGGATATGACACATTGTAATTTAGGAATTAATGCACACATTAAAAAAGCAAATTCAAGAGAAAGCTACTAATACATGTACGTTGTAGGAAAAGCAAAGTAGGAGAAAAGCTGCAAACCAGAAGATAAGTGAATGAGCATTGCAGCTGTATCGCTACATGGCAGTGAATTCCATCCCACCGTCGCCGAGCAAAGAGTAACAAAGGGCAGAGAAATGTAACGCAATAATCTGTGCTGAGCATGAGGGTACCGGCTGGGAAGCATTCACAGTCCACGCCTGATCCAGCTCTGCTTTGCTATCTCTCACAGCGTGGACAGCTAAAAAACGTTTCCCATTTAATGCAACGCAGACGTACCACTTCCGCTGCAGGAGCACTGGGGAGCTCCAGGAAAGGATCAGGACCTGTATGACCAGGTGGTCCAAAACTGGGAGCATAGTGCTTTGTGCCTGCAGCACCGGGTAGTTCATCATTACAAGACATCCCAGTGTAGTACCAGATCTTCAGAGCCGGCAGTGGCTTCCAAACCACACGCGATCTGCTGCCTTCTCAGGTTTCTAAGCCAGATGAAGCGTGGCTGTGGGCTTGCACTGATGGATCTGGGCTACGCTGTAGGTGCAGGGCTCAGTGCTGGTTGTTTGCTCAGTGCCACGTTTGTTGCTCTGTCTTCCACAAGTGCATCTTCCACTGGAATTTAACTCTAGGCTGGGCATGTGCATGTACGCTGCTGTCTGAAGTATGGGAATACCGGCAGCGTCAGCCGGATCCTCTTTATCTGTGTCCCTCTTTGGGTAACGTCAGCACCACCCAGCAGTGTCACAGGAAGGAACACAGTCTGCAAGCAGTATAAAATAATTTTATTTTTCTTCAGAAGAGCAACCAGAGCTTGAGAAAGGAGGTAGAGGTGGATGAAATAATTAAGGTAATGACATGGATTTTGATCCATTTAACATGCACTTAAGTGTGTAGTAGAGTTGGTGTATTTGTTTAAACCTGGCTATTTCCTGTAATGATTGGTCATTCTGAACTGCATTATCCTTTTTAGATCACTGTGATTGCTTGAAGGAGAAATTTAGAGTCATTTTTTCCTTTTCTTGACTCTTAATTGTGTAGCTCTACTTAGGTGCACAGGGAGAGATCCATTTCCATCATGGCATGAGACACATAAATTACATGAAATGAAGGAAGTTTTTTTCCACTCTCTGCAGACAACCCTTTGTTATGTGTTTGTTCTTCATAGAAAACATTTGATCATTAATCTTATGCAATACAGTAGGGATTTTTATTATCAAGAAATCAAGAGTTCAACCGTCCTTCTTTTGAAGGATGTTTTTACAAGGCGCAGAATGCCCGTGGCTAAAGGAATCCTGAACAACAAGGAGAAGAGTCGAAAGTGGTAGAGGTAGAGTAGCAGTAACTCTTTGGTTTCTTTGAACTGTCTTGGGAGATTGCAGTTTATACCTTTAAAGAACGGGGAGACTTGGAGAATGGTGTGGCAGTGTGAGACAGAGCTGTATCGTAACAGGTTGCAGTGTTTAATGGGATCCTGGCTTGCAAACAAATTAATTTCCTGGAATGGAGATGCGTGTGTCAGTATGGGTCACTGCTGTCACCCTGCTTTCATTCAAACATCTCTTCTAAATAATAATGAACATTGAAGAACTCGCAGAGATTTTTTAATTAGCTCAGTCCCTCAGGCACAACTATTTTGTGTATCTTAAATTCCCCAATTCTTTTCTTTTTTGTTCTAGCATTATCTTGATGGTACATATGCTGCCATTCATTGAGGGGTTTATAATTTAGCTGACTTGATTTCTAACACTGAGGTTCAATTTAGAATGCTAAATACTTCTTAATGTAATCCCCTATAATGAGAATAACTGGTCACTTTTTCCAGTTTGTTAATTTTTGGTAAGCCTATTACCAATGATTGTACCTGGCCAGTGGATTTCTGTGCCGTTACTCTTAGATGATTGAGTTGGTTACAGATAGCTACAAGATGAAGAGCCCTTGTGTTTCGCCAGCCTTGCCTTCAGCCTCTGCAGGCTTCCTCCTGTCTGAGCGCAGAGAGGCTGTTTACGGGAACACATTTGCTACCTGCCCACATCCAGTTGAGAACAAACGATCCTCCTACCTCCAGCTCTCCTCAGCACCTGCATACCTGCGCGGTCTCTCCACATCGAGCAGATCTGCAGCAAGGCAGCATCAGGATTGCGGAGTTACAATCTAGTGCGGGATCACCAGAACATCTTGCAGGGCGTGCACAGCAAGGAGGGCGGAAGATTGAATGGGAGAGGCAATGACATTATTTTTTAACATTGGGTGGTTTTTTTCTAGAACACAAAAAGCTTACCCCTAGCTTCTGGGCAGCTTTTCCATTTCTTTGTAATGTTCTCTCCATTGATGCTGTGTCCCAGTAATCAATAAAACTTGATTAAGGATAATAGTGAAAAGCAGCAGCCCGCAACCCCATTAAATGTAAAAATCCAGTAGAGTGTGGTGACTGGAGTCAAATAATCATGACTCAAAAGACAAATATGTGGCTACAGAATAGAAGAAACTGAAGCTGATATTGCCAGGGATTTTCTTCCTCACTGACTTTGTCCCACAAGAAGGAAGCTGCCACTTCCATGAGCTGGACATGGAATTACAGAGGGACAGGAGGATAAACCCTGCAGAAAGTAGTGTTTTGTTAAAGATTTGGTTTCATTCCAGATCAAACCGGAAACATTGATTTAGAATGATTGAGAAAACAAAATAATTAAGGGTAAAAAAAAATGATTTTGAGGCTGAATGAATGCTTTGCCTTAAATGAGGCATTTTATTTTTGTCTTGAGTAATTTCAAATATTGTATCTATTATTACAAACAATTGACATTTTGGAGTGAAAAACCATTCCAAACTTTTTAAAATTGAAGTGGTTTTTTTTCCTTTCTCTGGATATCTTTTTTTCAGTCAGCAGTGTGATGGAATAGGCACACAAATGCAAAGTGTTCTGTTCAAATTTGGATTCTTCCACTCTAAGAAGGTCTGAGGGCCACCAGCTCTATTTGAATGTCTGTGGCAGAAAAAAACCTGCATCTTGATTTTTGGGACAGGTGAAACTTCCTATGAATGATGATAGAATTGGAAAGTTCAGGGTTGCCAACTGCAAATTCCTAAAAATTGTACTAGTGACTTGAAAATAATGAACTATTGCTTTAATGCAAGTGCAGATTCTTTTGATATGCCTCCTGGTTTCTTATTAGAGTATTCACAGTTAGTTCTGCTTCTTTTCTGTACCACCACGAAGTCATAATACTCACTTTTTCATCGAATGGGAGTGTCACACTGGGAGCTGTGACTTTAAACAGGAAAGCGACATTGGGAATCTCTAAGATAGGAAAGTTTCTCTTGGATTGTTTGGTGTTTGTTGGGAATATGGGTGTGGTATCTGGTGAGAAAAGAGCTGGGATGACCAAAAATCCTGCTGTTCTTTATGGTGAAACACTTAAGACTGTCGGTACAGCAAGGGGCAAAACTTTGTCTCTGGAGAGTCGTGCCTCGCAGGGTGGGTGTGATGGGATTAGAGGTTTGATGAGCGCAAGGCTTTGGAACGGTCTGTAGGTGAAGACTGGCTGCTGCGGCTCTTCATCTCAGCAGAGTAAGAGAGCTTTTGGGGTAGGATGTTCCTTGCTCTCGTTCTCCAGTGGTACAGCTTCTCTCATGGCTCTTCAGCTGCAGCATATTTGAGGTCAAGCATTGACAAGCATTAGAGACTCGAGCTCTCTAAGGTGCTGGTAAAATAGGTAGATTCTGGCTCTCAGATCTGTTGTAGCATTAAGGCAATTCTCTAATCACGTTTTAGAAAGCATGTGAGATGTTAAAGTAGGGGGACTTGACTCACACGTCGGTCACTTACTGTGCCGGTGCAAACTTGGCATCATACTTCAACGTGCCCAGTTAATTGAGGCTGTGTTTGAAATTGTTTCTCTTTGTCTTTTCCCCCAAATGGAAAGTTAAATTCAATCCACTTCCTAGAAGCTGTTTTTAATTTTGACCATCTAGTAACATGCTCCAGTAATGAAACCTATGCCTCTATTTAAGGGTCCTTTGTGTAATTTATAGACCCTATTTTCTTTCCTCATAAATTCCGCCCTACTTTCTAGGGAGGCAAAGTGTACATTAGCCACTCTCTCAGGAGACTTCCATGCTGGGTATATAATAACTGGGAGATAATAACTCAGCCTGGTAGTGCTGAGTGCACTCAGCTTCCAGCACCGTGCAGAACTGGGTCCTCAGCTTGACCCCAATATGAGCCAACAAGGGGCTGTTTTTCTTCCAGGGAGTACAATTTTTGGCGTGTAATTTTTTCCAAAGCACTGACTAACGGGAGGAGGGGCCGTGGGTTTTCCTTTTGCTCTATTTATGTGCAAGTCTCTGACACGAATGGTTCTTTGAAGTGTCTTTAGGATGCTGTAGGGCAACCATTTCTCATTTTAAAATATCTTTTAAATTGCTAGAAACTTTAGATGTGTGTGTTTGTATTCATAACAGAATGTAAGCACAAAGATACAACTGCTAACATGCGTAGAAAGTCAGCTTAGACAAGCTACACCAGCGCTGCAATTTCTCTTCAGTCCTGTGGTTGGGGACCTTTTAGATGAAATTCATTAGTTCATGGTAGTTTTGAGATGTAACATAAGCCTCCAAAGGGATCTTAAGCTTCTCTTTTTTATTAAAATGAAATCTTCCCTTGGCATTTCTCTAGGCACTTCTCCAGTTACAAATAAAAGGGACACTGCTGAAGGATATTCTGCCGCACTCTTAAATGCCAGCAATCCAATTAAAGGAATGTTTAACCTTTTGTAAATAAAGCTATGGCTTACACTGCCTTTTGGCTAAAGGAAAAAAAATTAACTAATTTATTATTAAGCTTCTTACCCTAGACTGATGTATGTATTCACAATATAGTTTACAGCATTACAAGGCCAGGATACCATCAGAATTGCGCTGTCCCAGGAGGTCAGCTGGCTGCAGATGCAGACAATTTTCAAGATAACTCTGCGAAGCGATGCCCTTCTCAAAAGCAGCCTCCGAGTCTTTTGCAGTCTGTAGTCACAGAAGTCCTGATCCAGATGTTAGATACTTCCCAACCTTTTTTTTTTTTATTTATCTTTTTTTTTAATATGGTCTTTGTTAAAACAAGGATCACTTTCCAATTGCAAACGGTACACATGGATTTAGACAGGACCGTGTTCAGACTCTAATGTACCTTGTTCTAAGCCTTAGTGAAAGAACATTTTCCAAGCTAAAGAATTAATTCTATATTAACATGTCAGTTTAATACTACCTCTCGAAAATGTAAACAGTGTAGAAGGCTACGTTATAATTTATCTTTATTGCCTCTTTTGCTTCTACTCAGAAACTTGATCTGTTGGGATGTTCGGTCCAGGAAGGTTTGGTGGAGACATCAGACCAAGCCTTGCTCAGCCAGCCCTGCTACTGTGCTGACAAAAAACCTGACAAAAGCTCAGAATGGTGGTGGGGAGGAGAGGGTGGAAATTAGAAGTTTTCCTTCTTTTCAGCATCTTGTAACTCTGTGGGGCTTTAAACAGAGATCTCTGTCATGGTAGGAACGCCCGTGTAAGGGTTTTGGTGGTGAAGCTGAGCTAAGACAAGGTACCCAGGGAGAGGCTGTATCTTTTACGAGAATGGCTCACGTGCTTGAGGCCTATTGAAAATTTGAAACAGAAATAGCATGCTTCAAAACTAAATACAGCTGGGGATCAACTGCACAGTGCAGACTTCAAGCCTGCTACTGCTGTTTCCGATCTGAAGAGTAGAGCCTATGTGCCTAGAAGCTTGTGTAAGCTTTCCAGTGGTAAGAATTGGTTTAGTCTAGGATACGGCCTCTGTCTGTGAATCCTTGCTAACTTTTCTGGATGTATTTCTCGTGGCATCCCTGAGAGGCTACACTCGAAGCTCTGAGTACCTGTGGTGCAGCAGACAGCATTTCTGAGGGACTGGGCGACTCAGGCCAGCGCGCAGCAGTGTTGCACTCGCTCCAGGAGGGCAACAGGCCAGGGCTGGGAGCCTGGAGGTCAGCCGCAGCATGCAGGACGGATGCACAGCGCCGAGCGAACCCGAGTGCCAGCTGGGCTCAGCGCGTGCAGCGGTGGCTGGCAGCCTTCGGCAGAGCGGGGCAAATGACATCACATTTCTCATAGCACTCTCCCTTCGGTCTGCACGTTTCATTTGGTCCAAACACTTCGCAAGCAAAGGCTGAAAAATACAACTGTTCATGATACAGAAGGGGAAGCCCTTTCCTCAGCTAATACATCTGCACTTGCTGTGTGGAAAAAGGTTAAATGGGAACGAGAGAGATCGGGCAGGAGTCCAGCACTTTATAGCCTCTCTGGTACAGAGCCTGAGTTCTGTATGGAGAGTTCTCTGAATTCCTTGTTCTTGAGGCCATAATCCGAGTAATAATAACAGCATACAGAAGGATGTTGAGCAGCAGAAATGGAGGCCGACACTGCGCATTACGATTATATTAAGACTAAGTTCATTGTTGCTGTGTGGCCGAGGCCTAAACAACTGTGATTTTTCAATTTCTTCATTATCCGCCCCCGTGAAGTGTTTTGTGGCTCTGTGAGTGAAAAGGAGTTGTACCTGAGATAGGAATTGCCCGTGTAGTATTCTAATTATTTGGTCCCAGTTGAAAATCACACAGCAGAAGCAGGCCGTGTCTCACCAGCTGCCAAGGTTCAGCAGTGAGGTGCCCTGGAGAACAACACTGAGTATAGCAATGGGTGCAGCAAAAGCCCTAAAAAGACGTAAAATGATAAGGAAAGGTTTACCGCTTCGTGTGATCTCTGTTTCAGTACTGGATTTGCTTTTCTTTCCCTGTAAGTAATCATGAGCAATAAAATTGAAGAAAAGAAGATTTTGGTGAAATCATATCACCACTGGAAGGCAACAGGTTCGCTTTCATTTTGCAAAATTTCTCCAAATGGGGCTTGACTTTGGAAAAGTATTAAGTCAAATTTAAGGGTGAATTGGTGCAGGTTGCATTTTATGTTGCCATCCCAGCCAGAGAGAATCTGGCCAGGTTCTTGCACTATTTCACTTTTTAGCACACAATGCACAAATTAAAATGGTTCTGCCTTTGCGTGATCTTTTCAGTTAGATTTTTTTTTTTCTAAACCAAAATGACGCCTGCATTCTTGCAACAGTGCAAGGGGGTTCAGGAGGAACATCAGTGCTGATTCTTTTTCCAAAGCAAAAACATCTCTTCAGGAACTGAGTGCCCAAAGTCACAAAGGACCGTTTGAGGGTGGTAAGACGTTGCCGTCGAGCTGCAGTGCCGTGTCTGTCTGCCGGCATGGTAAATCGGTGCTGCTCTTGAGATTCCCTAGAGCTCACCCAGCGCCTTGTGCCGCTCACCCCGCGTGCCGTAGGATGGGCTCCTCTCTGTGGTTGGTGGGCACGCAGAGGTCTGTTGTCGGCATGTCTGCTACGTTTGTGGTTTGCCAGCTGGCTTATTCTTTTATGTTTGTGTTGCTGCTGCTTGCAACTTGGCATGATGTCTTGGGGGGGTTGGGTTTGGGGATTTTTTATTTTTTTTTTTTAATGTTGCTTGCAAGGCAGATATATTTTCTTTCCGTTGTAAGCTATAGAAAAACCTAAAGCTTTTAAAAAAAAATTTAAAGCAATTCAGCTTTTTGAAACTGAATAATTGAAAGCTTTGAAATAATTGGCTTATTATAGTGCACCTGTAAAAATGAATTTGCATCTCATTTATGAACTGTTAGATTCCCTGTTACATGAGACTGATTGTTCTTAATGTGACTTGCATGTAATTTAGCATTCTTTACTCAAACACTTTGTAGCGAAACACTGGAGGAGGGAGTTCATTCCAAAATCACGGCACTAGAACTTGGGTTAGGGAGCATTCTCAACGGGATCCTGCACGGTGTGCTCTCGGTACGCTGTTTGTCTCGACATTCCCATCCCAGTTCCACACTGCGGCACAGAAGCCCAGGATTACCCGACTGATTTTGTCCTTACCTCTTCACAGCGTTAAGGCCTGGTCACGCTGCAGTGAGAAGCGCAATTGCTGAAGACAAACGTGAGCTGCAAGTGCCCAAGTAATCAGCCAGTGCTGCAGCCACGCTTTTGCAACCCGTGTTGGAGCCTTCACTGCCATAGTCACTCTGGCTTGTTAGCCCGAGGTGACAGGGACGTTCCCGTTTGCTGCAGACGCGCTGCCAAGCGCAGCACGAGTGTGGTGCTCAGATCCTCTCTGGAGTCCCCACCTTAAGGACGGCTGGGTGGCTCTTCCCCAGGGCTCAGCAGTGCTGCCCGGGGTCCGTCTGTTGGTGGCTGTGGTGAAAGCAGTGGCTGCACTCTGACGGCGTGCTAGCGCCTGAGCCATCCGGTCTGGCAGGGCTGTGGGTGCTGCGGGTGCTCGCAGTGAAGTTACGCTGCTGGTCACAGCCCTCTTACGGGGACGCGTGAGGAATGCCGAGCGGCTTTCCAGCTGCTGGGCTGGGAAACCTGTGGGTATCAGAGTGTTGGAAATATCCATCTGTATTGCTGCCAAAAGCTATTCCATCACGTCAGAAACGGGACGCTAACACCATCAGGAATCGTTACCTCCCCGTGTGCTTCTGTCAGTGTTTCCCGTGTGTAAGCATGAGCTTGGGTGACTGTAAAGCCCAGCCTCCATATCTACGGCTCCATTTTGGCTTGAAGGAGGGACAAAGATGACAAGAATCAAAATGCAGTGAAATGCAGGGTCACTTTGTGGAACGGAGCAGGATTCTGCGTGAGTGATTGTAGAAATAACGTCACACAGCTGAAGGGCAAGTGACAAGCAGGCCCCGGCACGAAATTCTGCAGAATTACTGAACTGTAACTTCAGACCGTTTTATTTACTGTAGCTAGCAAATGGCAAAAGAGATGATATACCTAAGTGCTTTCCAATAGATACAAAAAATGCCATGAGTAATGTTAGTAAGAGACTAACGTTAGTCCCTCTTTGGACACGGCCAGTTAAGAAAATACTGATGCTAATTGTTTAGCAGGAGCAAGTGTAGCAAGCCCTGGGGACACAGGTTTGAGTAGTGGTGGTTCCAAAATGCGTGGATGTGCCTGTATGCATTTTTTTTTAGAAAGCATGCAGAGAATTGAGTTTTTAATTGCTCCTTTCATTTAGCTGGTGGAACCTGTGGTTTCATCCAGTGCATGATCCTACTGTTTATTTCAGGGTAGCAGGTAAGCGGCACCAGGTGAGGTAAGGGGAAGGAATTCTGGATTGAAAAATTGTAAAAGAACCTTATGCTCCTTCAGACAAAATAAAATACTGACTTTGGAAGAGTAAGCTAGCAAAGTTGAGAGCAGCTATATCAGAACAGCGCTGAAATAGTTTGTATTTTATTTGCCTTTCGTCTTGATTGTAAATCCTCAGAATTTCCATTCAGCACTACAGTAAATACAGCTGGAAGCACGCGATACACCAACAGCCAGGGAAGCAGAAACCCCTGCAGTCTTCTGATCTCTTTCTTACCAGAATTTATAACAGATTAAATTTGTTTTCAGATATGCGGATGTGCTGCACCTTTAAGAGCTACAATTTTATGTAGGGAAATTATTCACTTTATACATTAGAGCAGAGGAGAAGTGTGTCCGTACCGATCCTGGGCGTTTCTGGGCTGTCCCATGCTGTTAGGGCAGCAATTACTCCCCGTCTGAGTCAAACCTTACTGTGCGTGGTGCACGGCAGGACCGGGGCTCTGCGTCTCAGGAGGTCAGGCAGCGGCCCCTAACAGCTCTGTGTTAACATAGTTCTTTCCATCCTCTTACCGTATGGCAGACTTTGTTATTGCTTTGTTTAGAGGTGGTTTTACGCCTCGGAACCTGCGAAAGGTTGTAGTAAGGATTCAGAGTTCAGGGCTTAAGCAGGATTGATCTGTTGGCTTTTCCAAGACGGGCGCTCTGGTGCCCTGGCCTTTGAAGGATAAATGTCGTATTCAGAGAAATCCACGTCGCTTTTCAGAGAGACTCGGCTTGCTGCACAGCTGCTGTCAGGAAGCGTGACTGTTGCGGAGATTGCTGGCAGAAAGCAGGGAAGAACAGGTTTCTGTTTTCTTTTGGGGGCAAGGTGGAAATACATTTTCAAAGCAGCTAGTTGTTTTGTAAATGTCTGTTTTTAATTCCCAAATAAAGATATTTTCAGTCTGTTTCCAGCTCAGAAGGTGGATTCTGGGCACAATTTAAGAGATTCCTTTCAGCTTTCAGTAGTTGGCAATCAAAACTACCCATCATCCTGGATCAAACACTTTAATTCTCTGCTTTGGCTTAAACTTGTAGTTGTGAAAGAAAAAGTCTGTATGGAGTCAAGGCTGTAAGATCTATTCCTTCTTTTGCCCTTCTTTTTTTTTTTTTTAATATGTGTACTTTATGAGGAAAACTTCATTTCTCACACCAGACTTAAAGATTACATTCCTGGAGATTCGTTTTGGAGAAAACCTGTTACAATTGCACCTCACTGTACTAAGCTGCAAGTGCCGGGGGTTAACTGGCCTGGCTTGGACACCAGTACGTGGTGAGGCATCTTCTGTTTCCCAACACTCGCTTGAAATGCAGGGAAGAAAGAGGAGGGAAGATGTTTGTCCTCATGCAACAGAGGTGCAGAGAAATTGTGCGGCTTCACTGGTGTCGCACGGGAAGCCTGCAGTGAGCCAAGAACTGGATCTCCTGGAATCACGTGTAGCTCTTGGCTCTGGGAAGCAACATTGCTGCTTGTTTGCAAATCCTGCTGTTTGTTTTCTAAAGCATATATTTAAAGGACACACCATGATTACTAATAAACTAAATTAAAAGGGCAAAAGCTGAAGAGAGACAGTAGAGGGAAATTCTTACACCTGTTACTGTGTTCATTACTCACCACTGTTGGTGTTTTTTCACTGCTGCAGATCACCACACAGACATAATGCTAATTATCTGTGCAGGAGGTCGGTTTTGCATGCTAAAGGAAAACACTGGTATGTCTTGCTAATTTGATTTTAATATCTGTGCCATGCTATTGTTTGGCCTAGAAATTAGATTGCTTTTTACTAATATAATTGGCTAATTAAAACATCTTCTGTAGGAGATGGGGAAGATACCCACAGTCCTTATGTGACTTGAGACATAATAAAGTAAACATGAGTCAGTTCCTAATCCACCAAGAGCTCGTTGAGAGCACAAAGGAAGGAGTATCCTCACTACGATTACCTTAATAGGTTTTTGAGGTGATTTAGGGTCCAGTCTTCCACCTTCGAAGTGGAAACAGAAACACTGGAACTTTGAAGACAAAGCCCTGTAGGACTTCTGCAGGGATATCTCACGGGTGGTTAACTCTTATCAGTTCCATGTCTTTGCAGTATTGTGTATATTTAGTCATTGTAAGTTCCCTACCTGGGGCTAGTTGTGAGATGTAAAGCAAGAGAAAAGAGTAGAGTTGAACCAAAACATACTCCCTCTGTCCTAGCAACTAACACATACCTGGTTTTGCAGAGTGCCCATACAATCTTGGTGTTTCCTTCCTTCCCCGCTACTGCTTATCACCTGGTCTGAGTCCCTGGAAAGGAAATCACACTGGGCAGAGCCACTGCTTTCCTCTCGCCCTCTGTTTAGAGATGGTACGGGGTGGAGAGGTGGGCAAAGGACAAGCGTTACCTCTGCCATAAACAAATCGCCCTCCTGTCTTGGGTGCCAGCTGTGAGAGTCACAGCCTCCTTCTCTCAGGACGCTGGTTGGATTTCCCCTTAACACACCATCCTTCTGACAGGACTCGAGGAGAAGTCGCAATCTATCTTTGAGTCTGGAAAGAGTTTGAGAGACTTATGCTAATCATATTTAATTTGTATGTGCAAATGATTCTAACTAAATGTAGGCCTCCCTTAGTATCTTCAATTAAAAGCTCTGGATGTACTCCAAAGTTACAAATTCCTTCACCAAGCCAGTAGGGAATGATAATGAATTATTGCTAATATAGCCATAAAGCTTTTATTTGCATAAGTAATATGAAGCTAATATGTGGATAAAATTAAACTTTAAAATGAAATATTATTAAAACAAAACCATTAATGAATTTAGACACATTACGGAGCAGGTACATTTGGCAGCTGGCTGGAACAGATAACTCTAATAGAAGTCTAGTTGAATCAAAATCAATATTGAACGTTACGTTATACACTGAAGGTAGTTTAGCAAGTTACACATGCTCATCTGAATTCTGATGTGCTTCATCATTGTTAGCTTTCACGATCAGAACTAAAACGAGAAGGTGTCATAATGCAGGAAGGAGAAACAAATCCATGAATTTGAGTATTTCATTCTCTTTTTTTGCTGTTATAGTTAGACAGAGGATGCTCAGAATTTTCACCAGTGTGGAAGAAAAATTAAAGATTGGAAGTCACGTTTGAAGTAGATGATGGACATATATGCTGCTTATACCAGCAGAATTATTGTTGTTGTTATATTAAGATTGTTATTACCAAGGCTGGACTTTTTTTCTTCTTGAAATGTTTCATTGATCATTTTTCACTCTTTTCCATATTGTAGAAGTCTTTTCTCACTCCCTTGCGGTTTCTTTGGGCTGCAACTGTTCAGGGGAATTACTGCACACTAAAATCACCTTAAGACCAGGGTATGTTAGAAGAAACGGCTCGCTCTGGAATAGTAAATCCTGCCTGTGTAAGTAAGCCGTAGCAGGATACATCTCCAGTTTCAGTCATGTACAAGCCACACGCTCCCTGTCACACGCACTGCTCATTTACACAGGCTTAGCTTTTCTCCTGGTTTACATCCAGCTGCTCTGGTTCCGTTGCAGTTGCATTGTTAAGCTCTTGTGCCGCCCTTTTTCTACAAAGCAGCGTGCATTACGCTGTATAAAGCAACCCCTGGATGTTTTGTTAGGATAGCCCAAGCCTACTCGCTTCTGGAGCCAGACATGGACCGTGTTGTGAGTGACCCTTTCCGCCACCAAGACCCTGTTGAGACAAGATGGAGTCATTGAGCGTTTGGACTAGCAGAGAAAGGAGCATTTTCAGGGCTAGAGGTTTCATTATCGTGACTGAGAAATGAATTCATTTTCCCTTTTGTGCAGGAGGCTTCTGTGCTTCACCTTTTTGCAGAGGCCAGAACTCTGACACCTGAAAAGATGAAAGTTGTCAGCTCTCAGCTGGTGTTTCCTCCCAAGTGGAAAGGCTGGTGTTGACTTTAACTATCTAAGAATTGGTCCATGTCTGTGTTCTTTCTGAGGAGGTGTTTCAAAAATAACCTGGCAAAGTTGTTATATTTCTGTGGGGCTTGCGTACCTGACCTACATACCAACCTTTGAAAATTCCAGTTCTTAGATGTGAAGGTTGAATTCAGTGTTGTTTTATGATGCAAAAGCACATTAGGTTTTCCTTTATTTTTTCTCTATAAGAACAGTTTTGGTGAAAAATGTTAGGAGATATTGCCCCCAGTCATTCATTTCAGTTACTTGTGTTGTTTCTTATACAGGATGAGATTAATTCCCCTTCTGTACTAAGAACAGACTGTGAAACTAAAACCCGTCTGGACGGTACGGTAAATCAAACTGGCTAGCTCGGCGTTTATAGTTTGACTCTTACATGTGTGATAACCTTATTGCTGTGGGATACTGGTGCACCTTCTGTCCAGAAGAAGAGATTGATACTTGGGATACCGAGTATCTTCTACTATTTTGCACATCTAGTTTCCAATTTTGCACATAGATGTATTACGTTTAGCATTTTTACCTAATTTTATGCGTGTAACTTTTCTTACAGATAATGTAATTGTCTCCTAACTCAGTGATTAAGGGGAAAAGCGATAGAAAGCAGGCCATGGTCATCCCAAGTGTGCTGTCCTCTGGAAGACAAGATGCAAACTTGGTCTTTGCACCACAGAGGAGATGGCGGAGTTTGCAGGAGGATTATTAATTTGAGGGAGAGAGGTGCCCAGTGAGCTCCCGGGGAGGTTGTACAACGTGTCTTAGAGGTCTTGCCTGTTCTAAGCTCTTGATACAGTCAGGTCATGAAGGTTCTGCACCCTGGATTACCAGGTTGCTTAATTTTGGCATGCTTGTGTCAAAACTAGGTAAAAACTCGTTCTATGCCCTGGGGACTGTGTGAATGTGCAGGGAGCAATGGGAATAAGCTTTAAGTTTGTTGGACAGGAGGCATTTCTAATGCCTTCACTGAGACACATCTGTGCTTGCTTTCCCCAGAGGAAAATTTTGTGTTCAGAGCATGTAACTCCTAAACAGATGAAGATGCAGGCCATGCTTTTTACATCTCTGATTCAGCAACAGCTGAGTGGATTTAAATTGTGCTTTTGATAAACAGATAAGCACAAACGGTGTCTCTGCTGAGAACTTGAATGTCAAATTTCAGCCTTGTGCAATTGGAACTGCTAAGTTATTAAACCTTGTAAATTGGGCTTGACAATGAACATAGCAACTCAGTGAACCTTAATTGCAGCTGTAGCGGTGGCCACGGCCTACCTTTTCACACACAAGAATAATTCAATACGAGAGGGCGAGCACAGTGCAAACAATTTGTCATGAATTATATCAGTTGTGAATGTGGGCTTTCTTCATGCTGGCCACTTTAGACAACCTGAGAGAAGTCATTGGAACTCATTGGGGGCAGTGTCAGCAGCAGGAGAGTAAAATAGAAACTACAATAAACCTTTTTTTTGTACCATGTTTTCAAGAGTCAGGTTCAATATCGCGGTGGAAACGTGCCTGTTGTACTGCTTTGTTATTAAGGAAGCTTGGGAGGATTTGACAAAGCGGTGTTAAAAAGTTAAATCACAAATGAATGTTCAGATGTGAGTTTACTCAATTCTGCTTTCATTCACTACTGCGCTTCAGTTTTAGAACTTGAATACTGGAATGTGTGTCATAATTTTGAAATGCTCAGAAGACAAGGCCAATGTTTCATCAATTTATGTTTGTCTCAAATGGCCTTTATATCCAAGAGTGTGCTTGAAACTCTGGATTATAGACATAAAAAGATGAATAGAATTGTAATGATTTGCTGTAAAAGAGGACTAAGATTTGGGGAGTACGATGAAAGCCAGCTACAGCCTAAGCATTTTTCTTCTGTGTAGTTCTTCAAAGGAGTACAGTGGCAAAATCAAAAGAGATGGCAAGGATATGTTGTATATTACTCTACAAAAGCAAACAGATGGTTTGCTTTTTCTGCTCTTTTAAATATGTTTAAATATGTAGCTACTGCAGTCTCATTATATCTCTTGGAATGGTTTCAGATATCAATGTAGTTTGCAAAACTGACTTGATTGAATAATAGGTATATCACAATTTCAAATCAATTAGAAATATTGCTCGCCAGAGGAGCTGACAGTTTACTTGAATGTCAATAATAAAACTGTATCAGCCATGAATCATTTCGGACTATTTAACATTATTACATTTCTCTGTAACAGGGACAGTTCTACTGATATTAGTTGGCAGGAGCTGCTAGAGATGGGGCAGGCTCATTTATGACCAGATGTAAAGTAGGTCTCAGGGCCCTTTTGAGGGAGGTTTTTGTCTCTGTGTGTGGGAGCGATTCCCTCCCATCAGCTGCTTCT